>OV651813.1:15195036-15795036 GCA_927349885.1 Psylliodes chrysocephalus
AATCAGTCTTTTTGATAAAATTAATTATGTGCAAACATACTTGCAGAATTAACCTACAGGGTGTGTCAAAAGTACAGGAAAAAATTGTTTTCTCTTCTCCCCTGTATATGCGGCGAGTACTAAATTACTTTTAGATGTCCGAATAATAATCTTAAAACAACAGTATTTAATCTAAAATTGCTAAAAAATTCAAATAAATCAGCTTCCGCATTTGAAAATTAGAGCTTTTTTAAATAAATCATTATTTTAAATGGATCTCATTTTAAGTCGGTGAGTGTAGTTCAATATGTTTGCAGCATTTCTATATCTATATAGCCTTTGTTGAAAGGATATTTAGCGTTATGGCAAATATAAGGAAAGACTAGGGATGCGCACGATGTATCGATGTTTAAAAAACATCGATTTTTCGGTTTCGATTATCGATGTTAACATCGAGTTTTTTTTATCCGATGTTATTTGTTAACATCGATTTTTCAATTAACATCGATGATTTTCTTTTCAATGTTTTTTGTTTTTGGTTAAGGCATCACGTTTCAGCATGGTTTTAATGGTTTCAATACTTTTTTGTTAAGCGCTATTCTGGTTTTTGTTTTTTTTGCTCTTCAATGAACGTTTTTGGAAAACACATCGATGTATGGAAAAACAAACATCGATATTTAGAAAAATCGCTATTTTCTTTTGCGATTTTTTTTACAACATCGATAGTCTGTATTCAATGCATCATTTGATGTCAACATCGATGTTTTAAAAAGTTTGCGCATTCCTAGGACAGACGAAATAAATCGTCTGTCCCTAGAAAGTGTGAAAAGCGAACTTTGCGTTTTCTTTAACAGCAGTGCTTTTAATAGCAGTTGCATATTAGGCAACAGAGACTTGCTAAATGCAGTGGCATCTTTGTTGTTTTTTTTTTGTATGATTTACACTTTTATGATTTTTGTGATCTGGATCTGACCTCATGTTATTATATTGTTTAATAAAATGTATAATTATTTGAAGTTTTTTTTTGGTATGTGGTTGTTCGGATGTCCGTTTTTTTTTTGTAGCACATCTGCCAACCCTAGTTGAGGAGGTCACATGTCAGAGAATTGTAAACGAGAATTAATTTGGAATTTAACGTTGAAAATGCCAAGATGTGTTGTAAAAAGGTGTATTTAAAATGTATTTATTTCGGTAAGTTATTTAATTTTTAGAGATTCTGTCGACGGCTATACTGGTTAATTAGAAAATAAACAGAATTGGACTTGGCACATATTACTAGTTGCAAATTGGATTATGGTTCTTATTGTAAACTGTTTAATGTTTCTTGTTTTTTGGAGAATATTTTTTCAGGAAGTGGAAACAGTAATACAATGAAATACAAAAATATCAATTTCATTACCTACTAATTTATTCGTTTCAAACTTCACAACTGGTTTTAATAGTTTTTAAAACTATTTATTCAGTATTTCTTTATATTATTATGGGATCGATCTATTTAATTTATATTTCGTTTAAAGTTTATTATTTAAAAATAAATTTTCTTTAATATACATACTCCATACAAGATGACCCAACGAAAACTGGTTTAGGGTATTAATATCGTGGATGTAAAAAAACGCTCGGACAGATCGATTTTAGTTTGAAGGAGGACATATTTTTATCATATTAACTTTCATACACTATTCCCCTACACTCCGTTGCTCTAACCAATGCAATTTAAAAAAGGAAAGTACCAAGTATAAGACGTCATTGAAGAGATAATTTTAGGAGAGTTCGGTAATATGACTATTCAATACGTTACTTTTGATTTTAACGCCCGCTAGTAAGATACAAAACTGTTAGGGGAGAACCGGGTAGCCCCGCTCAGAGGATAACATTGCCCATCGCGTTTTTATTTAAACGAATCCTGTACTGCCGGCGGCATCTACTGCCAAGCGCACGTATCAAGCCAGGAGGAATATTTACAAGATAAGTGCGCCATTATTTCGGCTTGTCGCATGCCGCATGCAGTTAACCATAAATGTTCTGCGTGAGAGGTCAGTATAGGTTATGTATGATTTTTAAAACACGCTAAGTTAACCAAATCTTTATTAAATAACTATATTTTTATATCATTGTGACAGCCAAGCGGCACTTAATGCCATATCGAGTTAGAAAGTTACGTCGTGGTTAGTATGGGAATGCATCGAAGCACTGAGAACACTTGCAGACCGAAATAGAGTAAAACTATTTTGGGTGCCAGGTCACAAAGAGATCGAAGGCAACGAAAAGGCTGACGATCTTGCAAAAAGAGGGTCAGAAGAAACACCGGAACCAGACACAAACCCAGGAGTACCAAAAAGTACAGTCCGGGGTTTTATAAATGACTAGATTCGGGAACAACATATCAACTATTGAGGAAGCACCCCAAAACAGGCACATGGAAAAGCCTTCATAGGCAGACCATGTCCCAAAAGAACTGGAGAACTACTCTTAATGAATAGGAACCAGTTGAAAGTGATAAGAGGGTTCATGACTGGGCACGCCCCAGTAAAGGGACACTTGAACAAAATTGGCATGTACAATGGGGAACTCATGTGCCTACTATGTCACAAGAAACCAGAAACGGCCAAACACATATTGTGCGAATGCGAAGCTCTAGATCGCAAAAGACAGGCTCTTTTTGGACAACCCCAGGTTGATACAACAACCTATAAAACCCACTCACCCAAGCATCTGTACAAACTTGTACAAGGTACAAAGGTGATAGAGTGGGTGCTATGAACTAACATGGGGTAAAACACAATAAGCCAATAGGCTTCAGTGTTATTCGGAGACACATATTCAGACAAGCCCAGGGAAAAAAATCATAGTGAAGATCATTAATTAAAGTTTACTGTAATACAGTATTTTTTTGATATTCTTGCTATCCTCTTTTGATAAAAAATATTTTATGAAAAACTGACAAATGGGGTAATCCCGCTCAGGCTGTCGTTTCTATCTTGTTTTTAATAAAGTTTTTTTTATACCTATCCTAGATGCCACATTTTAGAAAAAGACAAACAAATAGGCTTTCATGGACTGTTGAAGATTTAGAACGTGCTGCTGGAGAAGGAATGGGAACAAGACAAAGCACTAGAAATTTTAATAATAAATATTTTGAGAAAGTCAAAGGGATTTATGTTAATATTATTATTATAATAATTTTTCTAAATCTCAACTGGGTCGCCACAAACCCATTTTTAATAAGGACCAGCAAAGTAAAATAGTGCAACACTGCATATATTTAGAAAAAATGTTTTATGAGCTGACCCCAATCGACTTGAGGAAGCTTATATTTGAATACGCTGAGGCAAACTCTATCACCCATCGTTTTAATGCAACTAAAAGAATGGCGAAAAAAGGCTGGTTTGGTGTCCTTACGAAGAGAACCCCACACATTAATCTCAAAAAATTAGAGGCAACAAGCTTAGGCAGTATTTCCGGGTTTAATCAAGAAAGTGTTGCATTATTCTACAAGAATCTTAGCCCTACACTGGAAAAGCTTCAAATTGAACCTCATTGCATCTATAATATAAATGAGACAGGTATTACTACCGTACACGTTCCAACCAGAGTGATTGACCCTAAAGGTACCGAACAACTTGAGAAAGCGGTTGGTTACGAATGTGGGCGAAATAATACTGTGTGCGTCTATATTAGTGGTTCTTTTATTCCATCTATGTTTATATACCCCACGGTAAGGATGTCTGATCAGCTAAAAAGAAATGGACCAGTTGGTGCAAAATACACCTGCTCTCTGAAAGGGTGGCTAAGAGAGGAGTTATTTGTTGAGTGGTTCCATCATTTTAAACTCTTTGCCGCTTGTTTCATTATTAATCATGTTCTACTAATCCTCGATAATCATACTAGCCATTGCTTTCTGCCAGCTTACAACTTCTGCCGTTAAAATAAATAAATAACAAAAATCGGTTTGCTCAATTGAATCAATTTAAAACATGATTTTGTGGATATCTTAGATAAAAGAGACCAGAGATATAACATACACCGGTTTTAAACCTGCGCAAATGTTGCCAATTTCTAAAGAAGGGTTAACGGAGTGGGGGAACTTTGCGGTGACACGCGGCGACCCGAACTCTGTGATAGGGACCGGACTTTGTTTATTAGCATCTTAATGAACTATTAGGTTTATTTAAAATGTGTTTAATCGAATTTTATATTATGAAATAAAATTAACGTGATTTTTTAATATCAAACAGATGCCACGACATTTAATGTAAAGAGAAGACCTTTTATAGAATATTTCGTTAGCGTTTATTTACTACGGACTTTTCTTCAAGAGATTACAGTAAAATGTTGAAATAGAATATATTGTTAATAGAGCAAAAACTGTTACTCATTGTCTACGAGTATTATAAAAATAGCATGTGCGCAAGCTAATACTGCAAATCTACCCTTATGAGTTGAACATTATATTTTTTCTACGGCTACTACATATTATTAAAAATTAGTCAAAATGAGAAAATGCTGTTTTGTATTGTAACCTCAGAAAAAAGTATATTATTCTTTAAGAATATTAATTATTATGAAGGATGAGTCACATAAAACTCTAGAAATGCATATGTCTGAAACCAGATAACATTTTAAAATTTAAATCTATTAAAAGTCATTTGGTCGCTAGGGATTAGTGATTATTGAAATAAATGATCGATCATTGAAAATAATCGATTATTTTCGATCAATCGATTATTTTCAAACAATATATTTTTTGTCATTTCCTTTAAAATCGACTACTTGATTATCTTTGAAAAATCAAAAATAATCGATTAATTAAAAAGCCAATTAACCGATAAATCAGTGTTTACAAAATATAATATAAATAGAATTATCGTTTATTTTAAATAATCGATTATTTTCAAATAAACCATTTTTTTTCGTCCATGGAAACAGATTATTCGATAATCTTTGAAAAATCGAAAATAATCGATTAATAAAAAATAATCGATTAATTAAAAAGTCGATTAACTGATAAATCGATTTAAAAAAAAAACAGAATGATCGATTATTTTAAATAATTGATTATTTTCGATCAATCGATTATTATCAATAATCTATTTTTATTGTATTTCCTTTAAAATCGTTAATTCGATTATCTTTGAAATACCGAAAATAATCGATAATTCCAAAATAATCGCCTAATAAAAAATAATCAATTAATTAAGAAGCCGATTCTATGATAAATCGATTATTACCAATAATCTATTTTATTGTATTTCAAAAATAATCGGTTAATTAAAAAGTCGATTAACTGTCAAATCGATTTTCAAAAAAAACAGAATGACCGATTATTTTAAATAATCGATTATTTTCGATCAATCGATTATTATCAATAATCTATTTTTATTGTATTTCCTTTAAAATCGATAATTCGATTATCTTTGAAATGCCAAAAATAATCAATAATTCCAAAATAATCGCCTAATCGAAAATAAACAATTAATTAAGAAGCCGATTCTATGATAAATCAATTTTCCAAAAAATAAAACGAATTATCTATTATTTTCTAATAATCCTTTTTTCATATTTCCTTTGAAATTGATTATTCGATTATCGAAAATAATTGATTATTAAAAAGCTGATTATCCAATAAATCGATAATTTTAAAAAAATAACAAAAATATCGAATTATGTAAAATAACCGTTTATATTCAATCGATTATTTTCATATAATATCTTTAAAAAATCGAAAATAATCAAATAATTAAAAAACCGATTAAACGATAAATCGATTATTTTGAATAAATCTACTTTTTTTGTATTTCCTTTAAAATCGATTAATACATTATCTTAAAAAAAAACGAAAATAATTTATTAAAAACAGCGGATAAATCGATTTTCATTAAAAAATATCAGAATTATCGATAAATCGATTATTTTTGTAACCCCTATCGGTCGCTTGCTTTTATCTGAGCATTTAGCTCCAAAATTTAGAGATTCGGATTTTTTGATCCAGTTATCTTTGAAATCGCATTCGATTGTATAATAAATAAATATTGCTAAATTTTGAATTTTTTTTGTAAACGAAAATTATGTTCGAGTTGTTTAGCGGTTTGTAATGTAACATTTTATTAACGTGACTAAGGGTCGATTCCACCGTTGTGTTAAACGAATTTTAAAATGACATTTTTACATTAACACTGTCATTTTAATCTCCGTTTAACACAACGGTGGAATCGGACCTAACTCCTGTAACTTTAGTATTTTTTTTTGCTTATACTAGATTACTTTGTTTTAAGACTGAAAATTCAATGTCACTTTCGATTTGACCGCAAATAAGATGAACCTTGAAATTTTAAGTAGGTCATCCTGTATTTCATCTAATATTCTTATAAAAATACCTTATAAAAATACCTTATAAAAATACCTTATAAAAATACCTTATAAAAATACCTTATAAAAATACCTTATAAAAATACCTTATAAAAATACCTTATAAAAATACCTTATAAAAATACCTTATAAAAATACCTTATAAAAATACCTTATAAAAATACCTTATAAAAATACCTTATAAAAATACCTTATAAAAATACCTTATAAAAATAAAATTTAGCTAGCAACTATGATTCTTTACCTCTTATTTATCTACCAAAAAGGGCTAAAAACTACCTTTAGAAAACATTCTTATAAAACTTATTTTTATTTTACCCTTTTGTAAATTTATGTAAGTAATATGAAAACTGATTTCTGATGCTTAATATTTATTGAAACCCCTTAATGCGGATCTGAAGTATTCAGCCCAGAGAATCATGGAGCTTTATGTCAAAACGTTAATAAATATTTACCGCTGAAAACGAATATATTCATAACAGTAGTACTTGTATTATAAGTACATATAATTTTTCAAGATACATCGTGACATTTTGAACTTGAAATTGAATAACTAGAACACTTTAAATTGCTAAAATACCAACAAATAAATCAAAAAAACAGCTGTCAATGGTGATTAAACTCAGGTGGAGGTGATCGCTGAATGGAAATCGGAGCAATTCGGGTGGCGTCGTGCAACAATGATTTTCAATTGGTGGGTTACTTTGGCTTAAAATAGACAACATGCGCAGTGTGCAATGTTACATCTTCGGTCTCTTTAATCTAAGGTGTATATTCAATTCTTGACTCTCATCTTGCATAAAATAGAAGAATGTACGGAGCTTAATCAAGGAATTGGTAATTTATAAAAAAATTATCTTGGTCGCTAATTCCATTTAAATTTTTATTTGAAACTATTTATTAACGTAAGCGGTGTACTATATTTTAACAATTTTCTTTTTGTGAAATATAATTTGTGCCAGTTTAATAACTGTCATCGTTAATGCAGTTTGATACATTAATCGATATCAATGGCTTATTATAGCATATTAGTAATTTTCACTCTCCGCAATAATTATATGTAGATCGTTATGCTACTTCTCATTCGTCATTCAGCACGAAAACGATTATTTTATAAAACAATGAAACAATTAAAATTGCATCCACCCACGCACTGTCGACAACATTCGCATACATGTTAATGACGTATTTAACAATTAGTCCGTGGGCTTAATATCTACAATTTTGTTGACAAAACGATTTATTTTCCTAAATGCGTTTTATCTTATATGTATTAGCAATTTTAGTTGTTAATTTTGTTAGAAGTTATGGGCAACACTTTTATTTCTGACTTTTACTAATATCCATCGAAGAATAAATATTTTATTTTACTAAATTATTAAACTAAGTTAAGTAATACCTGTCACTAAATTCTTGGAGACAAATTATATCATAGAAAGTTTTGAGGTGGTCAGATATTCGTAAAATCCCACCAGCCGGCAGCTCAAGTTTCTGGTTATCAACAAACATATGTTATTTTTGAAAGAGTAAAACCAAATTTGGTAGATTTTCACACTTTTATTATAAAAATAAAATTTTTTAAAAAAACACTAACATGACATATGTTTCGAAGTACAACTTCTTTTTCAAATGTGACTATTTACAATTCGGTATCCAATATATATACGAAATAATTTAACAAAACAAAGCACTTAAGAAAACATCAATAACATTACAAAACAAACTAACTATTTAAAGCAAATAAGGGTACTTAGGTAATTATAATATCCATCAAATAACAATAAGATAGCCCATTACCGGGATTATCTCACAGAAAACTGGGAAAGAGATTTAATAAGGGTGAATTATTAATATCTAATTGATCATTTAGTAAGTTGTCTGAATTTTTAAATCTATTTATTTCAAGTGTTTCTAAATGGTTTAATTTAAAGCTCTTATTTTCTACATGTAAAATTTCAAAGTTGTCTGTAAAAGAATGATTTTCAGCTAAAATATGATTTGAGTAAGTAGAATTATTTATGTTTTTTGTATAGCTATTATAATGTTCGGAATAGCGCTTTTTGAAAGTACGGCCTGTTTGACCAATATACAATTTTGGACAACTACCACAATTTAATTTATATACTCCCGATTTATTATTAGGATTAATTTTACCCTTATTGTTTTTAATATACTTCCCAAGCGTATTATTGGTTTTAAAAGCTACGTTAATATTTTGGTTTTTTAAATATGATGATACCTTTTCACTAGGAGCTCCTATATATGTAAGACTCTTATATCTGCAATTTGGATCTTTAATTATGTGATAAACTTGTTGAATAGCCTGTTTAAAAAGTTTTTTCTCTAAAATGTTGTCTACTAACTTTGAATTAAAATTATTATTTACTGCGATTTTTTTAATGATATTTAATTCTTTTGTGAAGTTCTCTTTGGTAAGGGGAATATTAACTAATCTATGGATCATACTGTTGTATGCTGCCAGCTTTTGTTTGTATGGATGAGATGAACTATTATTTATTGTAATATCCGTATGTGATGGCTTATGAAATATCCCAAAACTATGGCCTTTATTATTTTTAATAATATTTAAGTCAAAAAAATTAATTGAATTATCCTTCTCTGTTTCCATAGTAAATTTAATATTATGGTGTATAGTATTGATAAAAACTAATAAAGAATTTAACTGTCTACTAGTACCAGTAAAAGCAGTCAATATATCATCAACATATCTATGCCAATACAGACAATGTTTACTTAAATTATTGCTATGAATTTTATTTTCTATATTATCCATAAATATTTCTGCAAGCAACGGGCTTAATGGGTTCCCCATAATAAGACCTTCATAAATTTACCTAATAAGGTAATTTACCTAGTAACACAAAATTAGTATCGTTCGATGTAACAAACTTATTTCCTAGTATACCTCCTAAAGATACAGTTAAGCTAGTAGAAAACTTATTAGATCGTAATCAAGTCAATATTATAATCAAAGAAGAAATCCTAAATTTGTTAAACATTTGCCTAAAACAAAATTATTTTCAATTTCAAAATAACATCTACTCAGCAAATGAAGGTCTTATTATGGGGAACCCATTAGGCCCGTTGCTTGCAGAAATATTTATGGATAATATAGAAAATAAAATTCATAGCAATAATTTAAGTAAACATTGTCTGTATTGGCATAGATATGTTGATGATATATTAACTGCTTTTACTGGTACTAGTAGATAGTTAAATTCTTTATTAGTTTTTATCAATACTATACACCCTAATATTAAATTTACTATGGAAACAGAGAAGGATAATTCAATTAATTTTTTAGACTTAAATATTATTAAAAATAATAAAGGCCATAGTTTTGGGATATTTCATAAGCCATCACATACGGATATTACAATAAATAATAGTTCATCTCATCCATACAAACAAAAGCTGGCAGCATACAACAGTATGATCCATAGATTAGTTAATATTCCCCTTACCAAAGAGAACTTCACAAAAGAATTAAATATCATTAAACAAATCGCAGTAAATAATAATTTTAATTCAAAGTTAGTAGACAACATTTTAGAGAAAAAACTTTTTAAACAGGCTGTTCAACAAGTTTATCCCATAATTAAAGATCCAAATTGCAGATATAAGAGTCTTACATATATAGGAGCTCCTAGTGAAAAGGTATCATCATATTTAAAAAACCAAAATATTAACGTAGCTTTTAAAACCAATAATACGCTTGGGAAGTATATTAAAAACAATAAGGGTAAAATTAATCCTAATAATAAATCGGGAGTGTATAAATTAAATTGTGGTAGTTGTCCAAAATTGTATATTGGTCAAACAGGGCGTACTTTCAAAAAGCGCTATTCCGAACATTATAATAGCTATACAAAAAACAAAAATAATTCTACTTACTCAAATCATATTTTAGCTGAAAATCATTCTTTTACAGACAACTTTGAAATTTTACATGTAGAAAATAAGAGCCTTAAATTAAACCATTTAGAAACACTTGAAATAAATAGATTTAAAAATTCAGATAACTTACTAAATGATCAATTAGATATTAATAATTCACCCTTATTAAATCTCTTTCCCAGTTTTCTGTGAGATAATCCCGGCAATGGGCTATCTTATTGTTATTTGATGGATATTATAATTACCTAAGTACCCTTATTTGCTTTAAATAGTTAGTTTGTTTTGTAATGTTATTGATGTTTTCTTAAGTGCTTTGTTTTGTTAAATTATTTCGTATATATATTGGATACCGAATTGTAAATAGTCACATTTGAAAAAGAAGTTGTACTTCGAAACATATGTCATGTTAGTGTTTTTTTAAAAATTTTTATTTTTAAAATAAAAGTGTGAAAATCTACCAAATTTGGTTTTAATCTTTCAAAATTAAATGGATTTTCATCAAGTAAAGGCCGAAACAATAAATAAAACATATGTTAACCAATAGTTATTTTTTACATTCAGTCTGATGTTATCATTTGTTAAATAAAGACATTTTAATTATTTTATCTTTGTTTGAATAAAAAATGTTTTAAACCTGTTTCAAATCGTATTATACCTTTGGTGCAGTCAGTAGGTTTATCACGAAAAATCCGACGTGCATAACTTTCGCTATTTTAATAGTTAAGTGACATTTACGAACTTTCAACGTTTCGCTCGATAATTCATTTAACCCTTGATTCGAGAATAATTTAGAACAAATTTAATAAATGTAAATGAACAAATACATACCTACTATATAATAATTAAAATGAAATTTGTTAATATATTTTTTCATATGATATGAATTAAAATAAATTGCAATTACCATTTTCAAATATGTAATTTTTGTTTATTTTTTAAATATAACAATGACAATGCACAATAACTGGCATCACTAACATACAAATTTGTAAAAAATAAATCTTTGTTTTTACAAATGAACGTAATATGTTCATCCCATTTAAGACGGCAATCTAGAATGATTCCTAAATATTTTATATTTTTTTACTTGATTAATTCTAAAGTGACAGTTATTATTAATAAAATTAAAACTATTAAAAAAAGGTGCTGATCGTTTATTACAAAAGAATGGTAAGTAAAACGTTTTATCTACATTGATGGTCAGTAATTTTGAGTTGAACCAATTTTGGATTTTAGGAAAATCACTCTGCACCAGGTCTTTAATATTTTGCCATGTATCACTGCTATAGAAAACAGCTGTATCGTCTGCAAAGTAGTGACTTTTGGTAGGTAGAGAGGGCGTAAACGTCAAACCACGTCGGACGACTTCGAGAATTTTGCAGTAATGTTTACCTGCCAGTGTCGTTTCATAGAATAAGAACTAGAAAATTGCATGTATTTATGGACTATAAATACTTATTAAACATGTATTATAATACCTAAATCATAATTTTACAAAATTTTAACAGCTATTCGCAATTTATTAAACTATTTACTCGAAATTGTTATTAACATGTAAAAATAATTTTGTACGCCAATGTATTGCGTCTACTTCGATAAGATCCACCGCAAACCTGTCAAGTTATGTGTATGAAGTACGAGAACTAGCAAAAGCCTTTCCAACTTCTGCCCCTGCTATAAATACTTTGTCTTAGAAGTCAGTTGGGAGGGGGTAGGGTATCATATGGGCGTTAGAATTTTTTTCGTTTGATATTAAATGAAATCATTTTAAAGCATGTTAACAATATATTATACGTTCGTTTCTTTTACTTTTTCTTTGACAGTTTTTCGAAAAAACACTTAAAAATTGTGGTCTTTCTAATTTATCTCCAAAAGTAACCTCTAAAAAATTTGACTGCATGGAAATTATTACGATTCTGTCCGTTGGTTAGTTGTTTATATAAAGAAATTTCTGATGGCGCTTTTGTCTTGGGCGCTTTTGTCTGAAAGCGCATTCGGGGCCGCCGACAGCCAGACCGGGCCTTAGGACAATTCTTCAGATCCGTCCCCGAGAAAATGTTATAAAAAAAAAGGTTTCAAACAAAAAGTTCTCCTCCTTTACTTAAATCTCTCTAAAAAAAGTCTTTAAAAGTTTCTTCTCCTATACTTGAATCTCTCTCCCTCGTCTATCGAACTTCTGAAAATAACAAACATCACCTCTGCCAGGCCCCCATTTGAGCCCGTGAATTGGTCCCGGCTGCTCCCCCACCTCTACTGGGCCCTGAGCGCATTTGTCGGGGCGCTTTTGTCGGAGCGCTTTTTTCGGGGCGCATTTGACGGGTCACCATAAATAAAAATCGTGTAACCCGTTTTCGAGATAATTGAGGCGTTCTATACTTAAAACTCACTGTGTTTACAGAATAAGTGTTTTATAGTTAACTTTTTGACTATCTGGAAATCGGATATTTTTTAATTTTAAGTTACGATAAGTAATTGAAAATTTTAAAGAAGTAAAAAGTTAATTGCGCGAGAGAACTTGAGAGAGCTCGAGAGAAACGAGAAATTCTCGTCGAGATATGACAACCTCTCGTCTCGAATCTGTTTTCGAGAGAAAATGTTTTTCTCGTCTCGTACGAGACAAGACAAGACGAAAATCTATCGTATCTCGGCATCACTACTGCAAAGCCCAAGATCTCACCTTTAGATTTAATTGAAAATAGACCATTAATGTGTAAATTAAAAAGGAGTGAGTCTAGAATAGTACCTTGGGGAACTCCATATCTTACCGGTAAGAAATTACTATATGTTTTACTTACTCTAACTGCAATGTATTTTGTATTTATGTATGTACCTCCATGTATATTCTTATTATTTTATATTTTTAAGTTTTTTGTTGGTTGAAATAGATAAGTTTTCGAGCAGTCGGCTTCGACATTGCCAAAATTATTATAATATGTTAATTGTAAATTGTACTGTTTGGAGCGATGAATAAATACTTATTGTTAGTTAAAATATTAAAGTGGTATTTTCTTCGTCCTTCGCTTGAGTTACAACACTAATCATTTGTGTTCTTCCATTTAAGAAGGTTTTAAATAGGTTTAAAGGAATATTTCTTATACCATAGTTCTCTAGAGCAGTGCTCCGCAACCGGTGTGCCGCGGCACACTGGTGTGCCGTAAGCCAACTTGAGGTGTGCCGCTCTTGCAGACAATACGAATCAGATTCGTATTGTAGCGAGACCCGCGAAAAATAAAGCAATCTGACAACAGCGCCGATGGTAAACGTCTATCCGTCTATCGGCGCGGCGCGGCGGCTTGATTCTCGAAGGCGACTAAACTAGAAAGATCCGTGCCGTTCGAGGCGCGACTCGATGTTTTCCTGAACATCGCCACTGCCTATATAAGCGCGCCTGTCGTCGCTCAGAGACTCAGAGAGAGTCGAATAGTCAAGTGAATCGGATAAATACGCGGGCAAACAAATAAATCGTAGAGTGAAATAAATAGTGAATTGCTATATAAATAAATTCTTGTGCCTTATAAATAAGTGAACTGGACTAAGTTTTGTTGCAGTATCTACTTTTATAAATAACTATAGTGCTTCAAATATGGATAAATTTTTGCTGAAATCACGAGCAGATGACGAAGAACCTAGCACAAGCTCCAGCATAAGTGCTGCAAAAAGAGCAAAAAAGGTGCTGAAAAGGAAGTACAATCAAGACTACCTTCGATATGGTTTCACTTGGTGTGGCGACGAAGCGGCTCCAAAGCCTGAATGCGTCATTTGCGGTGAACAGTTGTCAAATGAAGCAATGGTACCCAGCAAACTAAACCGTCATTTGATCACAAATCATCCCAGTTGCGTCAAAAAAGACATTCAATTTTTCCAACGGCGCTTGGATCAAAATAAGAAACAAAAGCAGTTTATGAAATCGGCGGTTACGGTTTCTGAAAAGGCATTAGAAGCAAGCTACCTTGTTGCAAAATTAATTGCACAACAAAAAAAACCGCACACTATCGGTGAAACGCTTATTAAACCAGCATGCATGGAAATTGTTAGACTTATGCTTGGGCCAAACGAAGTTAAGGACGTGAGTAAAGTTTCTTTGTCGGCCGATACTGTTAAAAGACGTATCCAAGATATGTCAAGTGATATTTTGGGAACACTAATTAAAAAAATCATTTCGGCTGGAATTTTTGCGCTTCAAATCGACGAATCAACCGATATTAAAAATAAAGCACAACTGATGGCTATTGTACGTTTCGTTGACGAGGACTCTATTAAAGAACATTATTTATTTTGTAAGGAGGTTCCAGAGAGAACTACCGGTGAACAAATTTTCCAAGTAACTGATAATTTTTTTAAAATACATAATATTCAGTGGACCAATTGCGTTGCTATTTGTACAGATGGTGCTGCTGCAATGATGGGCAGTAAGAAAGGTTTTGTATCTTGTGTAAAACAAAAAAATCCGTCAATACAAATTACACATTGCTGCATACATCGAGAAGCATTGATGGTCAAAAATTTGCCCGAACAGCTTTCGATCACAATGAATGAATGTATTAAGATCATAAACATAATTAAATCGAGAGCCTTAAATTCGCGAATCTTTGGAATACTCTGTGAAGAAATGGGAAGCGAACATGAATCCTTACTGTTTTATACAGAAGTTCGTTGGTTGTCCCGGGGAAAAGTTTTAGCTCGACTGTTTGAACTTCGCTACGAAGTGCGTGAGTTTCTTTCAAGTCAAGATATGTACGATCTATGCCAGCACCTTCATGATGAATACTGGATAGCCAAACTTGCATACATGGCGGATATATTCGAACATCTGAATGAACTTAATAAAAAAATGCAAGGACGGAATGAAAATATATTGACGTGCTCCGATAAATTACAAGGGTTCAAAAAGAAACTTGAACTTTGGCAGGAACAGTTGCAAAAAGGATGTCTAGAAATGTATCACAGGACCAACCACAGTACGATCGAAAACAAGCAGTTGATTGTGGATTTGGCCCAACAACATTTAAGTATGCTTCAACAAAAATTTGAATACTATTTCCATTCTATCAACACGGAACAATACAATTGGATTCGAAATCCTTTCGCAACCAATGCAATAAGTTCCACGGAAGCACTGCCATTGCAAACTCGAGAGGAGTTCACAGAATTAAGTAATGATATGACCCTAAAACTTAAATTCGACGAAGTTCCGTTAGATGTTTTCTGGATTTCCATCAAGACAGAATATCCACGCATCACCGACAAGGCCATCTTCACACTACTTCCGTTTTCCACAACATATTTATGTGAGCAAAGTTTTTCAACGCTTGTATTAATTAAAAATGATAAACGGTCATGCTTAAAAGATCTTGACCAAGAAATGAGAGTTGCGCTGTCTAAAATTGAGCCGAATATAAAACTTTTGTGTTCAACGAAGCAAGCGCAGGTATCACATTAATCAGTCATCATCATGTCAAAATATTTATTACTATTGACGTGTCAACAGAAGTAAATTTAGTATACCTACCTGTCCTACCTAGTATTTAGTATAGTTCTCATGTATGTACCTATTTGTATTTTTCATTCTATCTGAATAATAAAAAAAAATAAAAAAAAAATATGTATTATGTCCTGAGTGAAAATTTTGATGCCCCAAATCTGAAAGGGGCTTCTTCACATTTTAAAACAATAAAAAAAACTAAGGTAGTTTGGACATCCATAAATAATTAGTATACATGGAGTGAACTGACCCCCGACCTAGCTACGCCACTGCTATAAATATATTTTAGATTTTGGTGTGCCACGAAATTCTAGGGAGCAGTTTGGTGTGCCTCAGATGAGGAAAGGTTGCGGAGCACTGCTCTAGAGCATCAACAAACAAAGGATGACTGACGGTGTCAAAGGCCTTTGAGAGTTCCAGAAACACGCAAAGACAAGGTTTGCTTCTGTTAAGAGCATTGTTAATTTTTTCTGTCAGAGCCAATAAAGCATCCTCAGTAGATTTCGTTTTTCTAAATCCATACTGATTGTTAGATAATAAATTGTATTTATTTAAATATGAAGTTAAGCGTGTCTCTAGAACCTTCTCAAATACCTTCGACAGATTGGAAATAAGGGAAATGGGCCGATAGTTTGTAGCAATATTTTGATCACCTTTTTTGAAAACGGGAACGACAATAGTTTATTTCAATGATGATGGCCATATTCCATTAATTACGTAAGCAAAAGGTTCTATAATAAAAGGAGAAACAATTTGTGAGATTTCAGATGTAATTTGATCAATTCCCGGTGATATTTTAGTTTTTAGATTAGTTGGATATATTACAAAACTATTTATGTTTTATTGTGGATTTTATAAAAATAACAACTCCATCACATTGATTTAAATTACCACGATTGTATATGATAGAATATCCTGGAATATTAAATAGATCCAAATCATCTATTATTCTTGTTGCAGTAAATACTACACAATCAACACCTATATCTAAATTATTCAAAAAAACCTTTTATTCATATAAATTCCTATAAAGGCTACGAATATTATTGTGAATTTTTTTGAAATTATTAGTATATCTATTTACATTTGAAACATCATGTAATTCTCTATAGTCTTCTAAGGTATAATCTTTAACATTTTCAATGATAAAATTATTAATATACGGATCTATTAATTTTTTTTTTTTATTTAAAATTTATGGCCTTGGCATTGCCAATTGGCCAGACTAATATCTATTAATTTAAAAAATACTATTCAACAAACTATATTCCTATATGAGATGTAGCCAATAAAAGTCAAAATTATTAAGCACAAAGTGTAAAAAGAAAATTTTAAGTAAAAAATACAAAAATTGTTATAAAACAAAATTAAAATTTAAACTACTTGTTTATTTTTGTTTGAATTGAGTCTTGTTTTCGGTTTCAAGTTTTTCAAAGTAGGACTCTGAAAGCTTTCTTCTTCAAGCAACGTTGAGGGATTTGGAGTATTTGGTACACTACTAGATCCTTTTTCTTCCTCTCCAAAAGATTTTCTCTTCTAGAGAGTATTTATTGTCGTCTATCGCAAGATAGTTACGTCGAATATAACACTTTTTGTATTTTCCAGATTTTCTGTAATCTATTAAATAGTATTTCGGTTGTTTATATGTTTCCCTTATCTTCGTTATTACAGAAACCAAAATCTTTGAGATTTTTTTCGTTTTTGAAGTATTTCATTTTTTTTAGATATGTCACTAACTCGATTTTTAAGGGAGCTGTTGGTGATTTTCCAAGTGTATAGAAGTTGCTTATATCTCTTTCACTTACTTCGACTCCAACAAGTTTTTTTATTTCGTTAATAACTAATTCTATTGTTAAAGTTTGCTGTGGCTTATTGAGCCCAAATAAAACTAAATTATTTTTTCTCTGAGTCTTTTCCAGATATTTGACTTTTTGTTTTAATGTAGAATTTTCTTGTTCCAATATTCTTATTTTCGCGTTTTGTTCATCTAGCTTTAAGCTTTATTTCAGTTCTATTCTTTTTTACTTCTTCTAAAACCTTTTTAATCATTGATTCTGAAATCTTATTTAGAATATTAAATTTAAAAGGTAATAGTGTCTGGCCAGCTTTATTTTATCAGGTTTATTAAATTCCTAACAGAATAATTTTAAGGCAAGAAACTATTTGGATTTCTATAAATTTTAGTTTCCAAAGGTAATTTTATGAAAATAAACATATACAGGGTGTTTCTAAATTCAAGCGACAAAATTCAGGGGTGATTTTTCATATGAAATTAAGATTGGTCTTTCTAATAACAAAATTTTCTCAGCCCACCCTTTCCGAGATATCACCCTTAAGATGTGGTGACTAAAATTGAGTTTTTATTTTTTTTTTCTAAAAGGGAAAAAAATTTAAGAATAAAAAAAAATAAAATAAAACAAGGATTTCAAGTTATAATTTTATTTCATAAATGTTTTGATATGAAATAAAGTAAGGGTTGCTAATTTCACCCCCCTATAATGTAACAGTAATATTGAAAAAATACCCGTGGTTAGTCATTTGCGAGTGCACGAAAATTACAGAATTTCAAGTTTCTAGCTTCACTGAAATTTTAGAAAAAAATAAAAACTTAATTTTAGTCATCACCTTTTAAGGGTGATATCTAGGAAACGGGTAGGCTGAGGAAATTTTGTAATAGTAAAGACTCATCTTAATTTCATACGAGCAATCACCTCCTGAATTTTGTCGCATAAATTTAGAAACACCCTATATTTAAATACATTTTTCCTAATTTTGAACTTATGGTATGATCATTTACCAAAAGAATGTACTTTTAATTTAAATTTTTCATTGAATTATCTTATTTTTATCACTTTCTGGAGAACGAGGTTAAGAAACATGTGTTCACTTAAAGCATACCATGCACCCAAAAAATGAAGAGAGGTAAAAGTGCTATTCATTCCCAAACCTGGAAGGATGGATTACACTGTCCCAAAAACATACCGACCAATTGAGTGTAGTTGTGTTGTAATAATACTAGCATCTCCATATCATAAGGCTGTCAGAATCCGTTTTCTATAAAGGGTGCTAACAAGAAGATGAAACCATCAAGCATATCCTCTACGATTGCTCGACGTTCTTATTTATTAGAAAATTTGTGTTCGGCGAGTATCGTACATTAAATCTGTAGGCTAGCTCACGAGCTAGGTAGTGTCTGTCATCTTAGGAGGATGCATAATGGACCTAGTGAAGCCTAAGTGTCGTGGTGGTAACTCAGTCTCCACACGTTACAGATACCATAGGTTTCACTGGAAATATTAGTAAAGCATAACTCTTTAAAAATAACTGTAAACAAAATTATTGATTTAATGGAATTTTTATGGACAGTTTGTCTATATCACATGCACAAAAAGTTATTAAAATTAAAATAATTATATTGTCTGTTTCAGAAAAATAACTCTATCTGTCCCTGCAATTATTCCAATATTCAACAGATTAGAATATTTAACTGACGCGCACATCATTATTGATGCATTTACCTATTCTAAATAGTAAATTATTTACATTAACGCCATTTGTTCATCCGGCTTGCTACTACTTTATTATAATTAGTACACATTTCATCCTTGCAAAATGGATTCGTGTGTGTTGATTTTGTCGATCGATTTCTGGTTAGAATTGAATGAATTGAACAGGCACACAGTGTTAATGTTCGATATGTTGACTCAAACTGTTCACAAC
The DNA here is from genome assembly GCA_927349885.1 of Psylliodes chrysocephalus. Lineage (NCBI taxonomy): Eukaryota > Metazoa > Arthropoda > Insecta > Coleoptera > Chrysomelidae > Psylliodes > Psylliodes chrysocephalus. The sequence goes on from OV651813.1 coordinate 15,214,505, forward strand.
AGGATGAAAACGGCACACTTAGTGTCCAAATTCAATCCAGAGGTTAATGAAATTTGAATGCAATTATTAGAGAAATATCGATTTTCACTTGTAAATGAAAGAAAAATGATTTTAACGTTTAAGAGGAGGTAGTTTATTCGGAATACAGATCAATATAGTACAGTGGGATTTGCATTTAGGAAACATTTTTAAATAGGTATATACCTATACTTTCCAAGCTTTAATATTTCTGAATTAACGCTAATTAACTGCTTTTAAATTTAATACAAATTATGAATGTTGTGTGTAAATTGAATGCTTAAAATAGATACGAGAAGTGTATCTGTAGAATGCTGGATGGGAAATGATGACGATTGACGAGATGCGAGAGGTGCAGATTATGCACAAAAAATAATATTTAGGACTTCTATACAAGGTAAGTGCACCAACTTGACAAAATAAAATTTACATTACATTTGCAATAGTAAATATTATTTTTTGGGAGTCATACAGCTGGCTCAAATGGTCACTGTCGACAAATTGGGTCGCCCTTCTGAATGGCTTCACTGTTACTATTGTATCATTAAGCCATTAAGCTTTTCCACAACATCTGGATTTTCATTGTCAACATTTTCATTTACAATATATTTAAATATATGTCCTTTATTAAAATATTGAGGTAATGGGAGTGTGTAACAACCAGTTAGCCTAAAGACCAACGCTCGTCACCAAATTTAACAACCAGTTAGCCTAAAGACCAACGCTCGTCACCAAATGTAACAACCAGTTTGCCTAATGACCATTTACAACTACTGATGGGTCTTTAGCTACTGTTACTATACTATTAAGGGATAAAGGCAGCGCTTGTCACCAGCCCTAGGGTCCTGGAGTCCTGAAGGAACATCCATTCGCCAGTGGCAAAATAAAATAATAAAAGAAAATAAAAATACAAAAAAAAACATCCCTTAATTAGCATATGTCGAGCGGTTTTGGCAACTGACTTAAGACTCTCAAGTCCTTAAGGGTAGGAACGCCGAGGCTTAACCTGCTCGGAATATTTCTTACTGGTTTTTGGAAAGAGGTGAGAATAAAATAGGTTAATAAACAATAACACGTATATTTAAATATAAGTAAAAAATGAATAACAAATTTCAATAAATCAAAACAATCTCTATTTTTGAAATAAGACATAGCAAAAATTACTACCCACAATTGTAAATCTTTATTATGATAAACCATGCTAATATAATATAATCTATGATAAAACCCTTAAAACTGATACATTTAATAAGTAAACTTGGGACGAAAATGAAAGAATTGGCATTTGAAGTAGACTAATGAACTGTTTTAAAATACATAACCCAAACAAGAGATTTAAACATGTTAAAATAAAATAGATATTACCTTTGAAACCAAAAACACTACACACACACACTTTACTATATACAATAAATATTAATAATTACTAAGTTACATTTTTGGGCATAGGTTTGGCCCAACGGCCGCCCCTTGAGTCTCTTTTGTCAATGATTGACTCTCTATTTATATCAATCTTAACGTGATTATTTTAAAAATAAACTCGACTTATTTATTTTTAATGATTATTCGCACGATTTGTCCTTTAATTTTCTAGTTCAATGAACTATTTCTAATTGTTTGGTTTTAATAAATATGTTGTGTTAATTTAATAGATTAAAAATATTAGATATTTTTGGGATTTTTGTTAAATTATTTATATTTTAAAAATAATAATGCCAATTATTACAAGTGATGGAATAAGTGACCACGTCAAGTTTTCCTCTAATGAATTCAATGAATTTCTTTTTGAGGAAGATTGGTCTTGAATCACATTCCTTTTCATATCGTACCATTTTCCTTGGTCTACCCTAGAAAGATCTTATTTATTCCTCCGTTATCAATGCAGTTCTTAATTCTGAAAAACAAAACAAAAATAATTACCAGTTTAGGATGTTCTGGCCTTTTTGTAATGTATTTACCTTTTTATAAGTTCTTCTTTAGAACCAGTTTTTTTGAGGCATTCTAATCATCGTTTTAGTTCCAGTACAGAATTGTCTTCTGTAGATATATTTTCATCTAACATCGCCCCAGGTACGGCTTCGGGTAAAAGCGTTACAAAATCCATATTAAATGAAAAGCTTTGCAGCAACAAATATGCTTATAAGTAGACCTAGGAATATATGCACCCGAAAAGTAGTTAAATATGCGCATATATATGCCGCAAAATACTTCAATATATGCGTAAAAAATTGAAAAATATGCAGAGCATATGCAATTAGAGTAATTTGTTATTTGATCGAAATAGCTTATTAATATTTATTATTTAATTTATTTTACAATACCTAATATAATACTTATTTACAAATCAACATTATTATAAAACGAATGAACAATTAAATGTTTTTCTAAATTATCTGTATTAAATGATTGTCTCCTATCAGTAAGTATGTACTTGTACAAAGAAAAACTCCTTTCGACATCTACAGAAGTAATAGGTGCAAACTTAATTTTCCTGAAATATCTGGATGAATAGTATTAATATCTTCAAAGTTACCAGAATAAATATTAGCAAGGTTTCTTAAAACAATAAATTCTTCATTTTTTAAAATTACATTTGAAAATTTATGAAAAATCGTCTTTCCAATATCGCCCTGGACATTTTTACACTCTGATTCAAACGTCTTAATTAAATTTACGAAAGTCGCCAAAGGTAAATTTTTTTGTTCTAAATCTAATATAATTTTGGGTACAAATGCATAATTTTTTAAAAACACTAATTGCTTTGGTAATATGTGATTTTGAAACAACTTCTTTGTATTAGATATTCCCTTAGATGAATCATCAAAATCAAATATGATTTCTTTAATTTTTTCATAATTATCTGCGTAAAAAAAGGCAGCTTTAAGCCAGGTATCTGTAATTCAGGAAATTTTTCTTTGTACAATTGAGTTCTTAGAGGAGCTTTAAGAAATATTTTTTTTACACTACTAATTAAATCATTTATTAAAGGAAAGTTAGACCTAATTTCTTCTGAAACTCTGTTAAGGCCATGAGCCAAACATGTAACATGGATTAGGTTTTCATAAAACATTTTTAAATTTTGTGCGGCTTTTACCATGTACGGGGCAGCATCGGATAAAAGCAATAAACATTTTTCTGTTGGAACGGCTTCCGGAAGAAAAAAGAAAGACAATTCTGTCTGGATAAAACGAGTTATTGTCAAGTTATTTGTTTTATCTAATTGCTTTGAAGCGATTAGATATGGACCAATTTGCATTTCTTCGCGTAATGAACCTATCATTAAATGGGCTATATATCGACCACAAGAGTCTGTTGTTTCATCCACAATAATGTAGAAATGGTTTCCAACGGTAATTTCACGAATTTTTTCATGAGTCTCAATGTACAAACTGTCAACACCACGTTTGCGTAATATACTTTGGTTTGGAATATTAAATTAACAGTATTTTTGCAAAAATGATCGGAGATTTGGATTATTTAATCGTATTAAAGGGATATTCGAAGTCACTAAAGCTTCGCATAAATCTTCATTAAAAATAGCTTGTTCACTTCTAGACGATCCAGATTCTTAATATTATTTCAAGGGAAGTTGACTTTGTCTGCGAGGGTCTTTAGATTTCTGTTTTGCTATATGTGAGGGTGTTTTCGCGTGTTGGTCGATTTGAAACTTTTTTTTTTACATGGAATCTAAAACAAATAAATTCCTGTAGATGTTAAAGTTTTAATTAAATTAAATAAATGCGTACGTTGTAAAGTTGCCCTACTTTTTTTTTAACTGTGAGTTCAAATAATATTTTACTGTCGTTTAATTTACCGTGAAAGGTCAAAATAAAATATAAAATAAAAAAGTACTTACAATTTTAGAACATGTTTTACAAAACACCTGGTTATCACCTTCTACAACAAAATCTGAATAAGATTTTACCCACGGCTCAATTAATTTTACCATTTTTCCCATTGGTTAACACAACACAACAATAAAGACTGAAAGGAAGTTGAAAGTAAACTGAGTCATTTAGAAATTTGAAGATATTAATACAACTACCTGAAAGGAGATATTTAGCAAAATTTGTTGGTTTAAGGAGGGTGCTTATAATGTAATCCTTTCAAGTACCTACACCATTAACCGTAATTTATTACAGGGAAAAGTTAATCCTTCAAAATTTTAGGAAATCGACCTGTAAAGGCATTTCACAAAATATTATTTTGGTCCAAAACTCATAATTTAAATATGTCCAGCCAATTAGTACGTCAGATATATGCCAAAAAATTAACAAAATGTCAATATATGCATTCAATATCAAAAATTGTATATATACGCAACATATGCAAAATATGGCATTTTGCATATATTCCTAGATCTACTTATAAGTATCTCTTCTCACTAGGGTTTGCAATAATAAAAGCAGATCAGATATACAAATTTAAACGCAGGTGGAAAAAGCAGAGTGTCGAAAACAAAATAAAACTGGAACGAACTCAATACAAAATGCTGCTAATACAAGTAAACATACAGCACTAGACGCCAATCTATGATTACGTCCATGGTCTACCGAGAAAATTATTGACAGTTGACATTGACAAATTTGTTTAACCTCTAAACGTATAACTCCTATACAAAACAGTATTTTTAACACATACTTTGATTACTATACGGTGCAAGAGAGAGGTTTGACACGCCCAATATAGGGTGCGGCCATTTTGATTCCTATGCCACAGTTTATAGCTAAAGAATCAGATCGCTCACTCTGCGTCGGCACTTTTGATCTCAATGTTCCAGTTTATACACTGCGCAACTCGGATAATACAATATATGACAACCGCCTATAATAAAACAGCAGTTTTCTGCATATCCTGAATTTGTATCCCTGGAGTGGATGTTATTTTGGAACTTTCAACTAGTCCGAGTGAGCTAACTGATTCTTTAGCAATAAACTGTGACTCCAAAAATAATATTCACTGACACTGACAGCAGCAAGCAAAATATCAGGTGCGTTTTAATCATCCGCTTCTGCTTCCGGAATTGTCGGTTTAGTCGTTTTAACCTGTCAGATTAAAACAAGAAAACCGACAATTCCGAAGCAGAAGCGGATAATTAAAACGCACCTATTAAAAATATTGCGCCAAGATGTAGGCAACACGTAATAAGGGATCAAAATGGCGAAGTTTTCTATCTGCTTTTAAAAGACACTCAGAAAGCTGCGCAGTGCGACCATTCTCCGTATAGTAAAAGAAAATCAAAGTATGTGATTTTTCACGTTACGGGTACAATATGGTATGTAAAAGAAATAAAACTATATATAAAAAACCAAAAATTTAACAAAAAAACAGTCTATTTCTGTGACCCGATTTCGTATGTCATTAGTGTCAATTTTATTTTGTCAAGTTAATTGCACTTCCCTTGTATAGAAGTCCTCTATTTTGTTTGCGATATAAACACGATTTTTTTAACGTTAGAAAACTTGCATTATCGATTTTTTATTCGAAGTAATACACGACGTAACTATAAATTTATATCTCTTTATGCCAATAAGTAAGTAAAATGATAAATTAAATAAAACATATGTCACTAATAAATATGTGGCGACAACCTATAGCAACACTGTCAGCTACTAGAGTACATAAAGATCCGGTATAAATCAAATAAATGGAAAATAATAATAACATGTTTTGATTGAGTTAAATAAAATATTGTTATGTAAGCCATTTCATTATTCAGTCATGCTCTAACCCTACAAGTCCCTCTCTGTCTTATTTGGCCTTTGAGACTCAACTTGTCCGATTATTATACATAATTAAACCCTTTAAGACCAAACCTATGGGACGACTATGGCAGAGGTGATTTCGATGACTATTCGAGAAAGGACAAAATAATATTTCTGGTCTGTTCCAAATATTTCTAGTTTGGTGGAGGAGCTTCTAGACTCCACCAAACTTTAGAAATTTGTATATAAATATTAGTGGAAGAACACAGTGCAATCAGTAATAATAATAATAATAATAATAATAATAATAATAATAATAATAATAATAATAATAATAATAATAATAATAATAATAATAATAATAATAATAATAATAATAATAATAATAATAATAATAATAATAATAATAATAATAATAATAATAATAATAATAATAATAATAATAATAATAATAATAATAATAATAATAATAATAATAATAATAATAATAATAATAATAATAATAATAATAATAATAATAATAATAATAATAATAATAATAATAATAATAATAATAATAATAATAATAATAATAATAATAATAATAATAATAATAATAATAATAATAATAATAATAATAATAATAATAATAATAATAATAATAATAATAATAATAATAATAATAATAATAATAATAATAATAATAATAATAATAATAATAATAATAATAATAATAATAATAATAATAATAATAATAATAATAATAATAATAATAATAATAATAATAATAATAATAATAATAATAATAATAATAATAATAATAATAATAATAATAATAATAATAATAATAATAATCTTTATTCAAAAGAACACAATATAATATAAATTAATTAATTGGAAATATTACGAATAAAGTAAGAAAGACACCCATTGATGACCTCTAAGAGGTTGCGCATGGGATACTTTTTACAAATTCGGCTTATTTAAACAATTAAAACATAAACGTTATACAAATAAAATAGATAGTAAGTAATATGAATATATAAGTATATAATAAAATTTTATGATAAAAATTAATTGAGTACATAATAAAAATTAGTTTAATTTAACACAAATTTAAAATTAAAGGGAACACAAAACAGTAGTAATATTATATATATGGGAAAATTTTAATACATAAAAGATATATACACATGGAAATACAAGTGATTCAGTTTTTTATTATTTATGTTCGATTAGCATATGCAAAAGTTCTCTATCTGATGTTATTAAATAATTTTTGAAATTTTTTTTAAGCAAATGTATTGAGTTGATAGTCCGTAAATAAATTTTGTATATATCAGGTAGTGAATTGAAAACTTTACTACAAAGGTAATTTAATGATTTCTGGCCAATAGATTTGTTTGATAAATGAATTTGTACATTATTTTGAATTTTTGCTCTTGTTATGTATTTATGTTGTATCTCTTTTAAAACATTTATATTTTTTTTTTGTATATAATAAGATATTAAAAATAAAAATTTGTCTAACATCCAGTAATTGTGTTTCTTGGAACAATGGATTTGATCGGTAAGTATTTTTTTTATTGTAAATAACTTTAATTATTTTTTTTTGTATTATTTCCAGTTTTTTTAGATAGGTCATATCTGCTGCACCCCACGATGTTATACCATATCTTATTCGGGATTCTACTATACTAAAATAAATTATGCGCAAGTGGGTACTATCTATAAATTTTTTCAAATATTTGAATTTATATAAAAATGCTCTCAGAGTATTTACCGTATTATTTATATGGATATCCCATCTTAAGTGACAGTCAATACTCACTCCAAGATATTTTATTTGTTCCCTTTTTTTTATGTCTTCACTGTTTGTTACATTGTTTATTTGTAATGCGTTATAAGTTGGAAGTGAATTTTTGTAGCTACAAAACGGAACAAAATAAGTTTTTTCATAATTTATTGTAAGCAGTTTATGTTTAAACCAGTTAATTATATTTTTTATATCATTTTCTGCTATTTCTTTCAATTCGGTCCAGCTGTTTGCCTCATAGAAGACAGCTGTATCGTCTGCAAAGCTCACAATTTTCCCTACTGTATTTATTTTAAAGAGATTGTTTAAGTATATTGAGAATAAAAGTGGACCAAGTACAGTACCTTGTGGTACACCGAATTTTACTATTTTTGTATCACTAAAATGTTCATTAATTTTTACCACCTGCTCTCTGTTTGATAAGTAGTTTTTTATAAGGTCTAGAGAGCCTCCGCGTATCCCAGTATCTTCGATAGATTGGAGCAATTGTGGATGGCTCACAGTATCAAAGGCCTTAGTAAGATCCAAAAAAACGCAGAGTGACGGTTTAGTATTATCCATTGCCTTATTTATTTTATCAATTAAGGTGGTGATGGCATCAGTTGTGCTTAAACCCTCCTGAAATCCGAACTGGCATTTAGACATGATGTTGTATTTTTTTAAAAATTTTGTTATTCGATTTTTTAGCGTTTTCTCAAAAATTTTTGTAAATGTTGTAATGAGTGAGATAGGCCGATAATTATTTAGTACTTCTTTTTTGCCCTTTTTGTGAATAGGCAGAGTAACTGTTTTTTTAAATCCGCTTGGGCACTTACCTGAATTAAAAATTGTATTTATTAGATCTACAAGAAGTGGCGCAATATCGTCTACCAAATATTTTATTATTTCAGCTTGGATACCATCTATCCCTGGAGTTTTTTTGTTTTTTAAAGAGTGTACAATTATCTTTATTTCTTCTTCAGAGACAGGTTCCAAGAATAGAGAATTTTGGGCATAATACCTTTTTGGATAAGGAGTGTTTGGTTGTGTGATTTGGAGTGCTAATTTTTCTCCAATGTCTGTGAAAAAAGAATTAAAGAGATTGGATATTTTTCTGTGGTTATTTGTTATTTCTCCAGTTTCTGTAAGTATTTCATTTATGCATGCATTAGCTCGTTTTTTCCCAGTTATGTCATTTATAACTTTCCATAAATTTTTGGAATAATTTTTATTTTTTATAATTTGTTTTCTATAATAGTCTGTTTTTGCTTTTTTTATTAATTTGTCCAAATTTGTTCTATATATTGTATATACATCTTTTTTAAAAATATTATCTGGGTTATTTCTATGTTCTTTATGGAGCTTATTTCTGTATTTAATTGAATGTAATATACCACTAGTTATCCATTCTTTTCTTTGTATTATATTATCTTTTTTTCTGACTGTATAAGTATTTTTAGTTATTAAATTATTTATACTATTTGTTAGATATAATAGTTTTTCGTCTGTATCCAAAATGTTGAGGTAGGACGCCCAGTTACATTTTTTAAATTCATGTCTTAAATTTTTATAGTTTATTTGTTTTATTTAATTTTTTTTATTGATTTCACCATATTTTGCTTTTAACGGGAGAAAGGCTATTGTAGCTTTATGATCGGTTATTCTTGTTTCAAATGTTAATGCAGTACAGTTTTCAATATATGTTTCTTTTGTACAATAAAATATATGATCTATACAACTCTTAGAATTACCTTGAATTCTTGTATATTTGTTAATGAGTGAGATAAAATTATATTCTGCTAAAACGTCTAAATAACTAGAAACTGAATCATTTATATTTCTTATATTTATATTTATATCTCCTATTATTATATGATCATCAATTTTTGCTTGTTTTGAAGTTTTTTCTAGGTAATTTCCTAAAAGCTCAATAAACTCATCCTGATTGATAGTAATTAGTAGATAGTAATTAGTAGATAGTCAGTGGTGAATATAAATAGTGAACGATTCAAAGACATTTGAAATATATATAAATTAGAAAAGTAGTATTGTAAAATAAATAAGTGTTTAAATAAATTATTAATAAATAAACTGTTGTTTGAAAATAAACAAACATCACAATATCAAAATTAAATATTTTTATTTTTAAGTGAACGACATTTTTAAATGTATACATTTTTAATCAAAAATAATATAGGCCAATACTTTAGTGTATACGAGTGTACTGGACAAGATATAATTTTACACTTTACTCGAGTTTCTTGTATTAAACCATCGATCATTGTAATGAAACCAGCGGTAAAATAAATATTTGGGTACCAAGGCCAAATTAGACATTTGCGGCCAAGGCTAAGCGACTTCTGGTTAAGTATAAGAGTAAAAGGCAAGAAACGGATGTTCAATCAAGATTGACATCGAGTTAGATGTCAGATAAGCAGGTGTACCACATACTTTAATTACTATACGAGGCAAGAGAGAAGTCCGACACACCCAACATAGGGCGCGGCCATTTTGAACCCTGTGACACAGTTTACAGCTAAAGAATCAGATCGCTCACTCTGCAACGGCACTTTTGATCTCAATGTTTCAGTTTATACACTGTGCAACTCAGATAATACAATATATGACAACCGCCTATAATAAAACAGCAGTCTTCTGCGTAGTCTGAATTTGCATCCCTGGAGTGGATGTTATTTTAGAACTTTCAACTGGTCCGAGTGAGCTAACTGATTCTTTAGCAATAAACTGTGACTTCAAAAATAATATTTACTGACACTGACAGCAGCAAGCAAAATATCAGGTGCGTTTTAATCATCCGCTTCTGCTTCCGGAATTGTCGGTTTAGTCGTTTTAACCTGTCAGATTAAAAAAAGAAAACCGACAATTCCGAAGCAGAAGTAGATGATTAAAACGCACCTATTAAAAATATTGCGCCAAGATGTAGGCAACACGTAATAAGGGTTCAAAATGGCGGAGTTTTCTATCTCCTTTTAAAAGGCACTCAGAAAGCTGCGCAGTGCGACCATTCTCCGTATAGTAAAAGAAAATCAAAGTATGTGAGGTGTACTGAATATGAACTTTGCAGGACCCAACATCAGATAGATATAACACTTTATGTTCTGAAAACCATGCTTACTACACTGAACAAGAACGGATTGAAGTGTCAGAAGGAGACTAAGATCAAAAAATAAATAGAACAAAGCTCAATAAATAAATAAGTAATATTTAAGCCCGGTGAGAGTCGATGAATGTTATAAATATGGTAGAGGACCCCGCCCTTTTCTAATGGCAAAGTGGCGTTCCGTCAAATGTAATAAATTTTGAATATGATGTTGTAATCGACTTGTTGACCAAAAGTGTTCATGGGATCAATTCAATCCTATGACTAGTTTTTAAAATACAGGGTGTTAAATTCGAGAAATCGTATTGAAACTACGTTAACTCAATTAAAAAAAAAAAAGGTATTTTTAGTTTATTGTAGCATTATTATGTCCTAGTCTAACGCAAAAGTACACATAAATAGTTCAAAACGTAAACATGTACAGGGTGGTACTCAGTTATATCCGGAGGAATTTTTGAAATTCTAAGAGATTCTGATATGGAATAAAAACATTGTCAAAAATAAAAACTTACATAATGTTTACTGTTCTGACATTATATAAACCCATTTTACATTATATGTATACAGGGTGATTGTTAATTCATTCCGCAGAAAGGCTTTTCTTAAAAAAAAAGAAATACACTCTGTATATTAAGGAATTTGTTATTAATATTTACTATGCATTTAATACCTAGAAAACAATACTTTTTATGGAATACAGGGCGATAGACACATCTAATTCGTTTTTAATGCAGCAATAATTAAAGAAATTTTTTTAGCTTTTATAAAATATCAAATTGTCACTTGGGAGTGACATGCCGGAAGGCAACGTACCTGACATTTTTTAAAAACCCCATATTAAAAAAAAGCTATTTTGAGCACATGAATACATCAAGTTTTAAAAATAAAATAAAAGCTAAGCAATTACCTCCTTCAATATTGATACGACAATGATATGTTCAATGTCGTGCGCCACTGAAATTTTTTTTGGCAAAGAAAAATTAAAGCAAAACTAAAAAAAAGGATGGAAAGACAAGATGAAATTTAAAAACGTTTTTCCACGTTGGTCAGCCTATATTTTGATTTTATGGCTGACTTTTCCATTTTGCGATAGTCGTGGCTTTTCGAATAGCCGCTTTACGTCAAAAGCGAACGTAACATTTGTTGAAGATAAAATTATCGCTCGGGAATAATTTATCGTTAGGGCATTTTACTTTTCCTATTGAATTCTTGCGCACACACATATTTTATTTTTGCGACGTTTCCAAGGAATTCCCTTTCTCGAGGCATGATATTAAATTTAAGAAAACTTTTTCTCAAATACCTGTGACTAGTATAAAATGAAAAAAAGAAAAATCACATAAGTCACTTTATATATTATACAATTGGAATGAAAGATTATCCATTATTTCAAATATAGTTGGTTGTGAAGTAATAAAAACGTTCAAGATTCACAAAATGTCATCTTCAGGGCTCTACACCTAATTGAATTTTCCTATTTTCCCGAATAATCTAATAAAACGGAGTAATAAATGAAATAGTAGCACTTTTGCAAATATTGATTAAAAATAAAAATATACAATTTAAATATGTTTTGTTTATAAACGAAAGCGAGTACAATTTAACAGTATAATATAGACGAGCAAACAAACAAAAATAGGTATATGAAATTCATGCATTTTATTCCGCCTTATAGACAAGGGTCGATAATTTTTGAAACCAAAAAAAATAATAGTAGGATGAAACCCGTTAAAAAAGGACGAGAATATAACAAAAATGAAGGGAAAAATAATTTACGGGCGATCTGAGGTCGGGAAGTGGAAGGGGGTGAGTTTTAAGGGTAAAAAACGGTGTATCTCGATTTCCGGTAAAACTACAAGTCCTATGAAAAAAAATTAAATAACAAAGTTGTAGGCAATAAAGAGACCTACAACTTTTGTAATTACACTTTTTTCACATACCCTCAAAATTTATGTGAAAAATTCAAATAATCAAGTTTTTGGTTTTTTATTATCTTATGCAAAAAAAAATTTTTAAACTTTGTATACACATTCAGAAGACATGAGATTTGGGTTTGCTTAATTTTCAGACCAAAAAACTGAAAATCGTCAATTTTAGACAACTTTTCTCAAAAACCGTGTTTTTTGGTCGTCACTCAATGAACAGTGGTCAAAAAAATAGATAAAATATTTTTGCAGAATTTTCCGTAATGTAATCGTATTCTAGACATGATAGAGTATTCAAAAAAAAGTTTTGAGTCATTGGGTACATTTTGGGCATTATTGTGCCACTTCAAACTTTCGAAAAAAAAATTAGTTTTTTTAAGGAAAAAAAATGTGTTAAATGGTTTGATATCTTGGCCAATTATAATTCGATTTCGATAAAATTCACACACTTATAAGATTTTATATTTAAGAGTAAGCTCTGTAAGTGGCATTAAATAAATTTAAATAGTTTGGCCGTTATAGGCAAACAATGAAATTAGGCTTGCGGTACACTTTGCCCTTCCGCCATATGCCCAATTTTGGGATTTCTCTTGTCCCCTTCTGGGAATCAATAGTCACATCCCTTGACTTCAAAACGAATTTTTGTTTCTTCAAATATCTTAATTTTTATCAAAGTTATTAAGAATTTAGTGTTTGAACATTTAACAAATTCAATTTTTCGACCTTCGCCGCCTCAAAATACTAAACAAATTTCAACCGTCCATACCGCGAGAACGGTGCATCCGATCAAAATTTCTCAGGAGACATAAAATTTAGCATTTTTTTCTAAGCTTTTAAATGTCGTAAACTGCGTTTTAAAAATAATGATTTATTTGCGACATGCGCATGTGCAAAATTGAAAAATTGACAAAATCCAAAATTTCGGCACTTTCGAAAAACTGCTACATTTTGTTTTGCCTTTTTTCGAAAAGATCACCTCAAAATACATAGAATCCATTTTGTTTCATCTAATTACAATTTAATGTAAGCTCAAAACCGGTAATTTAATTCGATTATAAATAAATAAAAATAATAAAAAAAATTCGGATTTGAGTTTTTTTTCTTTTCTTTGCATTTTCTGAGAACATTTACGATAGTAATGTATATATTTTTTTACATTATGAGAAAGAAGAGATTTCAACGAACAAAAAACGCTGATATTTTGACGCGAGAATTTTCGATTGAAAATTAGGGTGTTTTTTCGATATTAAGTCAAAATAAGGTGAAAAAAAATAAATATTTCAAATCAAAAAAATTACAGTGTCTTTAGAACATGAAAAGGTAAGTTGTCACCAAATTTGGTGAAAAACATTTTTTTTTGCATAAGATTAAAATAAAAAACCAAAAACTTGATTTTTTGAATTTTTCACATACATTTTGAGGGTATGTGAAAAAAGTGTAATTACAGAAGTTGTAGGTCTCTATATTACCTACAACTTTGTTATTTAATTTTTTTCCATAGGCCTTGCAGTTTTGCCGGAAATCGAGATACACTGTTTTTCCCCTAAATTTCACCCCCTTCCACTTCTCGACCTCAGATCGCCCGTAAATTATTTTTCCTTTTATTTTTGTTATATTCTCGTCCTTTTTTAACGGGTTTCATCCTACTATAATTTTTTTTTTACTTTTTACCATTTTCAAAATTATCGACCCTGGTCTATTATGCACTGAAACCAAATATGTTCTGATTCCAACGGACAACGCCGGCGCATTTCGTTAAAAATAAACGCATAACAGGTTTTAAAAAACTGTCGGTTTGGATAGTACATTTTAAAATGTCGACGAACTTCATCGGCAAAGTTCGTGACGGAATGTTCTTAAAAACTAAGCCTTTAGTGTTAAATCGAGGTAATATGATTCTAGAATAAATCCTTGCACGAATAAGTCCATCTCTATAGTCATGGCCGACAACAGAATCAGAAGTTTCTGTTTCAACCTTCGCGCACCTCTCTACTGTCTGTGTATGGCAGGAAAATGACAAAAAATCTACAGGACAAGTTTCTGTATCGTTTATGAATTCTTTGATATCTCCATCAGTTATGGTACTTGAAAGAGGTGGTGCTGTAACTGAGCAATTTTGCCAATCAATAAGCTCATAATTGAAATTTAATTCAGTAATAACAATTTACGTCTCTAGATATTTTTATTCGCGCCTTTAATATTCTTTGTAAACCAAGTTGTCTTATAGCAGGACGATATCAGAAAGCACTGCTAAAAGAAGGTTTTACGGATGACGAAAATACGTATTTCGTTTGATAACAGGATAGATGACTGCCTTCAATTCGTTATTCAAGTAGCGTGACAACTATATCATTCTGAAGACGTGTCTTCCTCCATCACAACACGATGGTTTTCTTTTAATGTCTAACCACACACAACACCTGTTGCGCACATGTTTAAACTTTGTTTTGATAAACTTTTTATCAAAAGATCTGCTAAGTTCTCTTTTGAACTTTTATACTCTAACTTTAGGTCTCTGCTTTCAATTTTCTTCCTTACAAAGTGATGCCTTATACCTATGTGTTTAGATCTCTGGAAAATAACTGAATTCTCTGAAAATTTTATTAATCCTTGATTGTCGGTGAACTTGAAATTATATCTTTTTGCAGACCTTTCAACCATATGAGTTCCTGAGTTGCACTAATCAATGCCATATACTCAGCCTTCAATGTAGATAGAGCAACTGTTTGTTGTTTCTTTGAATTCTAAGAAACTGCTCCACCGGACAACAGAAAACTAAAGCCCGTAGTGGAACGTCAGTCGTCTCTATCATTGACCCAGTCAGAGTTTGAAAAACATGTTAGAGGTTTATCATCCTACATAAATACTAATTTATTGTACTTGGACGATTTTAGATATCTCATGATACGTTTTACAGCTCGCCAATGTGATTTTCCTGGATTACTGCAATAACGACTTACAACACCTACAGCATGTGCTATATCAGGGCGAATTCCATTTGAAGCATAAAGTAGACTACTAACTGCTTCACGATAGCGAATATTCTTCATATCCTTTCTTTATTCATCATTTTTCGGCGACAGAAGTAAGAACTTGATTACAATCACTGGGTGTGGAGATACCATTACAATTACTCATTTTAAATCTTTCCAGTATATCAGTTATATATTTTTCTTGATCAAGGGTAACTGAACCATCTTCTTCCTTTACAATCCTCATTCCCAAACAATAATGTGCCTTACCAAGGTCTTTCATCTTGAATGCCTTCATGAGACTAGCTTCTAAACTGCATGTTAAATCGTCATCGTTTGAGAAAATTAGAAGATCGTCTACGTAAACAGCAACAATCCACATTCGGTTTTCAGATAAATAATAATATATACAAAGGTCAAATTTTGACTTCTGAAAATTTAGTTTACAAATTGCACTGCTTAGTTTTTCATACCACGATCTACTAGCTTGCTTTAATCCATAAGTAGACTTAAGTTGTCGATATGTTTGATTTTTTCTTTACCAGAAGAGAGAAGCTCCATATATATCTTTTCTTTGAGTTCTGGATGCAGAAAAGCTGTAACAACATCCACTTGCTGAATGTCTAGATTAAACTTAGCAGCCAGTGCCAAAAGAAATCATATTGAAGGGCGATGAACAACTAGTGAGAAAGTTTCTGTATAATCTACTTCATATTCTTGCTAGTAGCTCCTTGCCACTAAGCAGGCCTTATAGCTTTCCATTTCACTATCTAAGTTGCACTTCGTCTTAAACACCCATTTTGACTTTATTGCTTTCCAGCTAAGAGAAACTTTGCAAAGCACCCAAGTTTTGTTGAATTGAAGGGAATCAAATTCTTCTGCCATAGCCTCCTTCCACTTTTCAGCATATTCACAGCTCATAGCTTCTGCAAGTGTTTTTGGATCTTCCTTATTGCATAAGCTAGCTTGATTAATGAATTAAAATATTTTTTATTTTTAGTTCTGATATTTATGATGTCAATGTCTACTTCAAACTTAAAAGGAAGCTAATTTGCATACGCCTTGATCTTAATTTTTCTTTCTTCTTTGGCTTTTATTTATTTTTGTTATACCAAATTTTCTCACAGTTCGATGATCGTGAATAAATTCTTGCTATGTATTTGGTATTTTGTGTTTTTTAACACAGCCACATGTATCAAAAGAAGCACATTTACATGCAGCAATATCGAATAATTTCTTTGAATCGTTTTTATATTTCTCAACTTTTAACTTATAATTGTCATTTCGTTTAGTTTTAGGATATCTAATAAGGGTTTGGTACTTACCCAGGATATCTCGAATTAATTGCACCAGGCGATTTTTTGATATAGTGGGAATTGAAGCTTTTACCCACACTTTGATTTCATTCGTTAGAAGTTGAGAAATTTCTAAAATACTAGGGTCTTTAACGGAGCTCAAAACCTTAAGTTTATTTCGAATGAGCAAATATCGCTTTATGATATTTTCCACAGTTGGCAAAACATTAGAGGATAATTCGCTGGTGCATCCAATATAGGACAATTAGTAGTAACCCTACTGCCCTTAGTGTCCTTCACTGACAAACTCATTACAACTTAAAACAAAGATCTTATTTCCGCGACTATCAAAAGAAGACTGAGTTTAGTTTAGAGCTACACATACGCATAAACGACTATAAACTAGTCTTAACTGGATTGAACAAGTTTGAACATTTTCGTGACATATTTGGGATTTTCTGGATTTGTTTATCAATGTAAAAGTTTGATGCCAGGCAATTGTGAATAGGTGTATTTGGTTTATGTTTTTTACTAGAATGTTATGTATTTTGTTTTCAATTTGATGAAAGGTAGAGGCCTGAAGACATATTTACTTTTAACTGAAATTTTTGAAAATAATTTAATATAAGTAAAGGCAACTTTCAGTTTGTATTAAAAGTTAAAAAATATTTTTTTTTGTTTCTTAAAATTGTTGATGGGAGGTAGAGCCCTGAAGACATTTTTTTTTAAATTGAAATTTAAAAAAAGCCTAATATATGTAGAGGCAACTTTTCTTAGTTATTAAATAGTAAAAAATATTTTTTTTTTCGCTCCACTCCATGAAACAGTCCCTTTAAATTGGATTCATATTAGAAACAAACATTCTTTGATAAACTAATATTGAAGGGACTCAAAAGATGCGACCTACAAAGGAAAAAGAATCTAAAAGTTTAATAATATTCTTATTGGTCGCTCTTAGACCTGTGGTACACATACCACAACTGTTTGTTTTATTTTATACTTCAAAGGATTTTTTTATGAAGTTAGCGTGTTTAGAATTCCATGGGTGTTTAATCAAATTTTTGGATTGATTTATTGGTTGTTTTTTCTTTACCTCCAAATTCTCGAACGTGTAGTTACAAAAAAAAGATTGAAAAGACTATAACACTATAATTTTATGTGTTATATAGAAGCTGTATGAAGAAATAAGATATGAAGTAATTAGCAAATAGATATAAGTAAATATTATTAAATATAGGGTTCGCATAAAGTATTTTTGAAATTCAGGATAAGTGAGCCCTGAAATCCGGAAAAAACGGACTTTGCCGACAAATAAAATAAAAATAAATAAATAAAAATGTCTTTATCGAACAAATGTACAACATTTGCACCGGATAGGCGAAGATTAGCTTCAAGCTACTCTAACTCTTAACCTATCAGGTTTTCATTACTTAACCTAAATAGATACTTACACAAAAAAATTAAAATTTATTTATGAAACACAATAGTTATTTATGCAACAAGTGTGTAAAGTTACCCTTTTTCAACGAATGTGAATGTTGTCACGAGCCGTAGGCGAGTGCGACAATCACACGAGTCAAAAAAGGGACTTTACACACGAGTGGCATACAATATTTTTTCTACTACCGTACACATAATCCACTAATATTAGAAATATAAAAGTTACTTTTTTTCACTAGTGAAAAAAAGTATTTACTTTACGCACTAGTGAAAAAAGTAAAATGTGCCAAAAATTGTACACAGCAACAAAAATAAATTTATTGGCACTTTACAAATTTATAATTCTTACAGAACAAAATGACTAATAAATGAAGAAATATTTAAAAAAAATAGGTTTTTAACTCTTATGAATATTAATATTGAATGTGCAATTATTGCAATTACCAAAACTTAAGGTTTTGGCCTTTTCCAGCACAGAGTTTGAAAAATGTTGTGATATTACTTCAGTAACCCTATTTTGAGCTTCGAGTGGTATGGATTTGGCCTCTTCAAGTAAAGGGTTGAAATATTTTGTGTAACTCTAGTTTCACTGTCGAGTGGTTCCACTAATTCTTCATTAGAGTTGTCAACGGTAAAATTGTAGCTTTGTTTGGAAGTGGATGACATACTGTCATCCATCAAAATTTTATTAGAAATTTCGTTTTTTTGTGTTATTGTGCTGTCTACGTAGCCTTCTGCAACAGCAGATGATTTCCATCGTCCATGTTTTTTGACCGTTAGAAGGTCTCCTCCAGAATTTGCCAGCATAGTGGCTGAAGACCTCCTGAAGCAGTGTCCTGTAAAAGCCGTTGGATTGGGCAAGTTTAGATACGTTGCTATAACACTTGGCATTTTACCAAAAGTATTTATCCCTATTTACCCCTATTTTCCATTTGCGAATTTTAAAAAAAATCTGTTACAATTTATATTTGATGGTCTTAATGAGGTATATTTTTTTATGAAAGATAAATAATCAACTGCAGAATTATTTGGATTTAAAATCGTAAAAATGCGTTCTATTCCATTTTTGGTTTCTGATACTTTGACAATATACACTGTTTGTTTATCTTCCACATCGTTAATTTTAATTTTACATAATTCTTCCCGGCGACAAGATCCCGCAATTCCAATTATGAAAGCTACCTAAAAAATAACATATTGTAATGTTACATATAATTTATTAAACATAGGTACTAATTAAAAGTTTAGAGATCGACAGTTCTTCTAATCCACACAGCCACGGCCAACTTACTTTTACCAAAATCGACATCCACTGTATGTTTACTTTTAATTAAATCGATGACATTTAGAGAAAATTATAATTAAAATAAACTGTTGATAATTTGTTGGACACTAAATAGATATAAGCAAAAATAATTTATTTATTTGTCTTAGAAGGTGATAGCAAAAAAAATGTTAATATAAAATAAAACGTTATATTTTGTTGTTATGTACAAATTTTGTCAAATATTACTTTTTTTGACTAGTGCGTAAAGAGTTTTACTTTATGCACTAGTGAAAAAAAGTACAACTTTACACACTTCGTGGAGTGCGTAAAGTACGTACTTTACGCACGGTAGTAGAAAAAATTTTCTTTTTTTTAAACAAACAGTGATATAAACGTTATTGTTAACTTAAAAGATAACTTTTTAAATTGAGTTTAAAACTAAGTAGTGAAAAACTCCAGTTTAAAAACTGGAAGGTATTAAAAACTTACTGCGTTGTATGTGAACGATCTTTCAAACTTAGCAGAAGAGTAGTGGGGCATGGTAAGAGTATTATGTCTTATATTACGTGTATGGATAGCATTACGGAAAATGATTTTTTCAAATAGATATACCGGACTTTTGAATTTAATTAACCGGAATAGAACATTCATTAAATATAAGGTGAACAAATTACAAATTTTTAACCATTTAAGTTGAGAGAAGTAATGTGACATATGATATCTACAGCAATTATTTTTAACACGCTATTGCTGGGTTTGGGAGAGCTTATCTAAACAGGGGAAATTAAAAATATTACAATAATTTAGTAGTGAAAGAACTAGACATTCACGTAGCTTTTTACTAGTTTTGAAGTTCAAAATATGCTTGTTAATATAGAGTAACCGCATCCTGATGTAACATTTCTGTAGTACGCTTTCAATGTGACTTTTAAATCTATTGTCAATAAGTATTCCTAAATTTGTTGCCTATTAAATATTAATAATAACGCCATCCAATTCTAGTTTTAAAAAGCTTTCGATAGTATCTCGTTTAGCTTTACTGCAAAACAAAACAGCAGTCGTTTTTAATGGGTTAATGGTCAAATTATGATCTTTAGAATACTGCGTAATTAAAGTTAGAGTTAGAGTTTATTGCATTATCAACGTCAAAAGGATCAAAAATATGTATTAATTGTGTGTCATCAGCATAGAGGTGTAATAAGCTATTATTTATTATTTTAGGAAGCTCTGATGTGTATATAAGAAATAGTAATGGGCCCAAAATAGACCCTTGAGGTACATCTGACACAATATTTTTAGACATCAAAAGATTATTGTCCACAGACACTCGCTATGTGACCGCTTCCATAGGTATGACTTAAAAAAGATAATACTATATGGTCGCAACCATAATATTTGAGTTTTGCACATAGCAAATCGTGGTCAATTAAATCAAACGCTTTGGAGTAGTCTAAGCTAACTAAAATGACACCCATCTTTTTATCCATAGCTCTTATAATATTATCTTTCAAATTTAGCATTGCAGAAGTGGTGCTATGATCTTTACGAAAACCTGATTGTTCGCTAGGTAAAATGTTGTTTGTTGAAACATATTTATACAATTGAGAGTATACTACTCTTTTAAGAATTTTAGAGAGTAATAAGCTTATTGGACGAAGATCACGGACAGAATCTGGCTTAGGATTTTTTGGACTTGAACATACAATGGATTCACGTCAAGCCTTTGGGAAATATTCACATTGCAGACAACATTCTATGATATAAGTGATATAATCACCAATTATTGGCCAGCATGACTTTATCATATGCAATGAAATACCATTTCTTCCATTAGCATTTGATTTGATAGAGTTTATAGCATCGAACACTATGTTTTGAGTAACGAGGTTAAATGAAAACGTGCTGTTACCAAATTGGTTATTTGAATAAAATAATATTTTATCTTTACACTGGTCTGATTTATTAAAAACATTAAGAAAATAATCAATAATTTTAGAAGGATTACATAATGTTGAAGGTAACTCTACATTCGTAGTAGAGCAACGAATGTTCATGTTATATAGACCTTTTCACAAAGCTTTATCATTTTTGCTTGTCTGCAATGTATCTAAATATGCTGCCTTTTCCCTTCTGATAGAATCCAAAGCAAAATTTCTGCACATTTAATAGTAGTTCCAATTTCCAGGAGTGTTTTGTGAATTAGATTTAGACAATGCTTTGTCTCTTTCTTTAAGGATCCGTTTTAGGCCAAGGAGCTGGTGGTTTACTGACTCTAAAAGTCCTTAAAGGGTCATGGATGTCAAAAATGAGTAATATATCAATGACAAAAATGTTATCCCAAGGATAAATCTCTTTTAAAAAATTAGATATCAAGGTCTTTGAAATTTCTTAAAGTTAAAAGTTTATGCTTTATTTTTGTTACTGTAATATCGAGGGTCAATCAAGGTAGCAGAAGTTGGCGTGATCCTTGTTGGCTCATTGACAACATTTACATAACCACATTTATCAAATAAATCAAGAATTAAATTAGGGAGCAACATATTTACATTTAAATCACCAGTAATAATAGAGAAGTCATATTCAGATAACAATTGAGGAATAATATCATTTAAAAAATCTAAAATCTCGTTAACACTAGTATTAAGTGGACGATATATGACGACGAAAGCCACATTATATGTCTTTTCTAACTCTGTAATTTTTGATTTTAACAAATTAATTATTTCTTCTTTATCTTTGATGATCTGATTTGTACCTTGGCTTTGTCCTAAAAGGATGTCTATTAGCTCATAGTCTCTGCATTTTTACAAATAAACTTTAACATTGTATTTCGGAAGCAGATAAATTAGTACAGTCTAGGCAGATCAAATGTCTACAAGAGCCACATGGATAGCATGGGTGCTTAACTTCTTTGGTGGGATGTTCAACTTGCTTGCAGATATTTAATATAATGTTATAACATGAGCTTTGTTTTGAAGCCAGTATCTACGAACTTTTGACAGCTGTGATCTCCATGGGCGTATCACTTTTTGTTGTTTCCCAGACACTTTTTCAAATTTTGGCCGGACTGCCCTGGACACCTTGAAAATCCAAACATATCCGGGTAAATCCGCTATTAATTTAAAATTAACAAAATAGGACAATAAACGAACATGGTATTTTTAGTCAAAATAAAAATTATAAAATTGTTACTTTTATAATCTGATCAATAAAAAGGAAGAAATTATTCTATACTTTTCAGTCATAAATGATGGAATCCTTTTTAAGGTAGTTCAGTCGCGACAGTCGTACATAAAAATATCGCGTAATGGTGAATACCAAAAGGTCGAGATTCTCAATGCTAATAAATTTTATTTTTGTAAGAGACTGTACAAAAAACATGCATATAAACACATATGGACAAGTTATAATTTTATTCAATTTCAACCGGCAAACTCGCAAATATTTAAACGATATGGTATAGAAATTTGTGACTTCCTCATACTAATTTTAAGGGTTTATTTTGGTTTAAACAGAACCGCTAATTCCAGTTCTCAAACACAGTGGACGAGTTAATTTTTCAAGAACACGTCACGAGTTTATAACAACCTCTAAGCTGATCGAGTGTTACTTTGATACGTGAAGTGGCTACAATGTTGCCAAGGTGTAATAATTTTACGAAACTACTCATCAACTGCTTTAAACATATTTTTATTTTAAAAATCTATATCTTTTTACTAAGATAGTCAAAAAATTCAGCGATTATCTATAAAATTTGATAACTTCTTGATTTATTTAACATTAGTTTTTAAAAAATGTGGTAAGAACCGTTTTCGAGATATCTTGAAATAAATGCATTGCTTGTGTACATGATAGGCTTCAAGAGTGTTAATTATGCACATTTTGATTGTTAATATCTCGTTTCACAGATGGTCAAAAAATCTAATTTTTTTTAGTTACGTAAACGACACTTTCATAAACCTTATATTTAAATTTTATTGAATTCTTAAGAAAAGCCGTTTTACGAGTGAACTACCTTAATGTATCAGATATCTGAAACAGAATAAAATAATTATTATTATCAATGAGTGATTTTCAGACTTAAAATACACTCGGTACATAAGAATAAGCAAAACAAGAACAAAAGGGGTTGCTAAAACATAAAATATTATAAATATAGCAAACGCTAAGGCAAAATAAACTAGAAACCAATCTACAGAATATTGTTTTACAGTAAACATGCTTTTCCAGGTAGGAAAGTTTATTTTAATAATGATATATTAAAAATATGATAATGGAAATACTGTAATAAAACTTCGTTGGAACGTTGTCAACCTTGTTTTATACAAAATTTATTACTGAAAAGAACATTTTAATAGTATTAAATACCAGGAGGTAGTTTGAGTAAGTAGTTGCCTAAATACAGGGGCTAACTAAAAAAGTTGATATTTTTATCTTGGTTCTGTTTTCTGATACATATCAAATGGGAGCTCGTTACAGAACGATTACAGAAATAAATAACTTTGGAAGCAAACCTTAAGTTAATAAAAAATATTGCTATTACATGTGGGGAGCCAATAATATCTGCCAAAATCCAAAAAATGTTATTTCATAATTTTATTAAACTGAAAAAATTAATTTTGAAAACATTAATCAGAACTTGAAGATTGAATAAAAAAGTAAAAGGCCGAAACGACAAAGATTAAAGTTAAAAATCAGCCGATTATTAAAATTAGTAACAACATAATATTATTGGTTAATAAAAATTGACCGCAGTTAAAGCAACATTTATTTTCGTTTTCTCAAAGAAAAGGGAATAAAACCGTTAAATTTGTTTATGAATCGTTAGGTAACCATAATTAAATATTATCAAATTTTCGAAATCCCCACTGGTATTTTGTGTACTCTAAGTTCAAGTGACTTTAACTTACTTTCAAAATTCACACTTACTTTTAACTTATATATAAAAACAAATCTAAATGCGCATTTTGACCATGATTTAAGTCTACAGTTATATTTTAGGAATTAATATGGAAAAATATCTCAAATGGCCTAAATATTCATAAAAAAAAATAAAAAAAGGGGTGTGCAAAGTTACTCGCAGATGGAGGGTGACTTTGTCTCACAAATAATTTTATATAATTTTCTCTACAACAGTAATTGGTGGTTTAAAGATACCCGTCACAGATCATAGTAAAACATTTTATCATTAAAAAAATATTTTTTATTTTTTACGGCAAAGATTATAACAAAAAAATAAAAATGTTGCTGAGAACTTAGAGGGTTGTAAAAAAATAATTGTTTAAGTGGATCGCCAACTAGTTCAATATTCCCACTGCACACTGCTATGACCTTCAGAGCAAAACAATATAAAAATTAACTATCTAGAGTAAGTGTTCTGTGCTGCTCAGTAAAAGAGAGGGTCGTAGACAATTTTTCCCTTTTTGTCCTCGAATTTGGCTGAATGACCGATTGTACCGAGATACAATTGATTATTTACCTGGGTAAATTTATACCGCAAATGGAAAAGAAGAATAATTTATAATTTTAAAGGTTATGGTATATAATTAAAACGTGTTTATTAAAGGAGAATTTTGAGGTTTTATACAATACCTAGCTATAATTCGGTTGTAATAGGTAAGTCCTTTGAATTTAATATATACAGCTTACGTACCGATTAAAATAGATATCTATCTTGGGTGGCTTACAAAATAAATAATTTTAATATATACAAACTAAAAGGTTAAAACTGGTTATTAATATATACAATTTTCAGAATATTCCCAAACACTGAGGGTGGAGATATTTTGTGTGATAACACCTTCTATCTGATAGTCTTGAGCTAGTATAATCAGTAAAATTCCTACCTTGGAGATTGACACTATCCTACCTAGGCAAGGGTTGAATTCGAAGACCTCTTTGGAAGGGTTACTTGACAAGGTTGGATTCAAAGGTATGAATAGGTCCACTTATTTAACCTCCAATTAAAATATCGTCCTATTCCTCGTTTGTAGGTAACTCCAGTGAGTAAGGGATGAAAATGGTATCTCAATAGTTTACTTTGATTCTCAAATACAGCTGCCCTTGAGACTACCTCAAATTAATGTGATGTCCGAAATTACACGTAACTGTTCCAATGTAAATGCATCGAACAATAAAAATGAATTGCAACTATCTATGACTACGATAGCCAGAAAAGGAAAAAGAAAAGGCCTAAAATACAAAATACTACTTTAAATATACAATCTTATATTAAGGAAGGACAAATAAGTGATAATTGAGAAATTACTTTACCTGAGGTGAAATGTGGCCTTTTTAAGAAGTAAGTTTTTGTTTAATTGAAAATAAAATCCTCTTGTAAAATTAGGTATACCAACAAATAGCAATACTAATTAAATTTTCAATGTCTTTTTGTTTCTAGTATCTTATATCCTTATAAATAGATCTTCAAAAACACATGTTCCATGAAGGGATAATACTAGAAGAATGAAAAATGGTGGCAGGATATGCACCGACAAAATTAATGACTTCTACAGGAAATGATAATAAAATATGACAGGTAATTTAAAATATTATTAGCCAATTTATCACAATCACCCACCTAATTCCAAAATTACCCAGATTATTTGGGGTTTTAATTATTTGTAATAAATTAGACAATTACCTGAATAAATTTAAATGACATTATGTCATAAGTAATGTAAATAAACAAAGAAAATGAACCCTGAAACCATTTATAGAAATCAAAACGTTCTTTGTCCCTTTTAGGCTCCTAGAACTTAACTACAAACTAATTAAGAAAACAATAGAAAATATATCTACAGAGGACCAGAACGAATCTTCAAAACAAGAAACAAATACTTAATAAAAGGTTAAACTTCTACAATTTCCAATTTGACAATGGACTTATAAAAGGTATCTTTTTTTCATTCTAGTTAACTCACAGAACATGAGAAATGGATCTCTTATTAAACTTCTACCCAAAACGGAGTATACGGAGTGATCTTTTAATAGATTTTATTCCTATTAAAAGTTAAATGTCAATACTATATATATTATTTTTGTGGCAAAAGCATCTCAGTACATTTATATGGATTTTGAACCGTAACAACACTTTACAGTCCATTTACAAGAATTATTGTTTTTGTCCAGGATCATCGCAACAATTTTTGTCTGCATAGCAATCAAATTTTCCCAGTAAACATTTCAGAATATCTGTAACAATAACTTAGTCACCAATTAACATATTTTTTTAAAATCTGATTTATCAATTCATTCATACATTGGAAAACGAATCGGAAGTGTCTGATCGTAGTTTTTTTCTTTTTCTACTGGCTTTTGATGATTTTTTACCTCAGAAGGTATTTCATAATGTTTACTCCGCCGATTCAGGCCAACTGGCGAATAAAATATGGAAAATGAATGTGATAGGAGTAAATAGTCTAAAAAAAAATATAAAAATAAGAGAAACAAAAGTTAGAAAGTAAGGTTATGTTTAGGAATTTCTGTAAGCAACGTGCACACTGTACCTACCTATAAAACTATAAAAAATTGAAACAAATATAAACCTATCTATACTTTTATTCAATATTTTTGAAAACATGTAGGTACACAAAATAAATGAATTATCAAAAAATTTCGTGTGTATGAGAAATTTATTATAAATGTTACAGGCGATAAAAAATATAGATGTAATATAAATAAATATACCAATAATCTTTAAATATAAATAAACCTAAATGTAAACATATTATTTACTTCTCTCTATTAGTTTATCGCCATCTGGAAATATGCGTGTAAGGTAAATTATATTTAAAAGAATAATATACAATAACTAGTATCTACAAAAGAACACAAATAGAAAGAAAATATAACAAACACATAAAGGACTCCAGACACACAGCGGAAGAGGTTATTTAATTAATCTCTGCTCCTTATGGGTCTTATGAGACTGCTTAACCCAATCGTTGTTTTAATTTTTATATTAATAAAGAAAGAAGAAATCTAAAAGTTAAATGTCGACCTTAAACCTTAAAGTCAATACCCAGACCAAGACATTATGTGCTTAATTAACTAAATTTAGAAATAATTGATTGTACTTGGCTACTACTTAAATCGTTAATTAAATTATGAAGCGATATTTAATAAAACATAAGTTATTAATAGAAAAACACACTAAAATATTGTGTGTGCAAAAGTACAAATAATGTTGAGAATACCATAGGAACATTTTTTTAAAAAGAGTTGAATGTTTAATTTTAAAGAATCATTCATATAAAACCAGCGATTAGTAATATAGGTGACCTGGTGTCCCCACGGTTAAGTAAATACGTGTGAAACTTCCGGGTAAACTCTAAAAATATTACAAAATGTGTCAATACAAATTGACTCAAGTTTCTTAAACTATAAAATTAATTGGCCCAAATGTAAATTAGAAACTATTAAGTACCTAGGATGAATGAAAAATTACATTGACTAACCAATAAATATAAACAGTATTATGCACTCACAATCAAAAGGTGTAGGTACAATATTACTAAATATACACAAACATATTTTTCTCGTAAAGGGTTATACTGATAGCCTTCCAATGTTAAGAAAAAGTTAGACAGTCCACAGCAACCGCTCTTGAAGAGTTCACTTCAATATTACACACTCAAATACTGATAGACTTTCCCATATAATACAATGAACTAATAACTCAAAAGCTATTAAAATTAGTCATACTTACCATTTATATGTCTATAGGTCCCTTTAGTAGGTGAGGAATGGGTCAAAAAACCATGGCAATTTATCAAAAACACTAAAATTCCCGAAATGTATTAAATATCCCTACTTTCACAATTTTATAAATGGAGTAAAATCTAAAATTCCCTTTAACAGAATAACTCGGTGGTTATAGAAAAGTATAGATTTTATTCTAGAGACAAAATAAGGAGTATTCTCATTTCTTTTCCTGTCAAAAAGCCACCTAATCAACAAATCCCGCACGTTGTCTTCCCTTCCGCTTTGAAAAATGAGAAGCCAAGTGGGTTTAGAAATTCATCCATAATAATTTACCAGTATAGGTTATTTACGAAAGATTAACCTAACATACTTTATCTATGTACAATTAAACTCCATTCGAAAATTGCTCCTGATAGAAATCGATACCAAACCGATCACTAAAAATCTCCTAAGCGCATACGAAATATCACAAATCTACAATTTAAAACGAACGCATTTCGTACAGCGAATAACACGAAACTACAATTAAAACGAACGCGCCACGTCCTGCTAATGACGTTCAACTCGCAGAAACCGTATTATCGTGTTGTATCAACTGACATTTACCGTCAACAATAACCTTACATAATATACAGACAGCAATAATAAGAAATAATTCAAAAGGAAAAACTTGTATTTCGTGCAAAACTTTTTTATTAATCAATGCTTACGGCTTATTTGCCATCATCAGTGCTCATCTACAAAAATTGTGGATGTAAACTTACAATTTAAAAAGATTTTAAAAAATATATTATAAAATCTGAATTAGACTTTTAAGTCAAAAGTTAAAATAGTATATATACAATTGTTTGAACAAATTAAAAATTACAAGAAACAAACAAAGTGACAAAAAACTGGTATTGGGAATAGTGAGTGTGGGATAAGCCCTTACAAATCAAATCTGATCTCCAGAAGCAAGTTAGCTTGTGTGGAATTAAGGAATCATGCCACCCTCACTATTCACAAAATTGAAAAAAGGTTAACAAATTAGTTAAAATTTAAAGAAATTTACAATTAGAGGGTGACTGTGGAAGATATATTGAAATTTGAATCTAGAATACAATATTTGATATGAAGAAAGTAAAACGCAGAAGGCCAAAGTAAAAAAACTGAAGGTTTTTTTATATATTTTATATACATTATAATTATGAAAAAGTCTACCTACTGTCCACAACGTATCCTAGGGTTCCAACACACTCAAAGTGAGCTCATAAATAAACCACGATCAACTCTGGAAATTTCTTGATTATATTTGTTTTGATAGCATCGATCGTAGTCTTGATCCAAGGATTATATTACTATTATCGAAGAAAGTAAAAAGGACTGTTATTCTGACTTAAATAGTAAAAAATTAAAATAAATAAAGTTTAATGTACCAACTAATCGAATAATCAAAATTTAAGTATAAATCTTTTCATAAGTTTTATAATTTCCAAAATTCAAAATTTTACATTTGTTAAATTTGCTTTTACTTTGACGTTATTAACAGAGTGTGTCTGACAATGTTATTTTTTAAATGTTATTTTTTAAACTAATCTAAACCAAGACACTACTAAAATTGACAAATAAATGCTTGAGTGGTTTTTGTGGAATATTACCTTTCCTATTATTTAATGTCGTATTTTCTATTTGATTATTGACATCGGTATTAATTTCTAGGTCAACTTGAGAAATTTCCTGTTTCTGAGCATTATTATCTTCTAATAATATTTGCATCAAGAGGATTATGTGGTAGAAGAGAAAGATTTTGTATGAAAACGAAAAATCATATTCTAAAAACATTTGTTTTCTTTCTTACAATAATAAATAATAATAATAAAAATAGTCACCTCCTTGCCAATGGTTTGTATAGAATACCTACAAAAACAATGGATGACTCTGCAATTCCTGGGTGCCCTGTACTAGCTGTTGGGCACATGATATCTATGACATTCTCTCCCCAGTTTGATAAAATTTCGTGTGTAGCGGGACCTCCATCAGTTCCACCTTGGTTGGATCTTAATCTGGCATGTTTTGATTTTGTTTTTGATTTGATATTATGTCAGCACTAAAATGATTATAAAATCACTATATCGTTAAACTACAAATAAACATATAAAAATACTCACTTTTCTCCATTGTTTCCAATTTTTTTCCCCTATTATACTATTTAGATTGGCCTCGCATTCATCCCACAAATTTTTAGTTGAAGTGGTAGTGAAATTATTGTAAATTTTCCACTAACTAAATTTGGATGATCTTTCATGAAAGCTATTAAAGCTGCTCCCTGCTGCTTGCTAATTTTAAAGTTTTCTCGTTCATTTTCAATCTCCATCTTATACCTTTATACCTACTCAATTTTATTTTAATAATGATCGAAACTACTAATTTGACAATCTTAGAACTTAATTTTTTGTTGATATTTTTAAGCCGATAATGCAGTTTTTATGTTCTAAAATTTGATTGGTTGAAAACGATTGAACTGCTGCAATAAGTAAAGACTCTTCGTTACACCATGCGACACAAAACTACCCTAACAAAGGGTCGCTAGCCAAATACGGCGTTCAGGAATTGGGCCCCAAGTTCGTTTCACAAGCCTAAATTTCTGTTTTACCATTTTTTGTTGAACATTACCGTGGTAAATATTACTTAGTTAACGGTTCTCGTATATTTTAAAACAAAGTCGTTATTAAGTAGAAGCTTAATGGCAATTTTAGATACGAAAACTTAAAAAGTAATCTAGGTAACAGGAAAGAAAAAAAAACTAAACAGCGATAAACAGTACAGCTTATTCGCAAGCCACTCGCTAACGTCCAACTAATTCAAATTTAATTTTAAACGGATTTGTATGTGCGCTCGATACCTCGAAAATTTTAAAATTCTGACGAGACGCCGACGGAAAATTATAAGATAATCCCGTTTCCATTATCAAAGAAGGCTCCGACTCTATACGAGGTTCGTTATCCTGTGAAACAAACGCCGATCTGATGAGAGCTCCGATCCAGCAGGAATACCTAAACACTACTTGAAAATCTACAAACACACACAACCCTCTCAGATTAAATTCGCCCTACGGACTTTTCTGTCGAATCGACTAGAGAGTTTCCAGTCATACTGTCGGAAACGTCGTTATCTTTACGTTGGGATATCCGCTTCCGGAATAGGAAAGACTTTGGACGACTGTTTTTTTTTTCGCTTCGTGTTCGTCCTCTTCGGGAAAGTATCACCTTTTATTAAGGTCACAACCCGATTTATCGATATATTTATTATTTATTCCGGTTTACTTTTATATTGTACTCGTTCCTAACCCGATTGTTATTAGATATGGTTGGATCAGTTGACTATGAAGGAATGGTCTCAGTTAACTACATATTCATAGGGGCATACATACATACATACTAATGGAGGTGCCATGTAGCTGCAATAAACCATTTTTTAACTTCTGTTTTTTTATTTGTATACAGTACACTACAGAAACAAATGAACTAAATAGTATATTTAAAATATCAATAAAAAAATTGCAATATTACAATAAATTAATAAAATGCTCAAAATATAAAAATGCAGGTCAGTAATGTAGTTACAAATTCAAACCTTTATGTTAGCAGGTAAACAAATTTGTGTATGATTGCTCATTGTAATATGTATAAACCAGCAGCAGTCAAGAGCAGAGGGTGCAAGGAAACGTCTGCGGTAGCAAAGTACCGCCGACACCTCCCCAAGCAGAACGAGGTGAGTTGATTCTCACGCGTTGTGTTCTATCGATAAAATCATTTGGTAACTATAGTATATTACATTACGAGTGTGGAAAATCACTTTTCACACAAGTGATGTACAATATTTTTCCTACGACCACAAAATAATTTCATCAAAAAATGTAAAACCAGATTATTATAATAATTAAAATGTATTTAAAAAAATAATCAACAATAATCGTATTTATTAAATTTTCATAATTTCTAAACAAATAAAAAAAAATAAAAAAAAAAATAAAAAAAAAAAAATCTGGCACAGCCAGGATTCGATCGCGGTCGTTGGACGGTCTCAAATTGCAAAGTTGATGCTCTAACCAACTGAGCTAACAGGCCTTAAGGTAATTGATTGATCTAATCGCTTATGTGTTTAACCAGAATAAAAAGCAAATATATCTTAGTTATTTTAAAATTATTTTAAAAATAATTGTTAAAGATAAATATCTAGGATCTAATTTACAATAATTTAACAATCATATCGATTTTAGTATTAATATGGACATTACATAGATCAAAATAGAAATTATGTGTTTGACATTTTCTGACAGCTACTGCGGAAAGTAGCATATTCTCACTTGGGTGGAAAGTAAATTCTTATTCATACGCGTGTGATATAGGGCACTTTCCATAGGTCTATATAGTGTGATATGTGTCACTTTCCTAAGTGGTCGTAGGAAAAATAATTATTTGACTTGATAATAAAATCTAAGATGTATTAAAAATATCATAATCTGAATATTTGTTGTAATGTAATTAGAAATTGGTCTACAAATAAGTTTTGTAATTAGTTGTGTGTTTTGATAAAAAAGTTTTGTCAGCCTGGTGTCTGACAGAAAAAATCAAACACAATGAACCAAGCTATCATCATCAACCAAACCTACTAATAATTAACAATAATAAGAATATTAATAAAAGGCTAAAAACCAATACAAACTACAATTATTTTTATAAAATTTTTATATGTAAAATAAAAAAATTACTATAAATATACTGTATGAAGAACTGAAAAAAAAAATATACTAAAAACATTAAAAGTATTTGAAAACATTTAAAATTATTAAAAAGATTTAAAAACATATAAAACTATATAAAAAACATTTTAACATATTTAAAGACATTTAAAGACATTTAAAAACATTTAAAAACATTTAAAAACATTTAAAAACATTTAAAAACATTTAAAAACATTTAAAAACATTTAAAAACATTTAAAAACATTTAAAAACATTAAACATTAAAAACATTTAAAAACATTTAAAAACATTTAAAAACATTTAAAAACATTTAAAAACATTTAAAAACATTTAAAAACATTTAAAAACATTTAAAAACATTTAAAAACATTTAAAAACATTTAAAAACATTTAAAAACATTTAAAAACATTTAAAAACATTTAAAAACATTTAAAAACATTTAAAAACATTTAAAAACATTTAAAAACATTTAAAAACATTTAAAAACATTTAAAAACATTTAAAAACATTTAAAAACATTTAAAAACATTTAAAAACATTTAAAAACATTTAAAAACATTTAAAAACATTTAAAAACATTTAAAAACATTTAAAAACATTTAAAAACATTTAAAAACATTTAAAAACATTTAAAAACATTTAAAAACATTTAAAAACATTTAAAAACATTTAAAAACATTTAAAAACATTTAAAAACATTTAAAAACATTTAAAAACATTTAAAAACATTTAAAAACATTTAAAAACATTTAAAAACATTTAAAAACATTTAAAAACATTTAAAAACATTTAAAAACATTTAAAAACATTTAAAAACATTTAAAAACATTTAAAAACATTTAAAAACATTTAAAAACATTTAAAAACATTTAAAAACATTTAAAAACATTTAAAAACATTTAAAAACATTTAAAAACATTTAAAAACATTTAAAAACATTTAAAAACATTTAAAAACATTTAAAAACATTTAAAAACATTTAAAAACATTTAAAAACATTTAAAAACATTTAAAAACATTTAAAAACATTTAAAAACATTTAAAAACATTTAAAAACATTTAAAAACATTTAAAAACATTTAAAAACATTTAAAAACATTTAAAAACATTTAAAAACATTTAAAAACATTTAAAAACATTTAAAAACATTTAAAAACATTTAAAACATTTAAAAACATTTAAAAACATTTAAAAACATTTAAAAACATTTAAAAACATTTAAAAACATTTAAAAACATTTAAAAACATTTAAAAACATTTAAAAACATTTAAAAACATTTAAAAACATTTAAAAACATTTAAAAACATTTAAAAACATTTAAAAACATTTAAAAACATTTAAAAACATTTAAAAACATTTAAAAACATTTAAAAACATTTAAAAACATTTAAAAACATTTAAAAACATTTAAAAACATTTAAAAACATTTAAAAACATTTAAAAACATTTAAAAACATTTAAAAACATTTAAAAACATTTAAAAACATTTAAAAACATTTAAAAACATTTAAAAACATTTAAAAACATTTAAAAACATTTAAAAACATTTAAAAACATTTAAAAACATTTAAAAACATTTAAAAACATTTAAAAACATTTAAAAACATTTAAAAACATTTAAAAACATTTAAAAACATTTAAAAACATTTAAAAACATTTAAAAACATTTAAAAACATTTAAAAACATTTAAAAACATTTAAAAACATTTAAAAACATTTAAAAACATTTAAAAACATTTAAAAACATTTAAAAACATTTAAAAACATTTAAAAACATTTAAAAACATTTAAAAACATTTAAAAACATTTAAAAACATTTAAAAACATTTAAAAACATTTAAAAACATTTAAAAACATTTAAAAATCATTTAAAAACATTTAAAAACATTTAAAAACATTTAAAAACATTTAAAAACATTTAAAAACATTTAAAAACATTTAAAAACATTTAAAAACATTTAAAAACATTTAAAAACATTTAAAAACATTTAAAAACATTTAAAAACATTTAAAAACATTTAAAAACATTTAAAAACATTTAAAAACATTTAAAAACATTTAAAAACATTTAAAAACATTTAAAAACATTTAAAAACATTTAAAAACATTTAAAAACATTTAAAAACATTTAAAAACATTTAAAAACATTTAAAAACATTTAAAAACATTTAAAAACATTTAAAAACATTTAAAAACATTTAAAACATTTAAAAACATTTAAAAACATTTAAAAACATTTAAAAACATTTAAAAACATTTAAAAACATTTAAAAACATTTAAAAACATTTAAAAACATTTAAAAACATTTAAAAACATTTAAAAACATTTAAAAACATTTAAAAACATTTAAAAACATTTAAAACATTTAAAAACATTTAAAACATTTAAAAAACATTTAAAAACATTTAAAACATTTAAAAACATTTAAAAACATTTAAAAACATTTAAAAACATTTAAAAAACATTTAAAAACATTTAAAAACATTTAAAAACATTTAAAAACATTTAAAAACATTTAAAAACATTTAAAAACATTACAATTAAACATTTAAAAACATTTAAAAACATTTTAAAAACATTTAAAAACATTTAAAAACATTTAAAAACATTTAAAAACATTTAAAAACATTTAAAAACATTTAAAACAATTTAAAAACATTTAAAAACATTTAAAACATTTAAAAACATTTAAAAACATTTAAAAACATTTAAAACATTTAAAAACATTTAAAAACATTTAAAAACATTAAAAACATTTAAAACATTTAAAAACATTTAAAAACATTTAAAAACATTTAAAAACATTTAAAAACATTTTAAAAACATTTAAAAACATTTAAAAACATTTAAAAACATTTAAAAACATTTAAAAACATTTAAAAACATTTAAAAACATTTAAAAACATTTAAAAACATTTAAAAACATTTAAAAACATTTAAAAACATTTAAAAAATTTAAAAACATTTAAAAACATTTAAAAACATTTAAAAACATTTAAAACATTTAAAAACATTTAAAAACATTTAAAAACATTTAAAAACATTTAAAAACATTTAAAAACATTTAAAAACATTTAAAAAACATTTAAAACATTTAAAACATTAAAAACATTTAAAAACATTTAAAAACATTAAAAACATTTAAAAACATTTAAAAACATTTAAAAACATTTAAAAACATTTAAAAACATTTAAAAACATTTAAAAACATTTAAAAACATTTAAAAACATTTAAAAACATTTAAAACATTTAAAAACATTTAAAAACATTTAAAAACATTTAAAAACATTTAAAAACATTTAAAAACATTTAAAAACATTTAAAAACATTTAAAACATTAAAAACATTTAAAAACATTTAAAAACATTTAAAACATTTAAAAACATTTAAAAACATTTAAAAACATTTAAAAACATTTAAAAAACATTTAAAAACATTTAAAAACATTTAAAAACATTTAAAAACATTTAAAAACATTTAAAAACATTTAAAAACATTTACAAAACATTTAAAAACATTTAAAAACATTTAAAAACATTTAAAAACATTTTAAAAACATTTAAAAACATTTAAAAACATTTAAAACATTTAAAAACATTTAAAAACATTTAAAAACATTTAAAACATTTAAAACATTTAAAAACATTTAAAAACATTAAAAACATTTAAAAACATTTAAAAACATTTAAAAACATTTAAAAACATTTAAAAACATTTAAAAACATTTAAAACATTTAAAAACATTTAAAAACATTTAAAAAACATTTAACTTAAAAACATTTAAAAACATTTAAAAACATTTAAAAACATTTAAAAACATTTAAAAACATTTAAAAACATTTAAAACATTTAAAAACATTTAAAAACATTTAAAAACATTTAAAAACATTTAAAAACATTTAAAAACATTAAAAACATTTAAAAACATTAAATTAAAAACATTTAAAAACATTTAAAAACATTTAAAAACATTTAAAAACATTTAAAAACATTTAAAAACATTTAAAAACATTTAAAAACATATAAAAACACTTAAAACATCATAATTTCGAATATGCAACTTTATGTTTTTTTTTAATATCTCAAAAACTAAAAATATAGAATCACGTACAAAACGGCTTTAAGTTGCAAATATAATCATATGGAACTTTTTCCATTCAACGGTTCCTCTATATTTCATATTTTCAAGATTCCCACACATGTAGGCCTAATTTGCGCTACACTCTATACGGTACTACTTTAGCTCAACAAAGATTCATTAAAACTTTCTGAAGAAATTGATTAAATTTAAACAACTTCGACGTTTGTCGCCCTATCAAAAAATCCCATTATTTTTGTCGGTCGCTTAATCCAGTATAGAGCAATTCGGATTTATCCAAAGAAATCTGATAAACCAGCTCCAATCTCGAAACCATACACACCTAAGAGTCTCTGGGCAAATCACAGAGAGATCGCGCGAACTTTTCTACTATCTACAGGTCATCCACAAAAACTTTAATTGCCTTCGAGCTTCGGGGGCCGGTTCCCCTTGGAACGGCAGGCCACGGTCGCCCCCATGCTGGCCGGCAATTCGACGAAGAAAACCTTTCAAATCGATGATGAAATAATCCCACACTTAATTGTTCTGTTTTAATGGAAAACTTTATAAAAGAAACTCCTTTGATATGAATTACTTTTCTTTTGGATTAATTAATTGCTGGTTTTGTAGGTTATTACAAACTCAAATAGTATATTGTGCAACAAGTAAAGAAAGTAAACAAGTATTTTACAGCATGTATCAAAAGAATGTAATATTTAAATTTTTCCTTTTATTCATTTTAATCTAATAGAGTATTTTAATGGTATTTAAAGTGTATCCAAATAGGTTAATCGCGTCAATTTTTTTAAATATTATACATTTGATAGACTTATTCCTTATCCCTATAACCCGCCTATGGCTTTACTTTACATTTTTCGTCTCTTTTACCCAAAAACCGTACCAAGTGCTATTTTCGATAAGAAGGTGATAGGAGTACGAGAACGAACACGAAAATGACGTAAACGTATTTACGCATCTAATACCGTTTACATCGTTTGTTTTACTAGTGCAAAAGTTCTTTTCAAAAGTGATCTCAGGACTATACCTTTGTAAGTCAAATATCAAATCAATAATTTAATCGATACGATACATTTATATTGAACTTTCTATCAACTAATGGGGCCGTCGAGGAATCCTGAGTTGCGAATCTATAAAAGATGCCGAATTAGTTGATTTAAATATTTTTGAAATTTATCGTCGCGATCTCTCTCGTGATACAACTCAGAAAAAAGATGGTGGTGGTGTCCTAATTGCAATAAGAAAACTTTTTTGTTCTGTGTTAAATGATCAGTGGTGAAGTGCGCGAATTGTTGAAGATCTCTGGGTATCCCTACGCCTTAAAAGTAATAAATTTCTTCATATGTGTTGCGTTTACGTACCTCCATATGCAAGTATAGATAATATGAACTTATTTCCTAATAATGTAAGTAATGTTATATCTGAATATCCTAATAATGTATTTTTAATAATAGGTGATTTTAATCTTCCTAACTTGCGGTAGTCTTCTGTCGCATCTCACAATTTTTTTACTCCTAGTAATATTATCACTTTATTGGAGTCTTCTATTGTTGACGTTATGTCATTTAATGAACTTAATCAGTTTAGTAATATTCTTAATGATAATAATAAACTATTAGATCTAGTTTACTGTTCCCTTCCTACCAATGTTACTGTAAATGAGCACAATACACCCTTTGTTAACCCTGACGTTCACCATAAATCTCTCGATATTACAGTTGACTTAAATGACATAAAATTTAAAAAAATATATAATTACAGAAGGTTGGATTTTAGACATCCAAATTACCAGGAAATTAACTGCGAGTTAAACAGAAACAACTGGCAAAATGAACTATCTGATATAAACGTAAACGTCGTAGTGAATACGTTTTATACTATTCTGTACCAAAGTGTTGACAGACATCTGAAGGCTAAATTTATCAAAAATAAATGTCCTTGCTGGTATTCCAAAGGAACAAAAATATTCTTACAGAAAAATTAACAGCACGCTGTGACTGACTGAAATATAGAAATCAAAATTACTATGACCGTTTTTCAAATTTGAGAAGAGGAAGCTAAGTCATCCGCCAAAACTGATTATAAAAATTATACATTCAGAATTGAAAATAATCTATGTACAAATTCAAAAAGTTTTTGGTCATTTATATCAAATAAGAAAAGTAAAAAATCAGTACCTACATATTTCACTCACAATGGAACAAAATTTTCTAATGACAATGATATGTTTACATCTTTTTGTAATTATTTTTTATCTGTTTTTGAACCGAATATTCCAGCATCACTGATTCCACAGACTAATAATAACTTACATCACTTTAATATTCATCATATAACGAGGAGAGAAATTGATGATACTATAAATGAACTTGATATTAACAAAGGAGTATGTCCAGATGGAATTCCTCCCATTTTTATAAAATCTTGCAGAGAGGCTATCATTAAACCTCTGTTTTTAATTTACAACTTATCACTATCAACCGAATGCTTTCCGCTAAAATTGTAAACAGCCAATGTGATTCCTATATATAAAAGTGAAAAAAGATGTCACCTATCTAATTACCGCCCTATTTCACTCTTGTCGGTAATGGGAAAAATATTTGAGGCGATTATAACAAAAGACCTGTTCTTTAAATGCAAACAATTAATACCGCTACAACAGCATGGTTATTACAGGGGTTGATCGATAGTTACAAACCTAATACCATTTGTCCAAAATAATATGAAAGCTATGGATAAACGTAAGCAGGTGGATGCTGTGTACACAGACTTCTCCAAAGCTTTTGATAAGGTGCATCATAAAACCTTGTTAGTAAAATTGGAGAACTTTGAGGTACACGGCAACCTTCTACGATGGATTAAATCCTATTTAACAAACAGAAGTATGAGCGTAACATTCAACAATAAAAATTCACCTTTTATACCCATAACCTCAGGGGTACCCCAAGGATCACATCTAGGTCCTTTACTTTTTAGCATATATTTACATATGATATAACGACATCTTTAAAAATTCTCATTGTCTGTTATATGCCGACGATCTAAAACTTTATAACATTATTGAAAGTAGAAGAGATTGTGAGTTGTTGCAGGAGCTCGCTTATATGAATATTGTGGGACAAATCGTCTGGTTTTAAATATTGACAAATGTAATAAAATAACCATGTAGAAAATATTGTCCAAAACTATTTAAGAACCTTAGGGTTTATTCTCAGAAATACAAAAAAAAATTCTAATGCTGTCTATTTTAATATTATATAACTCAATGGTTAGAAGCACTCTTGAATATGGGTCAATTTTATGGTCACCTTGTGATTATAAATACATCATCCGAATAGAAGGAGTTCAAAGAAAACTAACTAAACATTTAAATTACCGGTTTAATATAAATAAAATTATTGAACCATATGATTTTAGCTTACGACATTACAAAATAAATAAACTTGTTTCAAGGGGAGTTGTTGCTCATCCTATAATTCTTTACAAACTCATAAACAACAAAATTGACTCTATGTATACACTAGAAAACTTTACGCGAAAAATCACACATCTCGCTCAACCAATCTTTTTTATTATAACTTAGCATCAAAGACATTAGAACATATAGACAAAATGTTTCATTCATAAATCCCATACAATTGCGGACTGTTATTGTTTTAAAATTGTTAGTGAGTGGAAAAGAGAAAGACAGATCTCTTATGACCGGCTGGCAACGTTGTAAACAGTGTACATAATATACTCGCCAGTGGCGTAGAGTTTTAAACTTACCAGTATTGTCAGAGTAGTATGTTAAAAAAATACGTAAATATGTAGGTAAGATTTAATTAGGACTATGGGCCATGTGGCCTCCCCTACCTCGACCTTTTCAGATCTATTGTGGATATCCTTTAATCATTGTTTAGAGTACCTTGTCTAATTCGGTCTTTTGTAGTAGACTCCATGGACTGGGAAGTAGTTCTCCGGTATAGCTAGTTGCCCTTGGTTTTTCTTCTCCAAGTGTAAGGAATCTTAGTCTTACTAGACCTTCGCAGTAGCACAATACGTGTTCTGCCGTTTCCTCTTCTTCTTGAAAGAATCGGCACAAGGCCTCTTCTGTCAGACCGATATTGAACATATGTTTGTTAAGCCTACAATGCCCTGTTAATAGACCTACTAGTATTCTAGTATTTTTTCTATTAAGGCTTAGTAGATGCTCGGTGAGTTTAGACGATGGTCCTTTTAAGAACTTTTTGGCCTGTCTCTGTCCTGGTGAGTTTTTCCACCACTCCTGAGATTTTTTGAACATCCACTGCTTTGTGCATGTTCTGATAGTTGTTTTTGTTACACCACAGAAGGGTTCTGGGCCAATAAGAGCATAAATATGTAGGTATATTTTTTTAGTAATATAATTATGATGATTTTTTCATGTAGATAGATTAGATTAGATTATGAGTTGGACGTTATTTGTCCTTGTCCACCGCAACCTTTTCAGATCTATTGTGGGACTCCTGTTTGTTTTAGAGTA
Organism: Psylliodes chrysocephalus; assembly: GCA_927349885.1. NCBI lineage: Eukaryota > Metazoa > Arthropoda > Insecta > Coleoptera > Chrysomelidae > Psylliodes > Psylliodes chrysocephalus. The sequence goes on from OV651813.1 coordinate 15,256,076, forward strand.
TGTCGTCTAGCCTGGTCTTTTTTTATGTCTTAGTAGCTTCGACAGTGGCTCCCGCATGTAGTTGCATGCAATTGGCTTTTCTTCGCCCAATGTTAGAAACCTCATTCCAGTCAGGCATTCACATTGGCACAGGACGTGGAATATTGTTTCCTCTTCTTTTTCACAGAACCTGCATAAAGTTGCTTCTTCTGCTGGATTTATGACACTCATGTGCCTGTTGAGGCGACCTTGTCCAGTAAGAAGGCCTACTGTTATCCTAACGATTTAACGCTTTTGATCAAGTAGGTCTTTCGTGAACTTGGCCGATGGTTTCTTGATGAACTGTTTGGCCTGTCTCAGTCTTGGATAGTTGTTTCACCATTCCTATGACTCTGTTTGCATCCATTGTTTAATGGATGCAATGCCTTAGCAACTCCACAGAACGGTCCGGGACCTGTCATGGCCTTATCTGAGCCTCCTCGGGCTAATTCGTCGGCCTTTTCATTGCCCTGATATCCCTAATTGCCTGAAACCCAGGCTAAGGTCACCTTATTTTAACTACTTAGCTCTGTCAGGTCTTCTAGACAGTCTTTCACCAGTAGTGATTTGATTTCTGGTGAGAGAATTGCCTTCAGAGTATATGACAATAGTTTTGCATGATACTTGCTGATTTTTCATGTAAGTAAATTCAAGTACAAGTAAATTTAAATACAAGCGAATTCAAGTTACCTTTCGATTTTTAATATTTATTGATTTATAGTTTATTGGCGTTTACTATATATTTGCCTGGTATGATGTTGACCAAAATTATTTAAAATTTTAAATTAACATTAAGTAGGTAGGGGTATCTAAATAAAACACTGTCCTAAAAATATATAATTTTTTAATTAATAATTACAAAAAAACATGGTATGGCAAAAAATATCGTAAAAAAAACTGTAAAAATTTTTAAAATACTGTTTTAACTATATAAAATACTTTAATTTTATTAACTAAAATTTCATTTAATTTTTTTATGCTTAGTTATTAATGTTATAACTTACTGCAACGTTTCTTTTTGCAGCAGGTGGTGTTCCAAAAACAGTTGAATCAGAACTAAAAACCCATACATTAGATATACATACATATAGGTAATAAATAATGTTTAGAGGTAAACAAAAAATTAATATTTTGTATTTTTACCTGTTGGATAAGTCATCCAAAAATAGAAAGCCCTCACACCGTCTGGAGTTTGCATCTTTTCTAATATATCTAGTAACCATTTGCACGTACCAAAACATTTTCAGGAAAACAGTATTCTAAACACAACTCTGGGTTTTTACGAAGGGGCTGATTTTCAAGGATTCCTATTAGAGAAAACCAAAGTTTTCTTTTCTCAAGATCTTGAGGAAACCTAAATAGAGTAATAAAAAATATGTATAGGTGCTCAATAGGTAAATCATTTTTAAGGTATTCTACATTTTACGTTAAATTTTCTTTGCCACTATTCAATAATTATTTATTGGTATAATTTACTAATTTATAAAAGGAATATCACTTTAAAAACTGTTTTAAGACTGTTTTAGACTAGTTTGTGATACAATTTCTTGTATAATTTAAATTGTATATTATCAAACCTGCAGTAAATTGTCTGAAAAATTAGATTGGATAATCCTTTTTCAAAAAATTTACTATGTTATCCTATATAATTTAAATTCTATAAGAAATTGTATCAAATCTTGTACAAGCCCTACTCCACTGGTTCAAATGAATACAACATATCTTAACCTAAAAATACTTACCGATGAAACCATACATTTCGACTTAAATGATCTACCTTTTTGAACACTACGTATGCATGTACCATAATTCTTTATATTTCTCACAAAAGTTCACAAAAATAGTATTTTATAAATGAATAAATCAATAAGTCACAGAGAAACTGTCAGATACTGTCAAAAATACAAAATAGCTGTTAGACCTGATTGGCAACGTTGCGACTGGTTACGGTACTAGATTTCATTCATAAAAATTGTAAATTCGTAAAATAAGATATTCAGCGTTGCCGTATTTACGGAGTTCTTCGAAACCCTAATATTTTGTTTAGATTAATATTGATTTTTTAATAAAAAATTTAGCTTATATTAAAACATCAAAGAATAATTTGATTACAAACATATTTTTATTTATATAATATATAATTATAGTTACAGGACACATCAAATTTTATTTTTCGAAAGTAATTTCTCCAAATAATTTTGACAGACTGATAAAATCGGCAAAGACGCAATAAACGAGAATCTGGTGGGAATAATGATTTGCCACATAAAAATGTAAACAATTTAGTCTCTTAGTTGTAATGTCTTTACTTAGCATTAATAAACTATTGTAAGAATTCTCCCTTAACAAGACTACAATACTACTACAATCAATATTTTGGCCACCTTGATCTGGCTTATGTTTCTCTGTACACACTAAGGCACACTGCTTTTTCGGTTCTCTTGTGACGTACCTCCTATTTAATATTGCAAAAAACACTCGAAATGGCAGCACCAAGCATCGTGCCTTGGATAAAAAAAAAGTAAAAAAAAGTAAAAAAAAAATAAAAATAAATAAGCAAAAATAAAATTATAAAACTAAACATGTATATTATCAAAATGGTAGAACTATTAAGTTATCAACTAAACCTGCGCTTTAAATCTTAATATATTGTTGTCACTTTTTTTTAAATTATTGCTAATTTCAGTATTAAGTATGATGTACTAATCATGAAAATGTGTAATTTATTTTTCGTGCAACCTTATAATTAGGCCTTTATTTACTTGTTAGGGTGCCAAATTTATAAATAAATAAATAAATTTAAAAATTTCCGAAAATCCCAGTATTTTTCGAGAAAAATCTAATTAAAAACCTCAATTTTAAGGTTATATTCACGAAACATCTACTCTAGATGACAGATTCGGTCTTAAAAATGACAACGTTGCCTAGTTGATAATGAAATTGTCAGTTTCAGGATTATTTAAAATGTATAAATTACGAGATTATAAAAAAAACGCCGTGACTATCTGTACATCGGATGTACACGAAATATTTGTACATCGGATATAGCCCCCATTATTTGTACATCATAATTCTAACCTAACTTTATTTCAGATGATGAAGTGGAAGACTTAAGTATTTTTCTGCAGTATTTTATAAACCTTAGAAGCAAATTTCACATACATGAACAAATAATAATAATTCCGTGACAACAAGAAGAGGAAGCAACGACTTCTCGCAGAAAATTTCAATCTATACCTGCCTACACCTACTGGCATAAACACCAACGGCTGAACACAGCTCACCTACTCTGTCAAAAGGAGACCGATGTACAAATAAAACGCGTACATCCGATGTACTGCTAGTCACTGTCTAAAAAAAACAAGAAGACGAAGCAACAACTTCTTGAAGAAGCCACCACCAGAAAATATCATGATTTGTACATACACCAGCTTCAGGGTCTTTAAAAAATTTTGAGTGGTTCACACTTTTGTGGACATAGCCCTAATTTTTTAAATTGTTGTAACTTTGAAACTTGTCCGTCCATATTTCGGTACCAGGACGCACATGTGTTTGTACTATTGTATTATTTTCCTCCAACAAACCTTAAATTTACGAAATTGGTTTTATAATTACGAGGGTTCTCGGATAATTTGTCACAAAATAATAAGAAAGAAATTAATTAAAACTTAATTGCACGTTACCCACAGATTTCACCATATCCTTTTTATAAATATACTTTCGAGTACTTCTATACTCGTGTTTGTTGAAATTCCTGCTCATCAAATAAAAAACGAGACGGGATTGAATTTTATAGAAAAAAATTAATTCCGCAGCATTTTAAACTTATCTTCACTGGCATATAATTATGTTTATTAAATCGTAAAGTTTGTAAAATACAAAGTTATACTCCTTTCATTCCATAATTCGTTTGTCTAATCACAGTTTTGTAAAAGTTTCGTTCTCGTTCATCTGATATTCAGACGATGCGATGGCTCGTCTGGCTTCGCATCCTCGCGAGAATTGAGGATTGGAACGCAGCTCGTTTACTCGTAACTCGGCGGTTAAACTGCAGCTATTTTTCAGCAGGAGCGAGTCGCGTTTTATGCTGGAGCCGGCGAGGCCTTCGAGGCGCGTTAAAGCGTTTTCAAAGTACAATTTGTGTTTTCTATTAAGATTTTATAACCGTCTACATGCATGTGTCAACGCTACAAGCATTTACACTCTGCTCGGTTGCATGGCTTTCTAGATGTAGCTACTTGAAACACTTCGGAAATTGAACGATAAAAATGAATTTAATTTAATTTTGTCTCAGTCGGTAGTATTATCAGTAGTAATACTATAAGTACTTCAAAATAATCAGGTTATAAATCGATAACTTGTTGCATAATTATAAAGAGTGTCAGTTTGACAGTTTAAATAATCCGACCGCGAAGCGGGAGGATTATTCTGTCAAACTGACACGATTTGTAATTATGCAGGAAGTTTGAGATGTATAACCGTATTTATTTTGAAGTACGTATTGTATTTGATACGATTATTTTTTGAGTAAATTAAGTAAATATCAACAATTTATTAATTCGACTCATTTTAAAATAATTATTGACAAACGTCAAAATTTGACGGTCCTGTTAGTTAGTGTATTGTTGTCGATGTGGTTACTACGGAAATGAAATTATTGTAAATATTTTTGATTGGTGGAGCTACTCTATGTATAATCAGGTATTATCGAAATTATACGAGGTAACTTAACTAAATTGAACGTTCTAATTGGTTAAAAGTTATACGAAAAAAATAATCGACGATATTTTTGATATACATGTATTTTTTTAGTGTGGTATGAATATGATAGGAACTATCCAATTAGCCAGTTTGAATTTAATTTGTTCTTTTTTAAGTACTACATATTAAAATTGATAAAACGACCATAAATAGCAAAAAAGGCTATGTGTGGAATTTCATTAGATTCTGTTGGAAAATGTTTTAATTTTAAAACTAAAGATAATTCACCTAAACTATTTAATGTTACTAAATATTTGTGGCAGTTAGCGACAAAAGATTGAACTCACCTCCGTAAAATATACGAGGGCTGCTTTTTATATTTCGGCATTGGACAACCCTAGTGTTGCAAACTGGCAATTGACAATTCTATCGTAAAGTTTGACATTTTTGAGGTTATGCGTACTCAGATAAACAAATAAAATATAGATGTGTTACAGGCGCAATTTTACATAGACTTTCTTTGAAGTTAGTATCTGCGAACTTTTGACAGCCGTGGTCCCCATGGGCGTATGAAATGGTTTTTTTCATCAGAACCCAAAGCATTCTTTTGTCAATAACAAATTTAAAGAACAATGCAACTCATGCATAAAATTTCATTTTACAAAAATTAAATTCTATTTTTTATTCAAATGTAATAAATGATACTTATAATTCAAATAATTACACTGTTAATATTGTTTATAGGTAGATATCAGTAAACTGTGTATTTAAAATGGAACAACAATCCCTTTTGAAAAAAGTAAGCCAAACTGAATTTACCCATTAGGTCACAGGAGTACTGGTGAGATTGGTGCACAAAGTGCCTTTGCAGGTCCGTTTTAATCATTTCATCTTATTTTAAAACCAGGAGAAATTAATATTTCTGAAACTCAACAATAAAAAAAATCCAATTTACTTTTCCCTTATATACCTAAAGGTAGCATTCTTACCACTTGAAGTGATAAATTTAATTTTTTTAGCATATACGAGGGATGTCAAAAAATAGGAATTAAGGCAGTTACTTGTTTTTAAAAATATAAAAAAAATGATATGTAATAGATTTTATCATTTCTTAAGAATAAACAAACATATTATGTGCTTTGAAAGTAATTTATAATGGATAGACACCAATCTATAAATTTGTTGAAACTTACCTTTATAGTCTGTAATCTTGTTCCAAGAAAGATCTAATGGAGACTGTTAATTAACAATAGATCTCTTCTCACAAACATATAAACTAGAAGCATAAAAAAGGTTGAATTGACGAGGCATTTAAACCTTGACTAACGTCATTAATTTTATTCGGATAATATATTTATATTTAAATAAAATGCTAAGATAAATTAACTGTAGCTTTATTAGTAAAATAGTAACATTACAATTTTGTATAAAAGCGTCCCCAACTGTAGCAACATTTTCACTGATTTGGTATCGATTCAGGTTTTATTTTTGTTCTTATAAACTAACATGTTTTTTTATCATAAATAACAATTTTATAGATGAGAAATACATTTTTCATAAATTTTTAATGACATTTATAGAATTAAAATAGATATTTGGGTACCAAAGACTGTAAGTATCGAGTTGATCTTTTACGACCGAATCAGAAATTTACGGCCGAGGCCAAATAACTTCTGGTAAGTAATATTACATCCATTTAACAACTTATGTAAGAATAGAAAATCCGTATCATGCATTCATTTTTCACGAGAGCAATTATTAATAATTCCAGATATTTGACGCCAGTATCTAGCTAGTTTATTCCTACATGGTATGTATAATTTCTGAAAAACCTCCTGTATACATCTAATAAATCACATAAATTAAATTTTGTCTATGTACAACTTGTGTGTGATAAAAATGTTTTATATATAAGACTCAATTAAGCTTCATCCAAAAATGTATTAACATACAATTAACGCAAATTAAAAAACAATACAAGAAATAAATTATAAAAATTCAATATAAAATTAATAAAAAAATACAATATAAAAGTATCAAAAGTGGTAATTATAAATAAAAAAAAGGATAAAATTGGTTAGTGGAGTGTCTATTTTCAAAGAAATATAATGGAAATCCCATAGGAACCGAAGTTGTGCATATTATATTTAAATGTATGTCACCAAATTGAATTATTTTTATTTTAATACTAGATACATAGGTACCTCAACTGCTTCTAATGCATTTTCACTCATGTAATTTTTGGTCTTCTAAATAAATGTTAGAAGCGAATATTGACAGATATTCTAGATTGAAACCTTCTTCTATTTCGCTGAGTTAAAACGGGGGCTTATTGTCTAACCATTTTTGAAAGCACTCAGCTCCCTCCATAAACGCAACAACTAGCAAAAGTGTAAAGCACAAACGTTTTGGTATTCTCTACTTATTGTGCTGTTCCTATTTGAAAAAGTAAAGCGCGTTCAAAAAAGTTTATTATAAGATAAGTCAAACATTAAAATATATATCTAAATATTATGACTTGAATATTAAAATGTCAGCAAATGTATGATGTTTATAGTTTTTGATTCCTTACAATTCTGAAATTGGCCATAATATATTCTAATTGAGTTTATAATTGTAATAATGTCAAAATGACATTCAAATACTAACCTTAGATATTTAGACAAATCAGCATTTACGATTTATAATTATTAGGACAGATTACAACAAAAATTAAAATCACATACGAATATCAAAATCGTCTAGCATTAGAGAATACCATAATCACATGCTTGTCGTTTTGGTGATCGAACTTTGTTGAGAAGTCTGCTTGGCGCTTTCGTTTTTTCAGCTGAAAGTTAGAAAATAACCCCCTTTGACTTGTTCTAGATTAACACACTTCTCATTTATAAACTTTTAACATGTTTTTTAAAGTTTTTGGAATTTTAGATATTTTAATAATCTCCAAATTGATATGTGACACATATTTTTTTAAAAACGGGCATTTTTAAATGTATTATTTTTAGCATAACCTTTTGTCTCTGAATTTGGGGATTTTTATAGATGTCTTCTTTATAAATTGAATAACCTATTCTATAGCTTCTGGAGCAATGTCGGTGGAACAACTTAAATTTTCTGATCCAGTATAAATCACTTCTAGACTCTGTCTTTCACTACATTCACTAGGAAGTAAATTTTCCCTAGAAAGAATTATAAAATATTTACAACATAATCATTCTATAAGTATAATTCATTTCATTACTAATATACAAGAAACTCTTTGGAGTAGTTTATATTTTCATAAAATGTTTTCTTTCTAGAAAGCATTAAGATTTATTTTACTTTGTCTAGGAGAATACAATATAGCATTTATTTTTTAAATTTAATCTCCCAAGTTTATAATGTATGAATAATTTGTATTAGGTATTGTATTACATAATATTATTATAACTTACTTGTATAACTTACTTGAAGACGGACCAAGTTGAGAAGTAAATAAAATATGAATTGCTTCCAGCTTTAAATTCATCTTTTCCAGCAGAATTCATAACAAAATATTATAAAATGTTTCCAATATATTTTATATTTCCAATTTATGTTAATTTTATCAACTTCAACCTTCTATAATTCTAGGATTTGAATACAAATTTCCATTGCTTCAGTTTGTAGAAAGCCTGCCTAAAAAAATACTAATAATATTTTACAATATAGGTGTACCGCCCATGTGTTTTATTGACTTACCTTTGAAACGACGTTGAACTTCTCCAAATTTGTTTCAGGGCAAACAAACATTGAATAATAATTTTTAGACTTACAGCTAACAAAATTCGTTAAATAAACATTTGAGACACTCTAAAAACTTTAAAAATATGCCCTGGGAATATAAAATCACACAAAATGTGCAAACAAAACTGACAGTTCCCAAATGCTTGTTGATAGTTGTGAGTAAATGGCGCTGCTATTTAAAATAGACGAATCACATCAAAGACCAAGAAGAAAGAGAAAGTAATAGATAAAACGGTTCATATTAGCTTCAGACACATCCAGACCGTTACATATCTATTATTCATTTGTTTATCTGAGGTTTTGACATACGAGCGCTATTTGTGTTGTTTTTTACATTAATTTAAAATATTCATCTCGGCCAAAAAAATGGAATTAAATCCTGAACATTTTCGTGCAATTATTTTTTACAATTTTTGACGTGCATCGATGAACTTAATTAAATTTTTGGCGATGAAACTCTATCAAGGATCAGTGTTTATTGATGGTATGGTGAATTCAATCGGTCCAAGTTGACGAATTTCATGAAGGTCGTTCAAAATCAGTTGTTGTTTCGGAAACCATTGATTCTGTGCGCGAACTGATATTGAAAGATCGTCATGTGACCTATCGTAAGATTGAGACAACTTTAGGCATTAGTGGGACCTGCATAAATTCAATATTGCATGAACATTTGACTGTCAAAAAAATTTGTTCGCGTTGGATCTCACACAATTTTTAAATCGTTCAAAAAAAGGCTCGTGTCGATTGGTCGGAAAAAATGCTCAAAAAATACCATCACGGTGCTTAGAAACACGTCTATGACATAGTGACAGGTGACAAATCGTGGATTTACGCGTATGAGCCCAAAAGTAAACAGCAGTCGACTGTATGGGTGTTTTAAGATGAGCTAAATCCAACAAAAGTTGTTCGCGCACGAAGCACTTTCAAGCAAATGTCGCCTGTTTTTTCGGAAAAACTGGACATGTCGCAACCTTACCACTAGAACAACGCAGAACAGTCAATTCTGAGTGGTATACAACCATTTGTTTGAAGGTTGTCTTTCAAGAAATAAGGAAATCCAACCGCCAAATACGGATCACTCTTCACCACGACAATACGAGCTCTCACACATCGGCTCAAACAACTGCATTTTTGAGCACTCAAAACGTCGATATAATAAGTCATTCGCCATATAGTCCTGATTTGGTACCGAATGACTTCTTTTTATTCCCGTACGTAAATTATAAACTGTGAGTGGTCAACGTTTTTCGACACCTGAAGAAGCAGTTGATGCGTTCAGAATGCATGTTTTGGAGATACATCAATCAGAGTGGCAAACGTGCTTTGACAATTGGTTCAAACGCATGCAGAAGTATATAGATATCCATGCAGAATATTTTGAGAAATAATAGAGGGATTTTCGATGATTAATATTTGTTTTTGTTCTCTAATCCCGAAATATAAAAGGCAACCCTCGTATATGCTTAAGGTTCTGCCGCTGCGAATATTTTCTAGATGTTACTTGACAATTTTGTGGTCTCTTGACGATGTTCTAGATGGGTTCACCAATATTTAGAGGTGCATTACGTTAGATCACTAAATTCTTCTAAAATTGCTAGTAATTTAGTTGCTATTGTGAAATCATGCATATCTCATCGATGCCTCCATTGTGGGATCTTTTAATGTGTAAATTCCATCCATTCTATTTGAAATTCTTTCATTATAATAAAATGTGATGGTTTATATATAAAATATATTTGGATAGAAAAACAGATGTATATAAAAATAAAAATGGTATATCTGAAATATTTACATCAATAATCGAATCGTTGGCAACGAGGTCGCCAAAGAAATACGCTCAATCTTTTGTCTTTGGCATGTAACAGAAAATTACCAAAGGATGAAGGCAGTTTGACGCATATGACGTAATTCAAGTGTGAAGTAGATATGTAGTGCATGTAAGTCACTACATATCAATTAATATTTTTTTATTAGGAATTTATTGTATTCTGTAAAGCCTTACTGTTTATAATCTATACTTATATATAATGTGCTTATAACTTCAATAAATAGTTTATATTTTTTTATTTTCCTCAAAAAAAATTCCTAAAGTAATACACCCTATAAAACATAATTTGCTTTCGTAGCGGATAAATCAATAATCCATATATAAAATAATGTCAAACAGATTACATACATTTCAGCACTGAGAGAGACGCATAGAGAGTCTAGGGACTCTGCGTTTAATGATTGTTTTTTTGTAAAACCATGATATCACTAATTGTTTATTGCTATATTTTTGTTTAATTAAATATAAAAAATATGGGGAGAGCATTTTTACCTTGTCAATACAATGCGAAACATTTATAATAAATATTTTTTTTTGTTTAGGCCTTCGTTTTTCGTCAAATGAAAGGTATATTTCAAAGATTTTTAACCAAATTTGTGGACGGTTGCAACCGATATATTTATGTTTAAATTTTTGTTCGGCCATAAGGACTAATGCAAATGATTGCTTTTAAATTATTATAAAAAATATTCCCTACAAAGGCCTAATTGTTCAAAAAATTAGCATTTTGTTTTCTCTATACGGTGTTATCAATATCTCGATTTTTTATGATAGTATCCTTTTGCTTTGTCTAATTTTGTGAGTTAGCTTATCATGTACTTTTATCCCAAAAATATTCAGCTTGTGACATCAAAGTTTGGAGGCAAAGTCAAAATAAGTTTTAATCTACACCATACTATATTGTTAAATACAAATTTTGTGCTATTGTGGAATATTTTACGGTTCCTTTGTCTCAACTTCGTTAGAGTTTAGAATATGTATCCCTCGTATTTACATGCAATTGTTAAAATCATGAATAAATGCTGATTTTGTTTATAGTCTCGGAAGTAATTTTGTAGTATTTAGGCTCCACCAGTGAGCAAAAATTTGGGGGTTCACAATGACAAACTATATATCTCAGTACATATTTAGGTAATACACTTTTAGTTTTTATAATACACCTTTTCAACACACTGAAAGCTTTTTACCTAAATCTGTACTGAGACCTATATTCTCTCACTGTGAACCCCCAATTTTTTGGCCTAGAGCTGCCACTTACCTTAAGTTGTAATTTTTTATACTTACTAAATTACCGTTGCCCTGCAGGTTTTTTAGTTTGTAATGTAAATTTTCCTCTTAAATAATTATATTTTTGATAATCGATGTCCATGCTAGACTAAAATATGTCACCATTTATAGAGGTTTTAGTTTTTTATTACAATGAATTTAGAGTATAACTTACGGTATGGTACACGACCTCCATAGTGCAGATGGCGTTACTATATTACTCCTTTTCTCACACAATCACTGGTCACGAGAGAGAGAGGAAATTTAGCGTATCTACATATTCCATTAGAGATTGAAATTAAGAATATCTATTACTTGCTGATGAGTCCTGATAAGAACAAAACCAGTTCAACAATGATGTTCGTTTTAGTAAATAAAATCAAAGGTAGTGTCAAAAAAATAGTTTTAATCTCTGCTGTTTTCATTGGTTATAATTCACAATCTGTTAGGGTATTAGCCAAAGGAGTAGTTGCTTACCTAATAGAAATCATTGCTTCGGGATTTATTTTCTATTTAATTCTACTAAAATAAATTAATAGGTTTACAGTAAATTGTTTCAGATCAAGGAAATGCCAAAAGAATTTTTCTAAACTGGAAAATGTAAATAAGTAAATATAATTTAAGTCTAACTGATATGCACCTAACAAAATTAGTTGTAGCCTTACCACTATTGCTAAACAAGAATTTTATTTATGGTAACGACACCATTATATGGATGTTATTTGTCACTATCCAAGTATCGTTTGTTTTATAAAATATCCATAAAATTGATATGAAATCGCGTATCGTTTTTCTCAGTTATCCCAGCTTTTCCAGCGAATATCCCGAACGGGTACCTATTTTAGAATATCCGAAAAGTAATCTAGTGATCGGTGCGCGATCGCATGCAAATAAATTGAACGACTGCTGATAAATTTCGAAGCTGCTTACTTACATAAACATTACTGAAAGTAAGTAGAATTTTCCCCGGAAGGCAAAATTTTTATAAGAATGGCTCTGCAGTGACTAGATGAAATTTAACACTAGCACGGTTGTATGTATATGTATCTATTTATACCATCGAGCTAGAATGAAGTAGAGGCGACATAAAGACTATTTTTTTGCGATATGACTGATGGAAAAGTGTAATCAAAATGGCGACGTAGAGTCAAACTTTGATTCATTTGAGGTTAATAATTTTATATTTGAAGATGATGGAATGGAAATGTTTTAATATAAGTTAAATAAAACAAAAAAAAATAGGCATATATTCTGTTACAGGATAAAATCAATTGTAGAACATTAAGAATTAATAGAATTTATTTAGGATTAATTTAACATAAACTGCGTACCTAAAACCTAAAATGAATGTAACTTGCAATATATCTAGTAAATTATTTCATAATTTTATTATTTGTTAACTTTCATTAAAGAGAATCCATGTAGATTTCGAACTTGGGAATCCTTGTAGAATTTATCTAATAGAAAAGTAAACAATTTTTACTATTTGTTTCATTTTAAAATAGCTTAAAATCATTTCGAAAGGTACCCAAATTATTAAATTAGTTTTGTTTACATTTTAAAAATGTTATGTCACTAAAGTCGATTTTAATGAATGAGAATTACAATAATTAATGATTAGTAATATGAATTAAGTAATCATTTATCTACCAGTTGTGTGTGTGTTTTGTATGATGGCCTTGATCTCAGATCAATTGGCCAGAGCTAATGTTGTTAAAACGAATCTAAACCTACTTACAATTTTCACAGATTACAACAATACAATAATTAATAATGAAGGAAATTAAAATCTATTAAATGTACAAAATATTTAATATATTAACAATTATACAAGAGTTGTGTTACAATTAATTATGCATAATTATATTTTGAGCGACGAATTCCATTTTTTTATATATATATATTTTTTTGTTTTTTTTTTATATTTATTATTATTTATTATATCTGTATTTTTTTTAAATATCTTGATTCAGTTTTTCAAATGTTCATATATAACATAGTACAATTTCATATTTTTTGAACATAAAAGCGCATCTAAGTTGGTGAGAAGTGTTGCTCCTGTTAATTGCAGGTTCTTGTAAAATTCTTCATTTAGATTTTGAAAATTAGGGCAGCTAAAGACTAAATATTGTTTTAATCTGACAGGTTAGAACGACTAAACCGACAACTCCGGAAGCAGAAGCGGATGATTGAAACGCACCTGATATTTTGCTTGCTGCTGTCAGTGTCAGTGAATATTATTTTTGGAGTCACAGTTTATTGCTAAAGAATCAGTTAGCTCACTAGGACCAGTTGAAAGTTCCAAAATAACATCCACTCCAGGGATACAAATTCAGGATACGCAGAAGACTGCTGTTTTATTATAGGCGGTTGTCATATATTGTATTATCCGAGTTGCGCAGTGTATAAACTGGAACATTGAGATCAAAAGTGCCGATGCAGAGTGAGCGATCTGATTCTTTAGCTATAAACTGTGGCATAGGAATCAAAATGACCGCGCCCTATATTGGGCGTGTCGGACCTCTGTCTTGCACCGTATAGTAATCAAAGTATGTGGTTAGAGTTATTTTATTAGTTGAAATGAGTTATTGTAAAAGTTGAGTTCAAATAAATTGTGATGCCAAAAAAACCGGTGTAACATTGGTGACAGCGGTGGGATAAAAAGTAGAAGTTCATGGTAAATACTAGATCCACTGAGTACAAAGCAGGCATGGACACTTCAGGCCCACCAGCATGATTTTTAAAGATGGAAGAGGAGAGAGTAAGGCGAGAAGAGGAAAAAGAAATGCGTAGGAAGAAAGAAGAGGAGGAAAAGGAACGGCGTCGGAAGGAAGAAGAGAAGGAAAAGGAACGGCGTAGGTAGGAAGAAGAGGAGGAAAAGGAACGGCGTAAGAAGGAAGAAGAGGAGGAAAAGGAACGGCGTAGGAAGGAAGAAGAAGAGGAAAAGGAATGGCGAGAAGAGGAGAAGGAAAGACGAAGGGAGGAAAAAAAGGAGGAAAAGGAAAGGCGCCAGAAGGATGAGGAAAAAGAGAAGGAGGAGAAGCATAAAAAAGCTCAGGTAGAAATTATGAATGCTTTGCTACAAATCCAGGAAACCTTTAAGCAAGAGTTTGGTCAGCTCAAAATTAGAGTAGATCTTTTAGAGCAACAACAAGAGCATTTAAAAGCTAATTTAGAACAACACAAGATAATTTAAAACAACAGGAAAAGGCTAGAGTAGAGTTCAAAAGGCAAATTAGAACTAAACTAGTTGAGTTAGAAAGAAGAATTCGTAGCCTAGCTTCAATAAACAACAGAGAAGCTGAAAACACTATCTCGTCCTCATCTGTAATCGAACCAAGCCATATTCAATACCCAGTTTCACAAATCCATACTAGCAAGATCATTAAGCCACCGACGTTTGACAGTCAGACAACATGGGAAACGTATCGCCTCCAATTTGAAGCTGCAGCTAGAGCCAATGGCTGGACCGAGAAAGAGATGGCGGCTTCATTGATAGTGTCACTGCGAGGTCAGGCAGCAACGGTTTTTCAGTTACTTCCTCAAAAGGAATCCAATTATTCATCTCTCGTCCAAGCTTTGGAGACAAGATATGGCCAGCAGCATTTGTAAGGGGTATTCCAAAGCCAGCAAAAGGTTCGTAGTCAGAAACATAATGAGAGTCTACAGGAATTCGAAACTGATATAAGAAGGTTGATTCATCTGGTCCATCCTCAGGTGCCGAAAAATTTCCAAGATCAACTCGGAATACAAGCATTAATTGATGGACTACAAGATGTGGAAATGCAGCAAGTTCTTCGTCTACAGCATTACAAGACGCTAAGTAAAAAACTGATTGCAGCCCAGGAATATGAAGCGGTAAAACTCCTATCCAGATCTTCTCGCGCAAAAGTAGGGGAAATTAAATCCCAAGAAAGCGAGGAGGCCAATACTAATGCTATTCCCCAAATCTTACATATCCTACGAAATATGCAACAAAATAGCCAAAATAGAAGCAGGAGATGCTTCAATTGCGGAAGAATCGGACACCTTCAAAGAACCTGTAGAAGCATGGCTTATTTACTAAATCTAGAATCAGCAAATGAGACCGGAAAATCATATAGATTAATCTTTCCAAGCCGATCACTAAGACCAACAGGAATTAATTACAGCAGCTATGCGTCCCGAAGAAGCCAATCACCCACACCAAGCCGACTTTCTAACAATAACCAGAAAATAGAGCATCGAGGAGGTCTCCATAACAACGCAGACATTCTCTTGGTACAACCCCGTTTAGAGGAATAATGCTGGTATGGTAAAAGGCTCGAAGAACGAGAAGAACCGGTTGACAAAGTTACTCTTCGGGCCACCACTATCAATCTAGAGGGCGACAAAGAAGAAATCACCCTTGAAAGTCTGAGACAGGGACAGAAAAAATACAATAACTTAAAGGTTGTCCGAGAATGGCTCAAGAGTAAAGTCTCACCTACTTGACAAGAGATAGCCAAATACAGTAGAACTATAAAAGGCTACTGGACCCAGTGGGATTCCTTGTACCTTCACGATGGTCTATTGCACCGGAAGTTGGAAAAGCCCCGATGGAGTACATGTAGTCCGCCAAGTGATACTGCCGAGGTCACAGGTGAGAAAAGCATTGGAAGAGCTTTATAGCAGCCGTTCAGGAGGACACTTTGATACCAAAAGGACACTGGCACGAGTTTGGGAAAGATTTTATTGGGTCAATTGCCAGGTCCCAGTAATCAAGTTATTCTGGGCGAATAACTAGAGAGGAGGGAGAAATGTTACGCAGCAACCTGTAGCGTGCTGCGGTCGTCATAAGTAAAGGTACGAGTAAATAAAGAAGATAGAATAGTCCAGAAGTCTCGCGAAATGTCATTTCTTGTCAAATAAAAGTCTGGATTGTTCGAGAAGGTCGAGGCAAGCTATATCAGTCGACGACCTGACGTCACAGTTTCAGTTTTATGATAGACGTTACATGTAAATGTTATCAGTTAGAGTTATTTTATCAGTTGAATTGAGTTACTGTAAAAGGTGAGTTCAAATAAATTGTGATTCCAAAAAACCAGTGTAACAATACTAAGATCAAAATTCGGATTTGGATTAGAAGTTTTACTACACAGGGTTTTGTGCCAAAGCCAAGCCATGTATTGATATTGTAAAACACAGATGAATCAATAGAATCAATAGAAATTGAAAATTCACATATGGATATTTGTATCGTAATTATTTATAACTTTAATAATTTCATACGGTCAAAAATGTTAATTCCAAATATAAATTGAATTTTCTTTTAAAAGTTCATTATATTGTTTAGTTGTTGCAACTTTACTGCTTTTGAGTACCGTTCAGATTAAAATTTGAATTGATTTATGGAGCTTACTGAAAAAACAGGAAGTAATGCATTCATTTCAAAAAAGTATTATGGTCAATAAGAGGAATTTCGAACTGTGATATGTTCAACCCCTTATTTAAAACCTTTAAATATTAAAATTATCATTATACACGAGTTATCTTTACAAATTGTCACATATGCCGAACATAAGTTTGTTGACATAAACATTATTTTTATACAAATAAATATATCTATGTTAAAGAATGGTCATATTTTATTTAATATATTTATTTAAACATGTTTTTGTTTTTGTCTAGATGATATTGAATTTAAACTTTTTCTATATAACTTTTTAAACCCTCCATTTTAAATTAAAAAAAACTTATTACCTGTTACTTTTTTCTTTCAATTCATTTGTAGTTCTTTCTGAAATGGATTAATTTTTGTAACCTTGCAACTTACAACTTAGCTGCTGATAGCCAGAGTAACAATACGCGTTTTTTATTAATTTGTACCAGAAGCTGTACCTAGGCAATAATTTTTGTTAAACTATAAATAATAATATGCTGAAACATTATATTGGATCGTTACATATTATAAAACCAAAGCACCTTTTCATTTAACTAACTCACTCATGGCTACCCCAAGTTTGAATATTAAAAATCCGCTTGAATATAGAAAATAACAGGTATAGAAAATATTTTTTTTTTTAAAAACTAGTTTATTTCAAATTGTAAAATGTCAGAGACCGTTTATTGTCCGTTTACATTGGCCTCCTGTATTTATTACTTTGTGTTTTTGAATAGAGGATATTGTGGTACAGGAGCGAATGTATTGCTAAACAATGGACGCTTTTCTATTCTCAGAGAATCAATTGTTGTAAAATATATATTATTTTGTGCTATTGTGGAATATGTTTTTGGTTCCTTTGTCTCAACTTCGCCCGTTAGAGTTTAGAATATGTATCCCTCGTATCTACATGCAACTGTTAAAATTAGGAATGAATGAATGCTGATTTTGTTTAGTTTTGGAAGTAATTTTGTAGTTGTAATTTTTATACCTACTAAACTACCGTTACAGCGAATAATATAAGAGATTTTAAAACTTTTTATTTTAATTTTAGTAACACTAACTATTATCTAAACTTTGTTGTATATCATTTAATTCAATTTGAACCATCTCGAAATTGATGTATTTCATGATAAATTCTTTAGTTTTTGTAATAAGTTGAAAAAATTGCACTTAAATAACATTTAGTGAAATTCTCATGTTTTTTCACATTCTTCATAAATTGAATAATTAACTTTTTACTTATAGCTTAACTTTTTACCTCTAGCTTATTTTTTTTTATCTGTGTACAACAGTGAATACTGTATTCTTGTATTCTTTCATAGTCCAATTAAATAACGAAAAAAAGCCCCTTCGAGCTTACATTAATTTGTAATTGGATGAAACAGAGGGGACCTTATATATTTTGATGTGATATTTTTGAAAAAAAATGCAAAAAAAGATGTAGCTGTTGTTCAATTTTTTTTTAAATTAGGTTTTCCCGAATTTGCCATGGTAAAAATGCTAATTATCCGGGCAAGTATTATTCCGATAGTAAAAATTAATGCACCAATCGAAAGAGGATGCAAAAATTGTTCGGAAATTCATTGCACAGGTAGTTTTAATGGCGAATTTCTCGCCGCCAGAAGTGCTTTTACCAAAAAGTTGTTTTTTCGTTTCTTTGATCAGAACCACGGACATGAAATTTGCGATGAATTTGTGGCGAAATTATAAATGTTAGACATATGTGCCCATAAGAGAAGTTGCGTATTTTTTTGTTGGTTCTCAAATAAAATAAGTCCCGCGGCGAAATCTGCCATAATTTTTCGGGAATTTGCAGCAAACCAGGAGGACGTAGTTTTTTTTTAAATTTTTTCCCCATATGATTTTCTAAAGGTTTTCCGAGAACATCTAACAAAAAATATATTTGAAAAAACTAACTGTCGATCTAATTGGGGTAAGTTCACCCTCTGCAAATGTCTGACGACATAATAAACACAGGAGAGCCATTGCAACCTGGAAACAAAAAAATTATAGCACTGTGATAGAATTTTCTTAATTAAGGAACGTACTTACTCAATAAATTGCTGAAGAAGTCTGAAAAACCACGTGTACACAGAGCTTGCTGAACACGGTTATTAAAAATCTATGCCGATATACACTATAATTTATAATAATATAACCGTTTGAAGTTTAAACTTGTCGGATAGCGAACGCCGAGACCATGGCTATCCTTGATGCGACGTGCGGTAATTCTATATTTTGCACAAAATTCAAGAAACGTCTTATAACAAGTCAGTGAAATACAATTTAATAAATTTTAAGCCTAATAAATTTAGGTATGTAAGAAATTTAAAACTGGAAATCGCAAAAAAATCATATTACACAAATGAGGAGCAACTATCCAAAATGCATTAAATCCATAATATGTCGTTTTGAGTAAAACTTAAAAAACTAGAAAAATGAGTTAGAAGAAAAACTGCAATTTTTATCTACTGCAGAATGATATAAATAACAGTTTTAAAAAGAAATATTTTTAGTTTTAGTTCAAATTTAAGATTTTCCCAATAATATGTGTATTTTTTTAATGGATTTACTTCGTTTTGCTCAACTAGAATATGGATATATGCCATTTTGCCTAGTTAGTGTGGATTTATTTCTTTTTGCTTAATTCTCATTTGGATTTATTACGTTTTGCTAAAAGTAATGAATTTTACATTATTTACAAGTCGAATAAAATCTAAAATTTTAGTTAAAAACTGATTTTATTAACGAAAGTTAAAAAATAAAATTAAATATGTAAAGCAACATCTTCCTCCAGTCAGTCGCAGGTATTTTCGGCCTCGCCTTGTTCTTCCTCTATTTCATCTTCACTAGCTTGTAAAATAGTTTTGTACCATACTAGATCATCTTGCTTCCATTCTTCGCCATACTCTTGGGCTAATAAGTGCTTCATTGATTTTTTTTTCTCCTTAAGTGGTCTTTCAAGTTTAAGAGCTTCCATTTTTAACTCAGAATCTTTTTTACCTTTTTTAAGGAGGGTTTTTGGAGTCTCAGCTGTACTTTTAAACCAAAACTTTTGAAAAAAGTTTATGGTTAGGCGTGCAGCTTGATTTTTTCGCAACACAACTTTTTCAAATCCGATATACCATCAGTCTTTTTTAAATAGGTCTGTAAGTGTTTAACATCATAAAGCAGCCAGTCTTGCCCAAGACATTTTACTTCTCCAAATTCTTTATATATTTATTCTTTATTGTTGTGTGCTTTCTTAAAACTTTCTTCACTTGACCAAATACCCTATCGGCGGTTAAGAAACTTTGCTTAAACACGACTGGATCTAATGCGTTTTGCTTAGTTAAGTGATCTCGTTATGGCTATTTCTATTGGATTTAAAGCATTTTGATAGAACTGGATTATCATGATGATGATTGACTAAAATACACTACATTCTTTCATTTACCTAAAAAATCATAAAAAATGGATTTAACGCATTTTGGATAGTTGCTCCTCAAATGCAGTGCATACACGAGTTTTGGATCCCGCGGAGCGTGTGTAATGGGACTTTTGTCGGGAGAATTCTACAACTTAGAAAAAACATACACACTTTAAACTTTGTATATACATTCAGAAGACATGAAATTTGAGTTTGCCTAATTTTCAGACGAAAAATTCTCAAAAACCGTGTTTTTTGGTCGTCACTCAATGAACAGTGGTCAAAAATATGAATAAAATATTTTTGCTGAATTTTCCGTAATGTAATCGTATTTTAGACACAATTAAGTATTAAAAAAAAAGTTTTGGGTCATTGGGTGCATTTTTGCCATTTTTGTGCCACTTCAAACTTTCGAAAAAAAATTTAGTTTTTTTTTAGGGAAAAAAAATTGTTTAATTGTTTGATATCTTGGCCAATTATAGTCCGATTTTAATGAAATTCACACACACATAAGATTTTACATTCAAGAGTAAGATTTGTAAGTGGCAATAAAAAAATTAAAATAGTTTGGCCGTTATAGGCAAATAATGAAATTAGGCCCGCGGTACACTTTGTCCTTCCGCCATATGCCCAATTTTGTGATTTCTCTTGCCTTCTTCTGGGAATCAATAGTCACGTTCCTTAAGTTTAAAAGGCATTTTTGCTTTTTCAAATATCCTTATTTTTACCAAAGTTATGAAGAATTTAGTGTTTGAACATTTAACAAATTCAATTTTTCGACCTTCGCCTCCTCAAAATACTAATCAAATTTCAATCGTCCATACCGCGAGAACGGTGCATCAGATCAAAATTTTTAAGAAAAATAAAAATGTCGTAAACTGCGTTTTGAAAATATTGATTTATTTCCGTCATGCGCCTGTGCAAAATTGAAAAATTGACAAAATCCAAAATTTCGGCATTTTCGAAAAACAGCTACATTTTGTTTTACCTTTTTTCGAAAAGATCACCTCAAAATACATAGAATCCATTTTGTTTCATCTAATTACAATTTAATGTAAGCTCAAAACCCGTAATTTAATTCGATTATCAATAAAAAAAATTAATTAAATATATGAACTTTTTAGCAGATTATACTCCTTTAAATTTATCCAATGTGTTTAAAATTTTTTAATAAATATGTATTTAAGATTTTAAATACTTTTTTATCTTATACGTCCTATTTATTCTATTCTATTTTATTCTAAAAATGTAACGGCCTAGAAAAATCCAGTCCTGTTTCAAGGAATCTCCATGCTCCAGATATTCCTCGAAACCCTTTCTCTCAACGTTGGCACGCCCGCAAAATAACCTTCAAGTAACTTCTCGAGTCTTGAAACCAGCGGCATCGGAACACATGCGAACAACTTGAACGATAAGGTACATAAATATCAGGGCCGGACTGGTTGCACTACAGTATCCAGGTAAAGATGGAAACGTTCAAGTCAAACAATTGATGTTAAATTCAAAGGAAATATCTAGAGACGTCTTGTGACAAAATTATGTTCCATTGAATTGTTAGAAATTGGTAATAATGACTAAATATTCGTTATATACTAGGACAGAAATGTTAAATTTTAAAATGTTTGGTAAAATTGTATTAAACATGTAGGCATAATATTAAAAATGACTAAAAGAATTTTGAAAAAGTCAGATTGATTTTATTAGTCTTAGAAATTTCAAAGATAATTTGGTTGTAAAATCAACATCCTATTTAAATTGTATTAGAATGATGGAGGAGAAGAAAATGGTAGAAATTAAACCCCAATTAATCACAAATTGATTTTCTAAAATATTGATGCATTTCCTAATAATGACTCTGATACATTTTTGTCTACCCTCCCTATATATAAAGACCAGAGGGATATATATTTTAAATGGGTAAGTATTTTCTTCTGCTTATTTTGAAGTCTGAGTCGTTATTTCTAAATGCATTGTTCCACCTCTGACGTTGATGCTGGAATTGATACTGTACTGGAAGGAAAGTTTTCCCGAGATAACTCAGTTTTAGCGTTCTCCCTTTCCCATGAATAACTCATTGAAGCGCGAGATAAGCAGTAGTCAAAAATTTATTCTACACGTGAAGATATAGGTGAAAGATATTCCCTCTTCCATACTTACACATGTACGTGTCGCAAAAAAAAAACAATCCAGCTAAAAATAAATCGGGATTTTTAGGCGTGGATTTATTTTGGGACTATATCCATAAATCCGTATTAACAAAGCATTTTTAAATAGATTACCAGGTTTTGTTGTTACGCTCTGCCCTTACTTATGAAAGGAACCAAGCGTAATTTCTGCTAGCTCGTTAATTTTTTTGATTTCCGGAGAGTAGGGTCGGGTCCTTAGTCAGAACTTAATAAAACGCATTCTTGTCTGACAGCTATTTAATTTTTGAGGTTAGATGAAATAAAAAAGATGTCAATAAAAAAAAATATGGGGAAAGATATGAAATTATCACGCCGATATATCGGTAATTATATATATTATAATAGTGAGTATATGTAAAAAGAGGTCCCCGAATAGTACTATCCGTTACAAACTCGTACTTATACCACGTAAGTATTAATCTGACTCTAATAACAAAATATGTTTTGGTAACTATAAAAATCTATCGAAATATATCAAGTCTATTCATTAGCTATTTTATACGGTAAATATTAGCTTGTCCTACGGAATTAATATTAAAATATTTGTAGGTAGTTCCTAAAACGGTATGTGGCCGGTTTGAGGTTATGTCGGAACCTCGTGGCAGATGGGTGCCTTTAATGTAAAGGAATGGTCTTACTTGTGATATCGATGATCAGTCGCCTGGTGTAGCTTGCTATACTTTCGGTCCCAAGCAAGGATTCACAAGGGTAAGCGGCAAATAATCCTTAATTAGTAAGGGGGTTGATCCTGGGGTAATCAGTCTTGATAAAATCCTTCTGTCTTGCCTGTAGAATACGAACTGGTACTAGCAAGTTAAGAAGGAGGTGCGGTAGGTTAGCTATAAGCGATAGCGAAGATAGCTTGAAGGAGAAGGAAGAGCCGTAAAATAGTAGAAGGTGACTCGGAAAGTTCCCAGATAATTAAAAGGAGGTCTGAAAGAGGGATTTGCATAAGCCATATATATATAA
Source organism: Psylliodes chrysocephalus (assembly GCA_927349885.1). Taxonomy (NCBI): domain Eukaryota; kingdom Metazoa; phylum Arthropoda; class Insecta; order Coleoptera; family Chrysomelidae; genus Psylliodes; species Psylliodes chrysocephalus. The sequence goes on from OV651813.1 coordinate 15,279,622, forward strand.
ATAGTCTTATAAACTATAGGTAAGCCAAGAAAGCTGTCTTATTTAATTTTAAGGACTCACCTGGAGCTGTTGGGCAACCTTTTTAGTTGTAAATTCAGTCAATAAATATATCTAAATCCACCAAAAAGGTGATTCAAACCACAACGATTTATTTAGTATATTTTAATAACTGATTTAATCGTTTTTAGCTCAACGTTCAGATCCTACAAACAGTAGAACATATGGCACATGTTACCACAAAGCTGAGCTTATAAAAACTGACTCAAGGAAGTTTCCCAAGATGGTAGAAAATCCATGTAAGTCAATAAAAGGTTAACAGGACAAAGTCTGGTAAGAGTGTGGCCCTTATTGTTAAAAGAAGAATTTGACATGTGTGGATGTCATAAAATAAATGTAAACAAATAATAACATGTACTTATAGATATCAGATATTTAAAAGAGTTATGTGTACTATTTTGTGTAGTGAAATACAGTTCTTTGGACTTTAAAGTATTCACTAGATGTAATCAGGCAGACAAATATAAGACAAAAGGTTAGAATGGGTTTTAATGTAAAATAAAATACTAAATTAGGATCCTTACGATTCAAGTTTAGAATTTAGTAAATCGATCGATTATATCCTCAGTAGGAGTAAATAAATAGGGAAAATGTAGGACACAATATATAGAAAAAGAGAATAGAGCTAAAATAGAATAATGTAGAATAGATTAGATATATAATAGGGTAGATTAGTAATTAGAGTAGCTTAGGGTAAGTTTGAATAGCGTAGAAATAGAATAGTGTAAATAGTTAAGCTTAGAATAATTTAGAATAGGTTAGAAGTAGAGTAGTGTAAATAGTTAAGCGTAAAATAGTGATAGAATAGATTAAGATAGAATAGTCTAAGATAGAATAGTTTAGTTTAGGATAGTCTAAGATAGAATAGTTTAGTTTAGGATAAAATAGTATATATTAGGCTAGAATTAGATACAAATTTAGTAGAATCAATATCAAAAATAAAAAAAACTTTATTGTTCACACACTTTGCTGTTTTGGCTAAAACTATTCTAGATAGAATTTTTGACCCGTAACATTGTACGCAACTATTTATAAAACTACAAGGTTTTTTATTTCTCCTGTAAAATTTGGTTTTGTGGAAGTTTTGTTTCTGCATTTAGGGATTTAATTATTAGTTAAAATAAAATAAAGATGATTACATGTACTTAAACAAGATGATTTGTAACGGTTGGAACCGTTTTATTGACAAGGGGGGTAGCCATGTGTGAGTTGAAGTAATTTTAAGGTGAAGGGGGGAGAAAAAGTCCTTTATATCTCACAAGGAAAGTCCAATGTTTAATTATTCAACAAAACATTGAGTGCGACCGGTTTCGAAGTAACATCACTTCATCTTCAGGCTCGCCTAGTGGAAAGGAGAATATGTGGTGTAAGGTGTGTTGACTTTGAGCCCACAATATATAAAATAGTAAAAAATAGAAAAACTCACCATACTCTCCATCCACTAGGGAATACTACAGACAAGTTTCATCAAAACGTGGGGGATGAAACTTGTCTGTAGTATTCCCTAGTGGATGGAGAGTATGGTGAGTTTTTCTATTTTTTACTATTTTATATATTGTGGGCTCAAAGTCAACACACCTTACACCACATATTCTCCTTTCCACTAGGCGAGCCTGAAGATGAAGTGATGTTACTTCGAAACCGGTCGCACTCAATGTTTTGTTGAATAATTAAACATTGGACTTTCCTTGTGAGATATAAAGGACTTTTTCTCCCCCCTTCACCTTAAAAAAAAAAAAAGGAACCGTTTTAGTTATTTGACCCAGACCCGTTTTCGTTATTTTGAAACCAACATCTCTACACAAACGTCATTTGTCGTTTATGTCTAGTGTCAAAACTTAGATTGTCATTTTTATTTTATCTGTCGACAAGCAACTTGATTATAGAATTTTAATTATCTTTTATCTGGGACATCCGATGTACTAGTTATCTTAAATATTTTTAATGACCATCTAATTTTAAAAAGGTAAGTTTCCTACCGATATTTTGTTGAAAATATATATTTAGTACAAGATTTGAATTTAAAATGTCAAATTTGAAACATAACCTCAACATGAAAACACATTGAAAATCACAAGAAATCATATGTTTTATATAATTTCCTATATTATTTTGTTTGAAATAGATAATATGCTTTACTATATTTATATATGTTAAATAAGACTTTTTCTTTTCCTATTAAATTCTAATCTCTGTGTAACTATTCAAATAATAGTTTAATTTGTTCATTTGATAGTAAAAAGCATCTTATCTGTTCCTATATACTCTTTCCGGCTCCTTTCTTTATATTTTTATCATTTTCCTTGTAGCCTTGCTGTATATAGATGGTCTTATGGTCTTAAAGAAATGATATAGATGGTTGCAGTAGATTTAGATGGTTCGATAGAAACTATATCGAGGATTCAATAGTAGCTGTTGTAGTGTACTGCCTCTGTTTTTATTACGTTACCATGTGATTTTTAGTTTTAGACAGATATAAATAAATATAACTTGTCAACAAAAAATATATTTGTCACAGAAAAAGCAAAACCTTTTATTCACATTCATACTCCGATATAACATACCAGGTTAACTACATGACTCCGACAAATTGGTGACCCCGAACGTTTTCCCATTTTTACAAAATTCTGTAAGAATTTAAAGAATTTTGCTAGCCGATCAATACGAGTTCCTTGTAAATGACCCCATCTTCTATACATGGTTCAACATATACTGTCCTGACTTCAAGATATATCCTGTACCAATTCTAACAAGATAAATAATTTAAGTATTTTAGTAGCAGTAGATAAGTATCTAATATTAGATATTCAATTCAATATCGTTAAAACCATTTTTATTTAAATTTGACTAATTTATATAATGTCACAAACTGAAGATATTTCAGGGAACGGTGATTCTGTCAATGTTGAACGCACACTTTCCTCTTTAAAATTACCACCCTTTTTGACCCCAAATCCAGAAATTTGGTTTACACAAGTTGAATCACAATTTGCTTTATCAAGGATAACTTCAGACAAAACTAAATACAATTCCATTATTTCTAATTTACCTTTTAATATTATTTCAACCATTTACGATGTCATAACTAATCCACCGCAAGAAAATCTCTATAAAATTTTGAAAGAAACCATTATCTCTCGTTTAACTTTAAGCGAGGAAAAACGTTTAGACGAACTCCTATCAAATTCCGAGCTAGGTGATAGAAAACCATCAGAATTTTATAGAGAAATGCTAGGTATGGTTGGAGGCTCTCAAATGGTCAGCCAAGATTTGTTGATAAAACTTTGGAAGCGACGCTTACCAAAAACAATTTTAGTTGCTATTACAGCTTCTGGTAAAGATACTCTCTATGATATTCTCGACTTAGCGGACAAGATTTGGGAGACCTATAAGCCGGTGAATATTAGTTCAATACATGATTTTCCACCGTTTACGTTCAACAATTCAGGGTCTCAGGTCAAACCAGATAGTTCATTAGATTCCATTACTGAATTGACCAAAGCATTTAGTGAGTTTTCTATCAATTGTAGTAGACTTTTAGTAAACTATTTCCGATAAACAAAATTTTCTAGAATCACAGATTAATTCTCTCCAATCCCCAGGTCCTTCTCATTGTTTTAGTACTATTAATGAAAGTACATGTGATTTCTGTAGACACGGGAATCGCTCTAGGAGCAAATCTCCAAACCGATCTCAACAGTCAGTAAATAACTTGAAAATTTGTTATTATCACAAAAAATTTCAAAAGAATGCTATCAGATGCGGAGGACCTTGGTGCATTTTATACGAAACCCTTAAACATCCAGAACCAAAAAACGAGTAGACTCCAAAGCTTCGGCGGTAGCGAGTGGATCTACAAAAAATGTAAACCGTCGCTTATTTATTTTTGACGCAAATAATAAATTTAATTTTTTAATCGATACAGGGGCTGACATTTCAGTCATTCCTCGTGATGTTTTTAAAAATGTTAAAAAATCAGATGATATATTTCTTACAGCAGTGAATGGTTCCACCATTAATACATTTGGAAAACAATTCCTTAAGGTTAATTTAGGCCTCAGACGAGTTTTTCCTTTCCTTTTTACGGTTTAATTGACAATGAAACGAAACTTTCGGTAAGCGGGTTTATCTCTGAAAATAATATCCCTTTATCCCCAAAAATTTTAACCATAGAAAATGAATTCGCTTAACTTATTCAGGATTTCCCTAATTTAGCTTCTTCTCCGAACTATTCCTTACCTATCACACATACTGTAAAACATCAAATTATAACAAATGGTCACTTACCATCGTCGCACGCTCGACGTCTTAATACTTCAAAATATAATATTGCAAAAGCAGAATTTGAACAAATGGTAGCTTTAGGCATTTGTAGGCCATCCTCATCTTCTGTTGCATCACCATTACATATGGTTCCCAAAAAAGATCCAGGTGACTGGCGTCCTTGCGGAGATTACAGACAACTAAATAATGTCACTATACCGGATAGGTATCCACTTCCTCACTTACAGGATTTCAACACAAATGTACACGGTTGTACCATATTTTCAAAGATTGATTTGGTTAGGGCTTATCACCAAATCCCTATGGCAGAGGAATATATTCATAAAACCGCTATTGTAACACCTTTTGGATTATTCGAGTTCCTTCGTATGCCGTTTGGGTTAAGAAAAGCTGCCCAAACTTTCCAAAGATTTATTAATCAAGTTTTACAAAACCTAGATTTTTGCTACGTCTACATAGACGATATTTTAATAGCCAGTAAAAACAATGAAGAACATCTTCAACACTTAACAATATTATTCGAAAGGCTAAATTCTTTTGGAATTAACCTCAACCTTAGTAAGAGCGTCTTTGGAGTTCCTCAATTAAACTTTCTAGGTTATTTAGTATCTGCAGAAGGTATTCTGCCATCAGAGGAGCGTGTAGAAATTATTAAAAAGTTTCCCCGCCCCCAGACTCTCAAACATCTCCAGCGTTTCGTTGGAATGATAAATTTTTATCATCGTTTTATTCCAAATTTCGCTAATGTTTTGATACCGCTCTACGATCTGATGACTTCTTTACAAAATCAGAGGGATAAGACGATTTCACAGTGGTCACAAAGACATGAAGATAGTTTTATCGCCGCTAAAAACGGTTTAGCCCAAGCATCGCTATTAGTACACCCTCGCCCAAACTGCAAATTGTCCTTAAAAGTAGATGCATCAGGTTATGCCATAGGTGGTGTCATAGAACAACTTTCTGATAATTCGTGGGAACCTCTCGCATATTTTTCAAAAAAGTTATCAAAAACCCAAATGAAATATTCCACTTTCGACCGAGAACTTTTTGCAATTTATTCTGCCATTTTACATTTTCGTCATTTGTTTGAAGGCTATCAGTTTACGGTTTTTACGGATCATAAACCTCTTACCAACGTTTTGACCTCGAAAACCGAAAAAAGTCCACGTCAGTTTCGATACTTAGAACTCATTGCTCAATTTACTTCAGACATTCAGCATATCGAGGGCAAATCAAATGTTAAAAGAAATTACTTCCCCAGAAATATTGCCACAACTAACCCCCTCGAATTTTATCCAGCTAGATATAAAGTCTTTTAAACAATACCAAAATGATGACATTGAGTTGCAACAATTATTGCGTAGTCAGAAAGATAACAGCTATCACAAATTACAAGAAATAGATATACCACTTTTGGAAACAAAACTTTGGTGCGAAGTTTCGTCAAGTAAATATCGTCCATATGTTCCTAAAAATATTAGATTTACTATCTTCTCGAATATTCACGGTATTTCTCATCCTGGAATTAAATATTCAAAAAAGTTAATATGATCTAGATATTATTGGCCTCGGATGAATTCTGACATAACTAAATGGACAAAATCTTGCGTTAATTGTCAGCTAACTAAAGTTAATAGATATACTAAAGCCCCTATTGGCAAATTTGATATTAAAGGTCGTTTTGAACACATTCATGTCGACTTAGTCGGGCCTCTGACTAAATCAGGAGGATGCAATTATATCATGACAGTAGTCGAACGGTTCACGAGGTGGCCTGAAGCATACCCTCTTAGTAAAATTAGTGCAGAAAATGTTGCTAAAATTTTATTCCAACAATATTTCTCCCGATTTGGTATTCCTCATACCATTACGACAGACCAGGGTGGGCAGTTCGAATCTAAATTAATGGAACAATTTACAAAATTTTTTGGTTGTCATAAAATGCATACATCTGCTTATCACCCCCAGAGTAATGGTATGGTGGAAAGATTTCATCGCACTATGAAGTTTGCACTAATAGCTAGAGGAAACACCACCAATTGGAAAGAAGAATTACCTTTAATTCTATTAGGCATCCGCGCCGCAGTTGAGGACATTGGGTGTTCCTCGGCTGAACTCGTATATGGCCAGCCTTTACGCCTCCCAGGTGAAATTTTCGTCCAAAGTCAGAATGTCCTTGAGATTAACCCTTTATTAAGTAGCCTTCACGATATTTTTATTAATATTAAGCCAACAAATCCAAGACATCATTCAACTCAAACCACATTTATTTCGTCAGAGTTAGACACCTGTGAGTATGTTTTTATTAAAACAGAAGGTTTTCGAAGTTCATTATCGCCCATTTTTGAAGGACCTTTCAAAGTTATAAAACGTTTTGACAAGAATTTTTTAATTAATAAAGACAATAGAGAATATGTGGTTAGCATTGACAGAATTAAAACAGCTTTTTTCCTTTCAAAACATATTCCTGAAGTAGATTCAGGTTGTTTAATAACCTAACCCACTCCCTAAAATCGTAGAGCTTAAATCACTATAAAAATTGATAAAATAATAAGATCACATTATAGATTTTATTTAAATTTTAATTAAATTTATGTAGTTAGAGCGAATAATTGAAACAACGGTGAAATTATGCTTTTTAGAGTAGAGTTGCTTGTTTTATTTGATGCCATTGGAAATATTTTACAATACGGCTAAAAAGGTCTTTAGGTAGGCTGACGAGATATGCTACGCAAGTTCAAAAAATGAATCTTTAATGACAGGTTTACTCCCATCTGTTAAAAATTTTCCAATAAATCGGTGAAATTTTTTTTGTAATTTTCAATTTCCCAAAAATACTTCCTTTAAATGACTTTTTATTAAAAGATAAAAGGCTTTTAAACTGAAAATCTTTCATAATTTTACGAATCTGTGGGCCAACAAATATACCCCCTTTCAGTTTTTCTTTGTAATGCTTGGAAATATTTTTTGTAAATATCGAGAAGCATCACTGTTTTTATCACTGATCTGTATTATTTTACTGGATAGGATATAGCCCCCTAAAAAACGTTTCGAAAAATTGACCGATTTGGGCAAATAATATGGCGGACCGGATGTTATTTAACATAAACTCTATTTCCATTTGGTATCATATTTGTCATTTAATTGTGTAAACGAGTTAAGATGAGATGTGTTTTTATTGTGGAAAACAAATTGAAAAAATTAGGTTTATAATAATTTGTTAATAGTTCTAACTATTTTGTCGAAACAAACTGATACAATTACTAATTTACACAGGTATACAAATAACATTTTTCGATTAAATGATAAAAACTGAAGTGAATTATAACGATTATCACTAAATTAAATAATGTTCTTGTTATTTAAGGTTTTTGCAGAATTGGAGCTTTTGGGGAAATGGCCGAAGAGTATGGATATGACCAATTTTAATATTGTAAATGCAGTAATGCCATTTTGAGCTATCTTGCATTGATAAAAAACAAACGAAGACTCTTGGTAATGCATTTAGAAATATTAGGTACTTTATATCTTTTTTACATTAATAAAAATATTATAAGAAATATAAATGTTTATTTTTTCACCTTTTCACATGATTTCCTCTATTTCATTTAAAATATATCTAAATCAATATTTGCATAATTCTAAAAGTTATGTAAAGCCTTTAAATTTGTTCTTTATTTAATTGTAAATTACATTCGAATAGTCTACACAAAATTGAAGTCATAACAGAATTTTCCTAGAACAATTTTTGAATACATATATTTATGAGTTGCGCAAATTTCATTGTGGTTTTTATAGTGTAAAGATAGTTAGAAAAAGACCATGTATTAACCTGGAAAAGTTAGAAATGTTAATTAAAATTTCTAACAGTGGTAATAATCGGTAAATTTAATCAACTTTCCTAGACTGGTGTAGGTAATTTAATGGTATGTTACACACCGAGGTGGGAAGAGTTTCATTCCTGTCGTGAGATTAGTTAAATCACCGAGACGCGAAGCTATGATCTCAAGACAGGAATGAAACTTCCCACTGAGGTTTGTATACTATTTTATTTCATATCAACCATCATATTTCGATCAAAGTTAATAAATCTCTGTTTCGTTCTGAACATACCTAAAATAATACATTTAACGACAAATTACCAAGCGCGCGGTTTTCTCAGAATAATCAAGTAAATATATTGTTACTGTGATTACGGGGTAAACAACTGTCACCAATATAAATAAATGTCAGATAAGGCTGGATATTAAATTCGCGAATAATAAATATCAATAGGTAGTTTGTTGTATTTTAGTTCATTGTTGTTTTTTATTGTTTGCCACTAAATAGGTATTATAAAATTTGTCAAAAACATGTGTTATTTTTTTAAATATAAAAAATCTTTATTAAGAATAGATGAAATGAGGGCGGGAAGTGAGAGCAGGAAGTGAGGACCGGAAGTAAGGGCGGGAAGTAGAGGTGTGTAATGTGACACTTCCCAACTTTCAATGACGTTAGTAATGACAACATTACATATATGGTTGTAAATAAAATATATTTCAACATCTAACATTATTTTTGCAATTATAAACTACCTACCTACATTATTTTTCAAAATTCTTAATATAAATCATGTTCCTGAGAACACCAGTAGATCAGTTCGAATTCTAATCGCTTTAGTTGCATAAAACCATATTGTTCTCTCTCTTAAACATTTTCACAGGTATTTTTTAGATATTCTACATGTATTAACCATATTAATATCCCTGTTCTTCTTGGTTCTATTGTAACAATCATTTTCACAGGTATTATTTAGATCTTATACATGTATTAACCATATTAATATCCCTGTTATTCTTGGTTCTATTGTAACAATGGCAAACTCACCGATTCTCGTTTCATACTTGTTCCCTAAAGTGATTCGACCATCTATGTAGTTCTAGCTCGAGACTGTTATTTCTATTACCAATATCTCCTTTTAGTTGTAGTCCTAATAAGTTATAAAAAATCCTTAGTGCAGTTTTAAGAATTTTTCTTTTTACTATAATTACTTTAGAACTGATCATTTATCTGATATTTATGTAGGTAGTATCGGATAGCATTGCTATGATTGTAACAGTTTTATTTAAACCAATAAACCTGGGGGTTATATGACTACTAATTTAAATGCGAATACTTTAAATGATACCCTCTGATATATATAAACCCTTTGCATTACTATCTAAATAATGTTTGAAACCAGATACCTTATATTTATGCTTAATCTGTTTCTTGATAACTAGACATCAGATTTGCTTATTTAACCACTTCTTAAAATATTGTCAAACTACCATTTCACTTCTGAGAACGATTCATTCAATAAATAGTTTGTTTTGGTAGTTTTATTTCCATGCAACCGGTGTTAAACTTCAACAACACTCTTGCTTATTTTCTGACACTCATAATTCTTTGTTTAATACCACCTTTATTGTAGGGCTTCCTGATAATTCAATTTAGTTTATATATTAGTAAAAGTAATAAATAACATCACGATTTGTGTTTAAATTAATATTTCTAAATGTTGTTTACAAAATTGAATGTTTACTTTGTGAATATTTGACATTTGAATTTAATATTTCTAGATTGTGACTTTGTTGACACGGAACGCTTTGTTCGCATCACTTCTGCACTCGGAACTGCTCTGAGATATAGTTTCGTGCAGAATATTAAAATGTGAGTTTAATTATAATGTTTTATAGGGGGATTTATATGGCTTTGTAAATTTTGTAACATTAGGATTACAGTATTAGAGTTAATACTTATTTTTGGTTCGGGTTATTATAAAAATGTTCTACGTGTAATAGAAGTCTAGTACGTTTTAGTACATTTGAGACCTAGCTGTGTTAGTATGTATTGTGGGTATATTGATCGTCATTGGTCGATATAGGTTTGTTCATTGGTACTGTAATTATTGATTTTTGCAATACATAGTTTTAATTGGTTAATGAGGGTATGTTAGTTTGTAATACTGGTATTGTTTTACATTTTTGATTGGCCATTAAGAAATTTTGCTCTGCGTTTGACTTGCGCAAACCGACCGGTCTTTTGGAAAGGAAGCTGTTTTTTTTTCTAATGTGTGGTAGCCGAAGACAGCAGAACTTGTAAATTTGTGAGACGTTTAATCTATTAATTTTGTGGCAATTTTGTGCCATCCCAAGTTGGGGGATTTAAATTAGACGTGGCTTATAATCTAGGGTGGTTGCGAAAACGATATTCTTGTTCGGAAGTTGTTTTATCGTTGAGTACTATTTGAAGAATTTTGTGCAACGCCTAGCTCGTTATCGAGGAGAAATTTTTCAAGTTCGACGCTCGCCTTGGTTGGCTATTGGATATCCAGCTTTGTTTATGTATTATTATCTTTTCCTGGTATGGAAGGTGCTCTGGGTTGGTTGGACGACTAACGTTAACCTTTGGAGGCCTGATTTTGGGAACGTGGCCGGCATTTGGGTGCCTAAAGCCCTCGCGAAAGAGGTAACTAAAATATTTTATTTTGTCATTAATTTAGTATATATTTGTTTGTGCCACCCTTTTAACGCTTTATTCCAGCTAAGTTGGATTTAAAACAGGGAAAACCATATTTCTTTTATTTTATTTTGGGGCTCTGTAAATTATACATTTTTATTCAGGGGTTTTTGTTTATATAATTTTTACTCTTTACTATCATGGGATGTAGTAACTTCTATTTTATGTGATCGGTTGGGGGGAATGCACATTTGTGTTATTTTTAATTGATTTGGGTTTTGTACCTTCTTTTAGGGTTCACGTTATGGGTTTGAGTCTTGCTTCCAAAGAATAATTGGGGAGTCGAGGTACCAATTGCCTATTTTGGGTACTTATTTACTTTTGAAATCCATCTGGTGTGCTGATGACGAGTGTACTTTGTCGAGTCTACATGTACAGGGTGCCACAGCTGTTGTAGAAGGGGGCGAAAATGCGCCTGGTGGATCTGCTATAGGTTGTGGAGTATGGAGCATGGAATTGAAGAGAGGAGCGATGATTTTCTTCAGGATTAATTTGACAGTCATTCTGACAGCCTCAGAGTGAACAGCTAAGTTCTTTAGTTTATTTCTTTTTTTTATTTAAAACTTAGTTGGGGGGATTTAACTTGCATTTCGATTAGCTGTATATTTTTATTTTATAATATGTCTTTTGGTGGTTTTAACAATGTACAACAGAAACTAACATCCTATTTGCTGTAAACCTCCAAAATTTTACCTTAATGCGCATATTAGTCCTTCGCCTTGGATCCATCGCTAATGACACATGTTTTGAAATTGATATCACACTATTTAACATTATTTAACTTTTATTACTTTTTTTTTACGTTTAGTTTCTGTGATAAAAGGCTATAACGCTATATCACAACCTAAAAGTGTATACAGGGTTGCATAATTGTAAAATTTTGGTAGATGATTACATGATTATAGTACAGTACTTAGGTTACTGAAAAGTTACAAGGAAACGCCTATGTATGAGCCTAGGGTCTCTTTTGTTTTATTAGTTTAGTGAATTTATTTTGTAATTGAATAAGAAAATCACTTGGTCCAATTAACAGGTCAAACCTTTGTTGATTAATTTTTTTTGAATTTGTCTAGCTACTTAATTTTGGTACTTAATCATTTGGTCTAGAATTATTTTAAACCGTAATAAAGAAGGTGTAAGTTAAGGTTGTCTTTTATTTCCTTATCTTTTATTAGATTTCAGATAAGTTTGTTTCAGTATATACTTGGGGCTCGGCTTAATCTAATTGGCGCCCAGACTCAGAATAACATCAGTAATCCCAGATTACATTTAAATTACCCACTCCCGTCTCCACTTGAGTGAACCGGAGCCACATGGTTGACATCTGGGACAACCTATAAACCTTATATAAGCAAAACGCGTTATATGATATAAATAATAAACGTTCATTTGTGAAGACACAATATGCTTCACGTTTCCATTTTTACTTTCCTATCTGTATGCAGATATAAGGAAAGTATAGGAATCATGATTTTTTTCGACCTCGAGTTTTCGACGGATTTTTACGTTTTGAGGTTCCCTGAATCCGTTTTGACTATTTTCGCGATGATGTGTGTGTGTGTGTGTGTGTGTGTGTGTGTGTGTGTGTGTGTGTGTGTGTGTGTGTGTGTGTGTGTGTGTGTGTGTGTGTGTGTGTGTGTGTGTGTGTGTGTGTGTGTGTGTGTGTGTGTGTGTGTGTGTGTGTGTGTGTGTGTGTGTGTGTGTGTGTGTGTGTGTGTGTGTGTGTGTGTGTGTGTGTGTGTGTGTGTGTGTCTGTCTGTCTGTCTGTCTGTCTGTCTGTCTGTCTGTCTGTCTGTCTGTCTGTCTGTCTGTCTGTCTGTCTGTCTGTCTGTCTGTCTGTCTGTCTGTCTGTCTGTCTGTCTGTCTGTCTGTCTGTCTGTCTGTCTGTCTGTCTGTCTGTCTGTCTGTCTGTCTGTCTGTCTGTCTGTCTGTCTGTCTGTCTGTCTGTCTGTCTGTCTGTCTGTCTGTCTGTCTGTCTGTCTGTCTGTCTGTCTGTCTGTCTGTCTGTCTGTCTGTCTGTCTGTCTGTCTGTCTGTCTGTCTGTCTGTCTGTCTGTCTGTCTGTCTGTCTGTCTGTCTGTCTGTCTGTCTGTCTGTCTGTCTGTCTGTCTGTCTGTCTGTCTGTCTGTCTGTCTGTCTGTCTGTCTGTCTGTCTGTCTGTCTGTCTGTCTGTCTGTCTGTCTGTCTGTCTGTCTGTCTGTCTGTCTGTCTGTCTGTCTGTCTGTCTGTCTGTCTGTCTGTCTGTCTGTCTGTCTGTCTGTCTGTCTGTCTGTCTGTCTGTCTGTCTGTCTGTCTGTCTGTCTGTCTGTCTGTCTGTCTGTCTGTCTGTCTGTCTGTCTGTCTGTCTGTCTGTCTGTCTGTCTGTCTGTCTGTCTGTCTGTCTGTCTGTCTGTCTGTCTGTCTGTCTGTCTGTCTGTCTGTCTGTCTGTCTGTCTGTCTGTCTGTCTGTCTGTCTGTCTGTCTGTCTGTCTGTCTGTCTGTCTGTCTGTCTGTCTGTCTGTCTGTCTGTCTGTCTGTCTGTCTGTCTGTCTGTCTGTCTGTCTGTCTGTCTGTCTGTCTGTCTGTCTGTCTGTCTGTCTGTCTGTGTCTGTCTGTCTGTATGTCGCATAACTCATGAACCGATACACAGAAAAACACAAAATTTTAAACTTAAGCTTTATTCCAGCGTCTATTGAACTGATTAGATTTTGGGCAAAGTCGAAACATCTGGGGGGTACTTTATAGGTGGTCATTTTTATATTTTATGGAATATATCTGTTATTTACGTTTGGAGAAGAAAATTCTTCAAATAAAAGTTACTTGTAATATCTTTAATTTTTGTTCTATACAAAATTTTCCTAAAATGGTCCGTATTCGAGAAATTTGACAAAATGTAAAAAAAAATTGTTCAAATAAAAGTTGTTTGTAATATAATTCTCTATAAATTTTTATTATATACATAATTTCTCTAAAATGGACCGTATTCGAGATATTGAGAAAATGTGTAAATTTCGAATTTTGAAGAAAACTCAAAAACGGATAAAGAAAAAACATTAAATGACGTAAAATGATTAGATTTTGGACAAAGTCGGAACATCTAGGGGGGTACTTTATGGGAGGCCGTTTTTATATTTTATGGAATATATCTGTTATTTATGTTTGGAGAAGAAAATTGTTCAAATAAAAGTTACTTCTAATATTATTATCTATAATTTTTGTTTTATGTCAAAATTTCCTGAAATGGTCCGTATTCGAGAAATTTGACAAAATGTGCAAAATTCTGATTTTTATGAAAATTGTTGAACCAAAAGTTGTTTGCGATATCGATCTCTATAATTTTTGTTTATAGATGATTTTTCTAAAATGGACCATAATAGAAAAGTGCTAAATTTTAATTTTTCAGTATTTTCGTTTTCAATGAATATCTATAGAAAAATGTTTCGAGGTAGATGTATGTGGACAATGTATATATTTAGTTTATCCTCTAAACATTTATAGAGATGCTGCAATAGGTTGTACAAAATAACCAAAAAAAGCCTACGAGTATAATAACTAGATAGGAAAGTCATGTGTTGGACACATCAGATTTTTATATTTTCTTTCATAAAAAAATCAAATTATGGGTGAATTGTCTCGAAGGAAAAGGAATATAAGAAGAATAAGAATAAAAACTAATCAAACTATAGGTTAGGTATGTCACATTATCCTAAATTTCTTTCTGTGATCCCACCATAATTTGCCCAAATCGGCCAGCAGTGTTGCACTTCCGGTCTCCTTGGTGGAACAGATTTTTTGTATGTTAAATATAGCCTATATTCTATCCAGTAAAATAATACAGATCAGTGGTTTTTATCAAACACCTTCACAAAATTTTTCATGCGTCCCAATTTGATGTGTAAAGGGGGTAGAGTGATGTTATTTGAATCTACTAACAGCTTATGTTTAACGTTCATTTTGCCTGTAATATACTCATTTCGAATAGGCCATTATTTTCTTACATAATGATGGTGCTTTGCTCTACTGTCCCACAAACAAAGAAATTAATTTATTACAACGCTTCACTTCTTAATCAAAAACAAAGTAACGCAGTTGTTCTCTGTACGAAGATTAGACACATAATACTGACAGAATCAGGATTGCCAATTTTTAAAATTCCATTTACTGTACCGCGCAATTCAAATTACCGTACGAGAGAGAACAATACTGTTCCACAGTTTATAGCTAAATAATCAGTTAGCTCACTCGGACCAATTGGATGTTCAAAAATAACATTCACTTCAGGGATACAAATTCTGGATGCGCAAAAGACTGCTATTTGAATATAGGCGGTTGTCATATTGTATTGGTTATAGTAAGAGAGCCCACTGCAAATTTTAAATGTCATCTGATAACAAAATGAAATATTCTTCAAAGGCATGTCGTTGTACTTTACCAAATTGCACCTATACCAATCCCTGAGCTAATTGGTAAAAAAAATTTGCTGTAACGAAGTCAATTTTTCCTTGATCACTTTATTTTAATTTATAATTTTTAATAAATTTAAGCGCGCTCGAGCTGCTTGTCTTAGTGTACAAACACAGTGGAAGCAGCTTTCCGCTTACCGGTAATCAGCGCCGAGCTGCGCTTATAAGCTTTCAAAATGAATGCATGTTTTTAAATTGACAAGTACACTGTTAAAGCATGTCGGCGCCAGTAACCAGCGCTAACCTGCATTCTCGCTTTTGCCGGAATTACAATTTAGATTATTTCTGCTTTTGGTACGCGCTGGTTTAGTGGTTGTATCATGGATAAGAAGGCACTTATTGCTGCCGTTTTTGAAAGACCCCCTATTTGGGACAAGAAAGAGAAGTTACATTGCAACCGGAATGTGATTAATAAATATTGGAGGGAAATAAGCACTTAAAAGAAAGAAAATGGTATATTTAGATGTATGATAAAGGATTTTGAGAAAAATACGTATCAAAAATATTACAAATATTTTTTGCTTCATTGAGAGGTCTTCCCGTCATTTGTCTTTTGGTATTGCCTTTGCAATATTCGACAGATTCGCCGCTTGGATGTCGTTGAAAACCTTCCGTATCAATGGTTGTATTATGTAAAATGCAAGTACATTTAATAATATTATCTGCTGTCTCAGTATTGGTTTCAATGCATTTTGAAAGTATACGCCATTATGCCGTAATTATTCTAAATGTACATTCTATGCATTTTCTAGAGCGAGATAAGCGTTTATTAAAATATTCGTGCTCAATACATACATTTTTCCACCAAAAGGTTTTGTAGACGCAACTAAGAACGATTTTTCTCGCTTTTACAGGTATTCACTCTGTACCATTCAGCCGCGAAACAACGGCGCAGATCGGCGCTGATTGCCGGTAAGCGGAAATCTGCTTCTACTGTGTTTGCACCCTTAGGCTGGAACAGCTGCGCACCGCCGATCGAAATATCGATGCGCAATAGTACAGGTCGTGGGTGGGAATTTCTCTTGCTTTCGTCGCGAATTGAAAGGATTTGGAGAGGCACTTGATTTCAGCCAGCTAAAAGTAGAAGCCGCATTTAAAATTAGGTCCGCCGTTGATAAAGTTTTCGTATCGTGTTTATAAATCCGTTAGGTAAAAAACCTTGGTTTCAGTTTTTTATAGAAGAAACGTTTTATATTGAGACCGCATTTAGTTTAATTAAAAAACCGAATTATATTTTGGAAATAGGAAAATTTTAATTCATTGTTAAGTTAAAAGATATAGTAGGATTTCATTAATAAATATTAGAATTTATTTCTTAGCAAATATAAAACCGATTTTAAAGATATTGTTGTAAAAAAGATTTAAGGAATGTAACTTTTTTTTGTTAGTCTCAGACCGATAGTTTAATTTGATTTAATTAATAAATATTATAAGTTAGCTTTTTAAAAATAGAATATCGTTTCTTTAAAGGGAATTGATTTTAATTAAAATAATAAATCATAGGATTTAGTTCTTTAAAATTAGTTAGTCTGACCTAAAAAATTAAACTTTTCTTTTTGGTAGGTTAAATCGGGAATTAAATTTGATTTCATTGATAAATACTTTTGTTTAGTAGTGCCGCGTTATAAATAAGTAGGGAATATTTAGAAACGGAGTTTTTGAGGAAATGTTTTACCTCTTTTAATAGTTTTGTTTTCTTTTTTACCGCAAATTTAAATAATAATCCTAAATGGTATCCTGTCCCTGTCTGAGCGGGCTCGTGATGACGATCAGCTCATTTGTGGATTAGAAACTATCCGCGTTAATTTTCTTTTTTCCTTTCTATTCTTTATTTTTTCGTGCAAATTGCAAATTAAAGAAATCATTAATAGCTTCATTAACCTGTCTGAGCGGGCTCGTGATGACGATCAGCTCATTCTGGGATAATAGGCTACTCCGGGTATATTTATTTTTTTTTCCTTTCCGAATATTTACTACAAGTAGTTCTTTCACGATCCTGTCTCCTTGCACTCTCTGCGACCATATAGATAATTTTTGCTTATCGAAATAGTAAAGTAGATTTGAGTTTTATTCCCGATGCGACAGTTAAATAGTTAATTTTTGCTACGACCGCTCTTAGAATGTTCACTTACCGAAATGGAAAATTATATTTTAGATTAATTACGGACTAAGTAGTCAAGATAATTTTTTCTGCGACCGAAACACTCATTTTATTTTAATTCAATTT
Source organism: Psylliodes chrysocephalus (assembly GCA_927349885.1). NCBI lineage: Eukaryota > Metazoa > Arthropoda > Insecta > Coleoptera > Chrysomelidae > Psylliodes > Psylliodes chrysocephalus. The sequence goes on from OV651813.1 coordinate 15,297,171, forward strand.
TGACGTCTGAGTGAGACTAGTCGGGTTTCAATACCGTCCGTTTTTTTGTTTTGTTTTTTTTTTGTTCACGGTTATATTGACTATCATCGCAACGAAGATGGGCGTTGAAATATATAATTTTTTTTTATTTTTAATGTGTAAATAGTTAGGTATTCACAATATATGTGTCAATGTTAACTTGTCGTAATATTGGTTACTAATTCCATACTTTATTTCCCCCTTATTTTGGCTAAAGCCTATTCACATTTCAAATACGCCCGATGTAAACAGTGACCATCGGGTGATCAGTACGTGCTAGCCACGTGTTTCCCAATTCTCGCAACGCTATTGGGCGGTTAAAAACAAACGTGCTTCAACGCCAGATGACCGATTTGACCAGTGTTGTATTCAGCTCAGTTGGCTTTGGCTGCCTAACAGTAAATATTTTAGAGTGTAAAGCTTTGTGTTATTCTTGGGTTTGGTTGAACAAGCGTTTAGTTTTATTGCACAACGTACGTGTTTTTTGTTGTTGTTTCTTGTTGTTTGTTGTTGTTATTAATTTCGTTTTGATGGACTGCTTTATTTGATAAAACTATAATATGTCCTCCACGGATACTGCGGATGAAGGTGAAAACATACCGTTCACAACTCCCAAAAAACGTCCAAAAAAGGGACATTTGGACTCCCAAACAAAAGATATGATCCTCAATGTTTATAAACATGAAAGGCTACAGAATCCTGGGATTGTGGTTCATGAAATTAAAAGAAGAGTGACAGATAGAACAGGGGTGCGTTGTAAAACAGTGTTTAACATCGTTAAGGAGTATAAACAAAACAGAACATTCTCTGAACCAAAAAGAAAATTGCGCTATACGCAAATCTTAGATTCCGTAAAAGATTTCGATAAAGCTGCAATAAGACGGAAAGTGCATCAATTCTTTCTTAGGAATGAGCTTCTTACAGTCGATAAAGTTTTAAAAGAGGTTAATGATGATCCAGATTTACCAAGTTTTAAAAGAACAACTTTCTGGAAACTATTAAAAAAACTTAATTTCAAACACTTTGCCCAAGTTAGAAGACAATTGTAATATGGTATTGGACAACGCATCCTATCATTCTAGAAAAGTGGAGAAAATATCTACAACGGCATCTAGGAAAGCAGAAATTTAAAACTGGTTACTGTCAAAGAATATACACTTCGACGATCCAATGCTTAAAGTAGAACTGCATGTCCTTGTTAAACAGCACAAAAAGCAGTATGACAAATTAATAATAGACAAAATAGCTAAACAACATAATAAAACAGTATTGCGCCTTCCACCGTACCACTGTGAGTTGAACCCAATAGAATTAATTTGTGCAGAATTTCGTGGCCGACAGAAATGTAACTATTAAATTTGCTGACATGAAAATTCTTTTTGACGAGGCGGTATTATTAATTTCTCCAGAGAAATGGCAGCGCTGTATTGAACATGTACGTCAAAAGGTAGAACCAAAAATGTGGGAACTAGACAATATCATGGAGGTTCAAATTGAACCAATTGTAATAGCAGTTGGTGATAGTAATAGCTCAAGCATGTCAGAATTAGAGTCAGAATAATACATTTAAGTAAGTCATATAGTCCCAAAAAAGCTTTCTAAATAAACGTTCATTTTAAAAAGTAACCCTTAAATGTACGAAAGTAAGTTGTTATGGCTTTTAATTAATAAAAAAATATAGCATATATATTAAAATGTTCACTCAGTCCAGTCCTGGTCCCGATTTTGTACAATACATATTTTAAGATTTATAAATAATAAAATACAAATAATTTCAAAAATTTATTTTTTCGCGTGGTTCACGAGCTTAATGCGGCCCTTTTCTGTTTAGGTGTTCACGTGATTCTGTTGACATCAGGCGTATTTTAAATGTGAATATAGTATAGTGATAAATTTTGTACCAGCACAAGCAACGATTAAAGCCCGTTACTTGTGGCCTACCATTACCTGTGTCTAAGTGACCTTTGAGCCCTGGAATTTTTCATCTCCATCTGTAGCTACCCGAGTACTTTCGACGCCGCTATGAGAGTTTGTGGAGTAAACCATACCCAAAAATCTAGCGCTCCAGAGCCGCCCGTAACCAGCACCATTCGCAAGGAAACGTTTTCTTTATGGCGAGAAAACCCCTTACATTGCCCTGAAAATTACAATCTTAATTCATTGTGAACCTAGCATTTAAACCTAAATTAATAATATTTCTACCTACTTTAAACCATGTATATGTGTGATAGGAAGAAGGATGGCATTGTATAAACCATTTGCAAAGATAATCAATAATATTTATAAACTATTGTTAGACAATTAGGCATTCCAACAACCTGTCAAAAAATAGGTGCCAGTGGGAAGTTCTTGTATATCTAAGGGGGTAACGACATGGTCTTATATTTTGGACGCTATTTTCATTTGAAATAGTAGTCGCCAAGCTTGCCAATTTATGAAGAAATGTATATGCGGGTTTTTTAAATATTATTTTTATTGTGTTTGACATAAAATATTTAAATGTAATCCATTATTCATGATTTTACTGGCAATTCATTTGTTTGGAATGCCTAATTTTTTTAAACCATAATCATAGCAGTTTTTTTGTCATTTCTATGGCAACCTGTAAAAATGAATCACAACAATAGGCATACAAATAAATTTTTAAATTAGCAAAAATTTATACATATTTTTAATGTTTTTTACCTACAAATCGTGAATATTGTTTCTGTGCGATGTTAAGGAGAAGAAAATGTTTTCTTTCCCTTTCAAGGTATATTTAAATATGTTATTTTCTGGAAAACTTTAAGGGCAAACAAAATTAAGGCTGTCATGCCTTATGTGATTTTTTAAATATAAAATAATTTTTTTAACCACTTTGCTTAGGATTGGGATCGATAAAGTACAACATTTTTACATGCTTTTGGGGTATATTTCATTTTGTTTTCAGATGACGCTAAAAATTTGCAGTGGGCTCTCTTGGGCTATTATGATTTGATTCTGAATGCGCCAGGGATACAAACCCGAGTTGCGCAATATATAAACTAAAACATTGAGATCAAAAGTGCCGAGGCAGATTAAGCGAACTGATTCTTTAGCAATAAACTGTGACCGTACAATCTTATTTTGTAGAAAAGCTGCATATGTATAAATATTTTTTCATAAAAAAAAATTAAATAAGTGTTTTGTCGAGTTTTTTAAAAAAAAGGTCCTCAAGTTACGTGTTGCTAAAATAGCTACATAGACAATAAATAACTTCCTATAAATAACTTTATCTTATCATACTTTTATAAACTTTCCTAGAGATAAACAATAGGTGTGGATTAAATGTAAAATATATTTCATTCTTTAACTTGACTTTGATCAATAAAGACGTATTAAAAGTACTTCTTAATTTTTTAAAAAATAATTTTCCATAAAGAAAATTAAAACTCTCATCATATATTTAAATAACCTTGGCTGTAGGCATAATAATTCATTTCTTGCACAAAATATGACTGGCCTGCCTGGGCGGAATATACTTTTGGAATTTTACCATGAAACATTATGAAATGCCTTTTTAGTTTCACAATAACAAAGTTGCCTTTAAATTTAACTGGACAGGCCGTGATAAGCAAACAATAAAAAAATGTAACGTTACGAAGGTTACTTTTGGTAAGTTTCTTTTAACAGTGATTTGACCTTTATATTAAAACGGTTCTATTATACAAGCCATAAGGCATGCCTATAGTAATGATGGTGTCCCAAGTAGCACTGAACTTTTTTACTTACCACTTGTACAGCCAAACACTAGCAAATACTAGGAGATAATAACGGGAAATGAAATTTCAAGATCTAATGACGAAATCGTTTGCTTTACTGTACTGTACTTCACGAAATTTCCCTTTCTTAGGAATATTGCGTGCGGCGATAATTTAGTTTAAATTTAATTAAAATAACATTTTTAACTGGAGTTTTAAAATATTACAACCTAACTTACCAAAAAATAATTGCTTACTCAATAAACCGTTTTAAATTTGAATTTAGTACAACTTAGGTAAATTAGAATTTGATAACTTCCTTATCTAAAGCATGGTTTAAGTATTATTTGTTATTGGTTAGTAATTTTCTATATTTTTATCACTAATCTAGAGTCAAGTGTAGTAAGCTTTAAATAAAGTGGGGCCCAACTTCTTTTTCAAAGTTATTCGAGTTATTTAAAAACCTAACCGACGCCCTATAAATTGAGCTCAAACACATGTAACAAGTAGATAGAATAACTAGATATCACGTTACAATTTTTCAAATAAAACAGTTTTATCATATCGAATATCTAAGATGACTAAAAAAGTAAGTTTTTTTTTTTTCGACGAGGTAACTGATAACTGTCTATTTTACATCTAGTAATGGATGGGCAACTTCTGTTAATTTTTTAATTTTTCAACCCTTTAGTAGCAATTTTCTAAAAAAAACCAACTGTTTTGTCATATTTAATATTTTAGATGACTGAGAAAGTAAATCATTAAAAAAATAATTTTTTTATTAAGTATAATTTTCTATATAGGTACCCATTGTATGAAATTGTTAAGTATTAATATTATTAATATCATTATTGTAACTACTCTCCGTCCAATAATTGTGAAAAGCTTTTAATATAGTCCTTTGTAAGTTCAATTTACATTTTTTTATCGATTCATACGTTTGTGGTATATATCCCAGAACGCTAAAATACAATATGAGGTCCTTTCGTCCTTTTAGCACAAATCAGGCCGAAATGACCGTGATTGCCTTTTGTACGAGTCGTGTTAAGCCAAAATCAAAGCGACCACAAATTTGCAAATGGTTCATGCAATATTACACGGTACATGAAGTCCCTGTGAAATGTCTGTTATAAATAGTTCATTACTCATAATGTACTCCATTCAAATTTTAATTGACTGTAATGTTGATAGTGTTTTTAGACATGAATTATGAATGGGGCGGTCCGATCAGACAATGGATCTAAACGACTGACTCATTAAATATATAAGAAGACTGGGATTGGTGTACACACTAAACATGAGGTGAAGAATTATAATATTAACACATTAGTGTGGGAAACATTTTTTAAATTTGATTGGGTGCTATCGGCTTTAAAAAGCCTGAAAGGTGTAACAATTTAAAATAAAATAATTAATAATGAATTAGCCAATTTAGGTCTAAAAGAATCCATAACTGGAAGCACCACATACAACATAAATATCACACTAGAGCAAAGCCCAATAAAAGTCCAAGCTTTTTTATTTAATAAGTCTCTAGGTCAGAGATGTTTTCTATATTTATGCTCAAAGATTTTTAATTTCCTTCCAAAAATATATAATATATATTTAACAACAATAAAAAAAATCTAAAAACAAAAGAAAAATCTAAATTGTACCAAAAAGCTAACAGTTATGCCAAATGAAATTTTTGATAACTAGTGCAGTAATTGATACAGTATATCAAAAGATCATGGATAAGCAAACAACATTTGATTCATGGATAGCTCTAAAATAGCTGTTTCTAGCTTCTTCTTAAGACCAGCTATTTGACTTAGGTACAGAAAATTTTGCCTTTATGTGGACACTGTGAAAATGTTTCTATGCATATTGCCAAATTAAGGCGTTTATTTCATGAGTTAAATAATGGTTCAAAGGCAAAAGAAGAAAATAATCTTCCAGATCCAATACTAATTTGTAAATTATTGTATACAGTTTCAAACAAGTTTCAAAATTTTCGTTCTAGTAGGATGCTTTTTACCTAAAACACAGATAAAACGGTTGATAAACTCACAAACACCGAAAACCCAGTAAACTTTAAGAAGTGTAGAAGTACCTATAACCAGTACGAGGCTAGCCCTTATGCCAGTTTCACATAAAGCCTTTAGTGTTGATGCAGACGAAAATATTTGGTTTATTTGTAAACAAACCATACTATTTTGTAACTTATTGTAATTTAAACCACCTTGTTTGATTAAAGCAGCAGAAAAAGAAGTTCTTAAAGCAATAGGACAAGGAAACATTAATTTACAATCTAAAATTCAAAATACTATTCTATATTTAACACTAAGTGACGTCTGGTATGTTCCAGAAATATTCAAAAATTTATTTTCAATGTTGGCATCACAAGACAAAAATGTATATAATATTTTGGAATCAACAACAACATAATGTTCATTAGATATAAATGGACACACAGTAATGTGGAACAAGACAAACTAGAGGTACTTTATTTAAAAGTTTAATTAAATCTATTTTACCAGAGCCTAACTCAGTTCATTATTGCAGTTATACCATGAATGATAAGGACATATCTGAGATATCTGATAAGAAAAGTAACAAAAAGATTTAAATGTGAATGTAAAACTTGAAAGACAAATTTGTAAACCCTGTGTATATGGTAAAGCTCATCCTTCACCTTTTAGTACTTAACATAAAGCTGCAGCACCAGGAGAATTGTTTTCTACTGATATTTGTGGGCCATTTGACCTATCATTTCACAAGAAAAGGTATTTACTAGTATTCAAAGATTTTTATAAAAAATTTCGTTACGGTTATCTACTTAGAGAAAAGTCAGAAGTAGAAAACGTTTTAAAAGATTTGCAACAAATATTGGCCATACTATCAAAGAATTATTATGTGATAATAGAGGTAAATTTGATAATGAAGAATTTAAATTAATTTTAAGAAAAAAAGGTGTTTTTCAAAGGTTTACTGCACCATACACACCTCAACAAAATGGAGCTAGTGAAAGATAAAATCGTACCATCGTTGAAATGGCAAGAACATTCACATACTCAAATCCACAAGTTAAATTTCCAAAAGCTATGTGGGAAAAATTTATAAGAACATCGATTTATGTTCTAAAAAGAATAGGAAAATCGTCTGTTAATGGTGTAAGCCCATACGAATTATGGATGAATAAGAAAACAGAAATTAATTATTTTAAATTATATTTTCGACCTGTTTTGCTCATATTCCAGATCCAAAGAGAAAAATCTGATGTGTCCAACACATGACTTTCCTATCTAGTTATTAAAGGCTTTTTCCGGTTATTTTGTACAACCTATTGCAGCATCTCTATAAATGTTTAGAGGATAAACTAAATATATACATTGTCCACATACATCTACCTCGAAACATTTTTCTATAGATATTCATGGAAAACGAAAATACTGAAAAATTTAAATTTCCTACAATTTTTTCATTACGGTCCATTTTATAAAAATCATGTATAAACAAAAATTATAGAGATCGATATCGCAAACAACTTTTATTTCAGAAACTTTAATAAAAATCAGAATTTTGCACATTTTGTCAAATTTCTCGAATACGGACCATTTCAGGAAATTTTTACATAAAACAAAAATTATAGATAATAATATTAGAAGTAACTTTTATTTGAACAATTTTTTTCTCCAAACATTAATAACAGATATATTCCATAAAATATAAAAGTGGCCTCCCATAAAGTACCCCCCCCCAGATGTTCCGACTATGTCCAAAATCCAATCATTTCACGTCAGGCCGAAATAAACCTTAAGTTTAAAATTTAATGTTTTTTTCTTTATCCGTTTTTGAGTTTTCTTCAAAATTCGAAATTTACACATTTTCTCAAATATCTCGAATACGGTCCATTTTAGAGAAATTATGTATAAAATAAAAATTAAAGAGAATTATATTACAAACAACTTTTATTTGAACAATTTTTATAAAAAATAATTTTTTTTACATTTTGTCAAATTTCTCGAATACGGACCATTTTAGGAAAATTTTGCATAGAACAAAAATTATAGACAATTATATTAGAAGTAACTTTTATTTAAAGAATTTTCTTCTCCAAACGTAAATAACATATATATTTCATAAAATATAAAAATGACCCCCTATAAAGTACCCCCCCAGATGTTCCGACTCTGCCCAAAATCTAATCAACTCATTGGACGTTGAAACAAAGCTTAAGTTTAAAATTTGGTGTTTTTCTGTGAATCGGTTCATGAGTTATGCGTTATACAGACACACACACACACAGACACACACACACACACACACACACACACACACACACACACACACACACACACAGACACACACACACACACACAGACACACACAGACACACACACACACACACAGACATCATCGCGAAAATAGTCAAAACGGATTCAGGGGACCTCAAAACGTAAAAATCCGTCGAAAACTCGAGGTCGAAAAAAATCATGATTCCTATACTTTCCTTATATCTGTATACAGATAGGAAAGTAAAAAAGAAGAAGAAAGAGGCTATAAAAGTTTATTAAGTTGGATATGTTGGAGAGAAACGTTATAGAATTTATATAAAAGAAGGAAGAAAAGTTATATTCTTTAGAGACGTTATATTTCAAGAAGGATTAACTGATTGCACAGAAACAGTTCAGTTACCACTCGTCGATGTCAACAAAGAAGTGGACAATGAGCATCAAGTCATTTCAGATGAAAATGATTGCGAAAGCTCATTAATAGACAAAATGGATAAACATGTAAAAATATACGAAGATGAAAATACAAACAGCTAAAAATACAATTTAAGGAATCGAGGTACACTTAAATTACCTTTAGTTTTAAATGATTATATTTTATTTGCTTAGGAAATAATTCAAAATTTTAAAACAGTAGAGGAAAATCAGAACGAAAAAACGAACTGAATTCCTTAAATGAACATGAGATGTGGAAACTTGTTAACTTGCCGGAAGGTGTAAGAGCATTATTATGTAAATGGGCGTATCGAATCAAAACTAATCCAACTATAGAACGCTTCAAGGCAAGACTGGTAAATAAATGATTCAACCAACGTTAAGATATTGACTACACTGACACTTCTAGTCCAGTAGCAAGACAAGCGACAGTACGTTCAATGTTAAGCCCAGCTGCAAGTAAAAATATGATGCTGATGCAGTTTGATGATTCAACAGCAGTTTCTATGGAGAACTTGAGAATATACATATAAAAATACCAAAAGAAAGTGATGATACAACAGGAAAGGTTTGCAGATTAAAACGTAGCCTTTGTGGATTAAAACAAGCACTTTGTTGCTGGTATAAATGTTTGAATATATTTTGCTTATATGTAAGACAACGTATCAATAACAAAGTTTTTCTTGTTTTGTATGTTGGTGATGGTATACTAGCAGGAATCAGACAAGAAGAATTTAAGTATTTTATTCACGAATTAAAGAAATTTTACAGAAGGAAAAAAATTAGTCAAACATCATATGCAAGAAAAGTCTTGGATCGTTTGAATTTTTCTAATTGCAGGCCAGTAGCAACACTAATGGAACAAGTTTTTACAACTATAAAATCGGGGAAAGAAATCGAAAAATCAAATTATAATTTTCCATACCGACAAGCTGTGGAAGCACTCATGTAATTGATGGTTGGTATTCGACCAGATCTTGCATATAGTGTTAAATTTATATCAAGAAGCCTTGAAAATTATTTTTCAAATGATGTTGATTTTTTTTTTAGCTGGATTTATTCATTTAGGTGTCACTTACAGTCTGGGATTACCTTAAGAAATGGAACGTTACAGCGATGCTGACTTCGGAGGTTATAATAAACCTCAGAAATGGTAATAATTTACGCTGGTGGCATAATTTCATAATTAGATCAAAGACAAAGAAGTATGGTTGCTACATCTACGACGGAAGCAGAAATAGTTGCAGCAAATGAAGCTACAAAAGAAATTGTATGGTTAAATAGACTTTTTAAATCTCACACATAACTTGCACACGTACTTGTATTGCAAGTGGACAATTTGGTAGCAATCACAAAATTCAGATTTTCATCGGAGAACAAAGCACATAGGCACACTTTTTTATAAGGTAGAAAATTATGGAAGAACAAGCAGCTATTCAGCATATACCTACAAAACAGCAAGTAGCAGATGCTATGACCAAAGCTTTACCAAAAATAAAATTGGCAAAATTTTGTGGTGAAATAGAATTTAAAAGAAAAGCTTTTAACAAAGGAAAGTTTTATTATTAACTTTTTCTTATAGATTAACTATATACTATCTTTGAGTTAGTTTTGTTAACTTATCTACGCACAGATTACAAACTGAAAAAGTAAGCTATTGCCATCAACTAAACGAATATATTTCAAATCCATTCTAGGTAGAAAGAAAACTGCAACAAAATGAAATCCACCAATCACCGTCCATATTTTGATCGACCGACTGCAATAAGTGATAATTTTGTCAAACTAATTGTCAGTATATTTTTTAGTTATTGGGATTAAACATATTGTTACGCAGCACCCTGCAGTAGCCTGCGGCTATTATAGGAAACGTACAGATAGAAAAAGAAGTGGAATGTTACTCATCACCCTACATGTGTTGCGGTCGTCATAAGTAAAAGTACAAGTAAAAGAAGATAAGTCCAGAAATGTCAGTACCCGTCAAGAATATCCTAGATGACAGTTCGAGAAGGTCCGAGAAGGGTCAAGCAAGCTATATACGGATGATTCTGACGGCAGTTTTCAGTTTTATGATAGTCGTTTCATGTTAATGTTATCAGTTGTGTAATTGTTAAAGTTGAGTTGAAATAAATTGCGATACCAAAAATTCTGTGTAACATTGGTGACAGCGGTGGGATATAAAGTAAAAGTTCATGGTAAATACTGGATCCACTGGGTACGAAGCAGGCATGGATACTGCAGGCCCACCAGCATGGTTTTTAAAAATGATAGAGGAGAGAGTAAGGCGAGAAGAGAAAAAAAGGAAAGGCGTAGGAAGGACGAAGAGAAGGAAAAGGAAAGGCGTAGTTATTTTATCTTAATAACCTAAAATAATATTTTTATTTGTAAATTTTCGTTAATGGTTCGTAGAAAAAATATAGTGTACAACTCGAGTGGATTGTCCACATCGCACTGAGACGATTGAGCCCTCCGCCTATGGCGTCGTGCTTAAATTTTGGCTTCGTGCGATTTAGCCATCATATCCACTCTTGTTGCAAAAACTACTATTCTGCATTCATGGCAGGGTCCCTCTAAAACACTCTACATATTGATACCAAACATATTACCATAGAAACCAAACTGTTTATAGAACGGAACCACAACCACCACTACAAAGACTAGTAATGTGTATTGCCTTCCCATTGGTACCACAAAATCCAGATATCTTTAATATAACCTCAAAAGAATCTAGGAATACATACTAATTCGTAAACAATAGCCATATCCCGTTTTATCGTTATCTGGAAAACATATTAGGCCTACCTGAATCAAGGAAGATAAGTGTAACTAGTCAAATTAAAGAAGCATAAAATAAAATCGTGGGAAAAACAAAGGACCCCCACTCAGACCACGGCTGTTTCGGAAATATATGAGATAAGCTATATACAAAAATATAAATTAAATTAAGTGAAAAGGAAATGATATTGACAATTGCAAAATTTACCTATTCTAGGAGCCTCAAATAATATAATTTGACCAAGAGATACTCCCAGGAAGAAATATACTAGTACAAAAGGAAAATAGAATATATAAGTATTTAAATTATTCTGACGAGGGCTACAAGAAAGTGAAAGAGATGACAAAGACTAGATACAAGGGATATCCTAAGGGCACTGGTTTAAGAATAAAAATAGAATCGTTACATAGTATATTTTTTCTACGACACATTAACGAAAATTCAAATTTAAAAAATTATTTTAGGTTATTAAATATTTAATAATTATTCCCCCAGCCCAGATTTGAACCCCGGCTTTTCGAGTGGAGGCAGATGCTCTGTCCTTAGCTTCACCGACACTTTTATATTAGTTTTAATAGTTTTATATAGTTTCATTAAAATTATTTTTTTAATTTTCAATTCTACATTCTAATATATATTTACTCTCAAAAACTGAAAAATATACTGACAATATTTTGACATAATTGTGACGTATTTAAAATTTCAATAATAATAATAGGTGGGTGGCTCAGTGGTAGAGTCTCTGCCTGTGGATACAAGGGTTTCGGGTTCGAATCCCACCGTTGGCCGGAATTTTTTCATTTAATTTAATTATTTAAAATTAATTCTGATGCCTTGGTAGGATTCCCCACTCGACCATTCACTGTTGGGTTCTAATTGACAGAACACCAGGCAAAATAACCCTGGTAGTTGAAGCCCGTGACACACAAAAAAAAATAATAGTAGTTGGGTGTCCAAAATATGAACCATGATTGGTGGATTTAATTTTTTTATAATGTTCTGACTACCTAAAATGGATATGAAATATATTCGTTCAATTGAACGCAATAGCATACTTTCTCTATTTGTAATCTGTACGTAGATAACCTAATATCCATGTGGGTGTAGAAACAAACATATCTAAAATAAAAGTTACAAAAAAGACTTGTTTTATGCTCAGTGTGTTATTTTTTTTTTTTAATCTTTAACGCCATATTTATCGCCTGAATGTCAAAGCGCAACAAAATTATAATAAATATATTTAGTTTTTTTTATATAATTACACAGCTTTTTTCCAAGCACTTAAACGGGCTCATTAAACACGTAATCTTAATAACCATAAAATCAGTAGGCTATACTGTTCAATCTAAAATTAAAACGGCTAGAAAAATTAACCATTTAGCCTATTTATAAATGCTCACTTAAAAAAGAAATATATTCTACTTCACATTCTACAAGAAAAAACATTATTCTACAAACTTTTATTAATGTAAAACATGCAAGGAATGTATAACGTTATTCCAAAAGCTTTCCATGCATGTAATTCATGTTAATTTTAAAATTAGATCGATATGGAATCATTGTCGTAACACTAAAAGGGGTTAGTCCTATATCAAATAATAGAATAATATCATGGAGGAAGGATTATTAAGAGTTGCCGTTTCTTTGTAGAAATTTGGCAACATGTTTGCTTGCAACGACCTGTGGGGTGGAGGAGTAGAACTAATCTTACTCTGTCGGTAATGTAGTTACCAGCAGTATTACCATCAACTCTTACTCTGTCGGTAATGCAGTTATATGTAATTTTATATTTAATTTGAAAATTGGCGGGTTTTTTTAAAGGAGAATTTACTTTTGCAATTATTTTCTAACTAATACGAAATATAGCCATACAAAATTTTGATAGTAATTTTTTTAATTTTTTAGTGAAATAAAAAACATGTACGTGTAGCTAAAATATGTTCCTCTGGAGCAACTTTTTCAAAATTTAATCAAATTTTGATGGCAATAAATCGCAAAATTTTGTTTTTATATAGATTTCAAAAATTGATAAAATAATTAAATCAAATTTCGGAATAGTGGATCCAGAAAAACAGACATTTCACTTTTACCTGAAGGTATATATTTTTCATTCACTAAAAAGTAAAATTAAACTATAGAAATATTTGTGGCTCTATTTCGTATTGTTTAGAAAAAGATAATTGCTTAAGTAAATTTTCATCTTAATTATAATTAAAATTTTCCTTTTTTATTATCTGTTTGTAACAATTATGAAATGCCCAATAAAAATGTAAAATTCTATGACAAATAATTATGAGGGATAAAATAAATATCATACAAAGTTTTATATAATTATATTTACTAAAAATTCCCAAGAAAAATAAATAAAAAATATATCAAAGATGGCAATACAAAATAATATTTTTCTAGCACTTCACCCCATACAAGCGAGCTTATGCGAAGCAAGAATGTCTATTATTATTATAATTATTATTATTTACTATGGCGCTCCCGGACGTCTTATAAATGATTCTTTAAGAAAGTTACTCTAATATCACAAACATTACATTACTATTTCGGTACGTTAACTATCTTTGGCTGACAAAAATCAGAAATTGCATAACAAATAATTAATTTACTTGATATGAAAACTAATGCCTAAGTAAATAAATTTTTAAAATAAACAAAAACAAAACAACAAATTCTTCTTGAATCTTAGGAAATCAGAGAAAAACAACCATCCATATAAACTGAAACAGAAAAAAAATTAAATGCAGTAACTTCAAATAATTTTGTTTGTCTTTTAGACATTGCAGCAGCCCTCATACTATCATTATAATACTTTCTTATTATTAATAGTAGACAACTAAATGAGAAAAGACGTCTGTTTTATGTTCTTTATATGTAGAGACGGCTTGTGGCCTAGTCTGTGAGGAAGCTGGCTCCTATATACTTTATACAAATATATTGATATGAAAATTATTTTGTTTAGTTATAAATTATGTATATACTTTTGATGAAATATAAAAATTTTGTTATGACAAATCAATTTTGTAATGTATTAAAAAAATTTTTAACTCACCCAATAACTTAACTCTTATTGCTTACTCTCAGGGTCCGTAGGTTCAACACACAAGTAATGATTTGGACTTTAGTTAGTAGGAAAATTCTTACCTCCAAGTTTAATTGATCTACTCGAAAATTCCCTCAACGTTTGGTGAATTTACATACAATAATTTTGAAACTAAAAAAATTAAAATATTAATTCAGTAATTATACTAAAGGTTTCTTTCTTCTGCTTCTTATTCTTGTATTCGTCGACTTCCTATTATTTACGCCTCACTGTTTAATTTCCTTTTTCCCCTTGTACCCTATTTGTACCTCATTGCTTATTTTGCTTTTTCCTCTGTACCCTCTAAATCTGTTTCTGTCCTGGTGCTCTACCTGACTCTTTCTCCTTTACTGCTTTTAATAATAAAAATGTACCTTACTTTCCTTTTTAAATTGTTTTATTTATGTTTCAACTGACAACATCCTATACATATTCCATTCTTATAATATTTTTTTTATTCAATAGTCCATTTTAATATATAATCTCAACTTTCCAAATTTTGATGTGACAATCTCTTAAAAATTTATTTGACAATTCCTTTCATTCTCTCTCTGACAATTCATAGTCGGCATCCTGATTTCTTTCTTAAAAATTAATTTTTCCAGGACCGACCTTACTCATCAAACGTTGATTCTCAAATTATAAATTTGAAAACCACAACATGCAATACTTCTAAATTTGAAATAAAATATCATATCAAAAATCCCCCAAATTTCGTATATACTAAATTTATTTTCATAATAAATTTGTAAATACGAAATTTTAAATTTATTATAAATATTTAAATCTAAACAAATTTTCCTTCCTTACTCAATCCAAATCATCGTTATCAGTTAACATTTCAATAACTACCCAAACAAAATTAAACCATATTTAACATCAACAATCCAATTCATGGAAACAAGGATAAATACAATTAACCCAATTTAAAACTATAATAAATTAACTCTGTTCCAAAAATAATTAACTGCAACTATATAATGAAATTAAATGACTAACTTAACTCATAAGAAAACTCATTTTTCATACCAAATGTTTCCAATTTTTTATATTTGTATTCAAATTATATCATTTCTTTTAATAGTTTGTTCAAAATTTTCTCTGTTCCTGTCCTCTTTATATTCATCATCCGCTCTATTTACAATTAATTACTTTCAATCCAATTTCATACATTCTTCACACTATTTCTCTTTATAATTCTATTTAATATTTCATAATAATATTTATTATAAATCATCAACTTATCTTTATACATAATATATTTCATAATTCACATATTTCATAATACACATATTTCATAACACATATTTCATAATATTCATATTTCATATTACACATATTTCACAATACACATATTTCATTTATTCTCCTTCTACTTAAACCATTTTCTTTCATCACCTTTTTACTTTATACTCTATCAATTCCATTCTTTTAAATAATCTCTTCTTGAACACATTTTTTTTTTTTTTTTTTTTTTTTTTTTTTTTTTTTTTTTTTTTTTTTTATATTCTATTCGTCATTAATATTCTATTTCTTCTTCATTTGAATACATTTCTCTTTTATTTATATTCTATTCTTCTTTAATCTATTTGTTCTTCATTGGAATACATTATTTCTCTTTTATTTTAAATATCTCTAATCAGTCTCCTATTTTTATTTTTAAATTTTGTTTGCTAAATATTCTTTATATTATTTTTTTAGTGAGCTGTTAAAATATCCTATATTCAATATAATATTTCCTATTTCCAATTCGTTTTCCATATTCTAACCTTATTTTGATTTTCAAATTTTTCCGTCCGTCTATTTAAATTTATTTCTTTTCTTTGACTTTTGTCCTTACTCTTTCTTTCTCCGATAATCTTCTATTTTTCATTATCTTTATCAATTCCTGTCTATATTTCATTTTAATTTTCCTCTTCCATACATTTTTACTTTTTTGTTTAGCACTGAATTTATTGTTTATGCTTTTAGATTTCTTATTCCTTATTATGTTTTGTTTCTTATATTTCTTTATCTTTTTAATTATTTCTTTCTTTAATAATCCTTCTACATTTATTTTCGTTTTACCTTCCTTGTCCCTTCTATTATCTTCTTTGATTATTTTTCTAATTTCCTTTTTCTTTCTCGATTTCTTCTTTAATTCTTCAATTTTTGTTTTTCCGTTATTTTGTTTATTTATACATACTTCTTCAATTTCTATTCCTATCTCTTCTATTTCTTGACTACAATCTTTTTCTTCAATTTTTTGTTCGACTATTTCTTTCTTTATTTCTGTCTCTTTTATTTTTTTAATTTTTTGTTCTTGTAGATCTTCTACTTCTATTATTCTTCCAATCATTTCTATTCTTATTTCTTCTCTAGTTTCTTCTGACGTATCATTTATAAAAATGGTCATCTCCTCCTTCTCTTCTTTTCTCTTATCTTCTATTTCTTTTATTAAGTCTTCCAATTTCATTTCCACCTTCTCTATTTCACTTTTGATATTTTGTTTTATGTTTTTCTCCATTTTCTCAATTTTCTTTATAATTTCTTCTCTTTCTTCTTTATCATTTCTTCTATTTTCTTCCATTTTTTTATTCATTTCGTCCATTTTTTTATTTATTGCTTCTCTATCTTCTGACCTTTCTTGTTTTCTTTCTTCTTTATCTTCTAACCTTTCTTCTTTTCTTTCTTTTTTATCATCTCTTCTATTTTCATCCATTTTTTTATCCATTTCGTCCATTTTTTTATTTATTTGTTTTTTCGTTTCTATTAACATTTGAATTACTGTCTTTTCTTCGTCCTTTTTCTCTACTGCTCTGATCCTTATTGACTCCTCTTTTTCTTCTTCCAAGCTTATGGCTTCGTCATTTCGATTTTCAATCTCAAGTCTATCGTTCCTTCTTACTTCTTCTGTTTCTCCTAATAATTCTTCACCTTCTCCTATTCTTTTTCCCCCTCTCAAATCCATGGCAAAATGTATTTCCCGCTATTTAATTTATTTATGAGAAATTTAAATTTAATGTATATAAATTCAAAATAATTTAATATACTACCTTTTATTGTACGCCAATGCCTTTATTTTATAAAATTTGTTTTTCAAAATTCAAACTATCTATCCTAATAATTTTAATAACCTATCGAAAAAATTATTTAAATTTGACAATTGAAAAATTTTTTTATGTCTGTCAATCTGACATTGACAACCTGTCAATTTGACAGCCCCACGTTGGGCGCCATTTGATATGAAAATTATTTTGTTTAGTTATAAATTATGTATATACTTTTGATGAAATATAAAAATTTTGTTATGACAAATCAATTTTGTAATGTATTAAAAAAATTTTTAACTCACCCAATAACTTAACTCTTATTGCTTACTCTCAGGGTCCGTAGGTTCAACACACAAGTAATGATTTGGACTTTAGTTAGTAGGAAAATTCTTACCTCCAAGTTTAATTGATCTACTCGAAAATTCCCTCAACGTTTGGTGAATTTACATACAATAATTTTGAAACTAAAAAAATTAAAATATTAATTCAGTAATTATACTAAAGGTTTCTTTCTTCTGCTTCTTATTTTTGTATTCGTCGACTTCCTATTATTTACGCCTCACTGTTTAATTTCCTTTTTCCCCTTGTACCCTATTTGTACCTCATTGCTTATTTTGCTTTTTCCTCTGTACCCTCTAAATCTGTTTCTGTCCTGGTGCTCTACCTGACTCTTTCTCCTTTACTGCTTTTAATAATAAAAATGTACCTTACTTTCCTTTTTAAATTGTTTTATTTATGTTTCAACTGACAACATCCTATACATATTCCATTCTTATAATATTTTTTTTATTCAATAGTCCATTTTAATATATAATCTCAACTTTCCAAATTTTGATGTGACAATCTCTTAAAAATTTATTTGACAATTCCTTTCATTCTCTCTCTGACAATTCATAGTCGGCATCCTGATTTCTTTCTTAAAAATTAATTTTTCCAGGACCGACCTTACTCATCAAACGTTGATTCTCAAATTATAAATTTGAAAACCACAACATGCAATACTTCTAAATTTGAAATAAAATATCATATCAAAAAATTTCTATTAGAATACAATGTAATATTTCTGCTTTTTGAATTCTTATAGACATATATTTTTATTAAGTATATAGGGTGTGCCTTTTAAAAGTAGTCTCCTCATAAACTAGGCCACGAGTCGCCTCTGATGTAAACCATTTAAAATCAACATGGTCTGGCAAAAAAGTTTAATTTTTTGAATTATGTTGTCAATATGACCCAAAAGTTGTGAAACTATTTCAAGAATTTTTGAAAGAAATTCAATAACGTTTCTTTGTACATAAATAAAACGTCTTTTATCATAATTTTCTTTAAAATAAGTAAAAGTATCGATGGTCTTCTAACATGTCTGTAAATTAACTTTGCAGTCAAAACTATTAAGTTTCTTAATAAACCCTGCAACATAACTAGTGGCTAGACTCAAATTCTGCTTCATTTATTAATTTTGTATATATTATTAGAATGAACTTTATCCTCACAGGACTCTGTTTGGAGGTGTGATAACAATATTACTAAGTACTACTATCTTTGGTGTATCTGGTTTTGAGGATGCTAAAGCAAGGTAAAGCAAATTTTTTAGCAGTCTTGAACGATTTGTGTTTGTAAACAATTTTGTATCAAAATATGATTTTCACATAATGTATAATGATTGGGGTTGTAAATGGAATGTTTAAAATACATCCGTTCTTTGATCAATATCAGAAGGAAATTTAAAAATGTTTGTTCTTAAAATTTTCGTTTGGAATGGGCCTTATAAAATGTAATATAACAATTAGAAATTATGCGTTTATAATGAATTCTGCCTGGTAAAGACATGTTAAAGCATCAAAATACCTTTACTTGATTTTAAATAATCCTAAATAACTTATATCTAAAAAAATAAAAGTAGTTCCACTCACATGTTTTTGTCGACAACCAAATCATAACATAACCACACATTTGTTTGATTTTGATCACCGGGATTTTGATGTTATTTGTTGACAGCGCGCGCGGGGCCCGCTATAGCGGGCAGCCAGCAGTCATGCAGCGGACAGAAAGCCATCTTCACATAGTACAAATAACTAAGTGAAGGTATGTTTTTTTTAGTTTGTTGTAATATATGAATTAAAATTTTTGAAACAACACTTTTTGTGTGTTACTAAACGAGATGTTATTAAATTAATCAATGTGCTTTACATTTTAATACAATTTTGCTATTGTAAAACGGACTTCAGAGCACCCAAGCGCGGAGGAGTATGCGCAGAAACGTGTTTACGTATTGTGCATATGATATAAACCCCCGTGAATAATATTATGTTACGAAATTTTATCCTTAATGTTGACCAACTCTTTTACTACGTGGTGATTATAAATAATTATAGTTTTTTTTTGCAATGAAACTCTTGTTCATACTGATTTATTCTAATAGATGTTAAGCGTCTTTCAACGATGATAAAACATGGCACCATTTAAGATTAAAATTTAGTCTATGAAATTTGGTGGACTCATGGTATTACCTTTGTTAATATTTCTTTATTTAAGGATGAATTACTTTTAAAAATTTACGAATGTTATATTGCACGCCACTGCTTGATATGGAACTAAAAGAAATGGTTCGTAACTGTTTCGTGATTCCAAATCAAAATATTATAAGGTCTACTTCAGTTAAACATATGTAGGAAATTGATTGCTCCATTTAGAAGACATAAATTCAAAGAAAGGGCTGTAGCGCACGTCATCACTTATTCCGATTCTTTTTATAAAAATCAAAGGGCAAAGAAAAATTGTTAGAAAATACACGGCACAGTTGATATGGGCTTCTGGGCTTTGAATATCTTCTGGTGTAGCTTTTTCTGGAAAGAATGAATTTCTAAAATTCGTTATAAGGAATTTTCGTTGTCTGTTACACATTTGTTTGTTTTTATTTGCAAGTGATTTACCAACATTTGTAAACTATTTATTATTGCTTTGTTAAGATGTAAGTGGATAATTATTGATTTTTATTTCAACATTTTAAGTTTATTTTTTTTATTTGATAGGTTTCCCACTAGAATCAGACTTGTTTTTATTACAGATATTTCTAATGGTACATTATTTTGGGTTTTCTAGCAGTTTGACAAATATATTTTTGAGTCTGTTATATTTATTTACATTATCTTCTCTATGTTTATTTTTAATTTTATTGCAAATCTTTCGTTTTTAATCTGTTGAATTAAGTAAACCGTTTGTCATCTATGGATTTTGCTTTGTTTATTTTGTTCAAGTGGTATTTTAATGGAACTGTTTTTGGTAATTTTTCTGATTTTGAATATTAATGTGACGCGAAAACGGTCTCTGTTCCTTGTTTACTCCTTGCCCGCGGTATGAAGTCTAGAGACAAACGCACCGCTTCAAGAAACTATCGGAGCGATCCCTTTGCAGCGTGTGAGTTATAGAGAGGCAGTTCTCGTTCTGGAAAGCCGAGAGCGTTCTAGTACAGAGACGGCTTTATATAAATAGCGTGAGTTTATCGAAGGACAAAAAGATTCAATCTAAGTGTTCGACAGAAAAGACAAATTGTACTAAATAAATTAGAATTGTAAGTGCCTAAGTATTATATGAATTAATTAGTACGTTATAAATATCTTGTAAATAGTGTTTTAAATAAACAAACTATAAATAGTACTTTATAAATATATTGTAAATAGTGTTTTAAATAAATAAACTATAAATAAAATAAACAAACGTTACATTGGTGTTAAAGGTGTAACTATAAATAAATAGTGGATAAAAATGGTTAAAAACTGAATCATTTAAAAGTGACGGAGTTACGTCGGTAATTAGAAGATCGTGAGTTGGAGACAACAGGAAAGAAAGCAGAGCTGACAAAGCAGTTTACAGAAGCATTTAAAAATAAAGGTTTGAATCCGGAAACGTATATAATTTCGGATGATGCTTCTTCTATAATTTCTTCAAATTCTTCGATATGAAAACCGAAATATCTTCTGTAACAAACAAAATTTCCTTTTTAGAAACCAAGTTTCGTCTAATATGTCTTCTATAAAAACTGAAATTACTTTTGATGTTTCTTCTATAAAAAATTATATTACTTTCTTAAAAAACAAAGTTTCTTCGGACATTTCTTCCTTGAATAGTAAATCCTGAGAAGAAAAGGTGTCTTCTGACATATCTTCTTTAAAACCAAAATTTCATCCAACATGGAATACAAAATATTTTTTCCAAAAAATGAAATCTCTGTTTATGTGGAAGACAAGATGTCTTCTGTAGAGGAAAAAAAAATAGATGAAAAAGAAGAAAGAAGAACTGGAACATACAGAACAGACAAAGAACGTTAAAATAATTTGCCATGAGGTGGAGTCGAAGTTGAAATTGAAAGGAGCTGTAAACTCTGCTCTTGGTATAGCCCCATCTTTCGACGGAAAGATGTCATGGACAACTACCTTAAACAGTTCGAAACTGCTGCCAGCGCAAACGAATGGTCTGAACGATAGAGGCAGTAAATATGACCATCGCACCATCGCTCTTCGAGGAGACGCTTTATAGATGTTCTTCAGACAATACCTGTGAAAGAGGCAGATGATTTTGAACAACTTATAAAGAGTCTTAACATGCGATATGGCCACGAACACTTGGAGGATTTATACCAATCACAATTAAAGAATTAGAAACAAAAAAGAATATGAAATAGATATTACCAGGTTGCTGCGATTTGCCTAACCGTCAGCTTCAGAAAACCTGATAGAATAGTTGGCAGTCCAAACATTTGTTGATGGCCTCTGTGACCACAAGTTTCAAAAAACACTCCGCTTAGCCCGCCACAAAGCACTGGTCGATTTCGTGTCCACTGTTCTAGAGTATAAAGCAGATACGCAGGCTTCTAAAGGATACAGTAAAGTCAGGACTGTAAAAAAAGAAAACGTAGAAGATATACTCGACTAACTATTTACCATAATGAAGAGTTTTACTAACAAAAAGATAAAGACAAACATTATCAGGTGCTGGAATTGCGGTGGACTGGGACATGTACGCAGTTCGTGCAAACGCCTTAGTGTCCCAATAACTGAAGATACAAGAAAACTAAAGTGAGTCGGCCTAGAGGAGACAGGTTCAACTCAAAACCGTTTTAAAATCCCTCTCAAACTGATAGCCTTATTACATTGCTCCCTTGATTGATAGGGAGTGAAATTATATAATAGCTAGCTCAGGTTTAAATAATCCCGCAGGTTTCTTATGGAAATTGGGTTTCGGTGAATTTTTTTAAATTTTTGATATGATGTAGTCCATGTCATTCTCAACAAACGCTACCATTGCGCCAACTCCTATAAATGAACAATTTGTCTGCTTGGGGGCGTTAAAATCACCCATTTTTAAAAATAGACCATTTATTTTGAAAGCCTGGAAAAATATATTTGCAAGTTTTATTTTAGGTTATGCTATATAGTATTGTACTTTTTATTTAAAAAAAATTTGTTTGACTTAAAACGTTGAGTCTTAGACAGAACGGATTATTTTCTACGTCTATCAATTCTTCATTAATAGATCGACTACAATTAATGCAAAGGCATCTGTTATCCACATGAGGAGGAGGTCTGTTTTCAGCATTTCGCCGAATAACTGCTATTTCGCGTTTATTTACATTTTCTTCTCCATCCATACGTGAAAGTTGCGCTGGGCGAAAAAGTCTTTCGCATACGTAGCAAGCTTCTCGATTTTGGTAAGCCATTATAATAATATCAACCAGTAAACAAATATACAAAAACACAATATATCGTACAACAACACAAAAAAGGACAACAAAGCACAACAATTATTACTAATGTCAGAAAGCCAATGTATAAGTTTGACAATTAATGTCAAAAATATTGTCCATATCCGCCTACTACTATCATACTAAAAAAGATTGTTGATAGTTGCATTTGATTTAATTGAAATATTTGGTAAACGTACGTTCTCAATGTTTACCAGAGAACCCCTAATTTTGGATCATTTTACCCTGAAAATACAATTGCAATTGAATGAGATATTTAAAAGAAAAGTGGGGCTGTTATGTTCTGTAGCAGAATATCTAATTATTTTTTGTTGTGTCCCTCCCTCAACGATTGGATGATAATTAAAATATAGATTTTTCTAATTAAGCTTATACAGCTTATATCCATTTTTTGCTTTTTTAAACAGGCAAAGGGGGGAATATGAGGGAGTATAGAATTGTTTTATAAGAAATAAATAAACTGTTTATTTTTAGAGGTTGTCAACCAATTTATTTTTATTTAAAAGCACCCAAAAGAATATTTTGAAAATTGGGGCAGAGGGAGGTCGGGGGGTAGTGAGGAGCAGTTAGATATTTTTAGAATAAAAAGCACAATACTATATAGCATAACCTAAAATAAAATATGTAAATTCATTTTCCCAGGCTTTCAAAATAGGTGGTCTATTTTGAGGCAACGATGATTTTAGAGCCTCCTAGCAGCAAAACTGTTCATTTTTGGAGTTTGTGACCCAATTAATTTCTATTCAAAACAACATAGACTACATCATACTAAAAATTCAGCCAAATCTACCGATATTTTTTGTTATAGCCTCCCCCCCCCCCCCCAGTTGGTGGGATAATTTTAAAAAGCGCGGTTACCTTAATTTAAACTTATTAAAACATTTGGCAATTAATTTAAAAGTACCCAAGATAATATTTTGAAAACTGGGGTAGGGGGAGGTTGGGGGATACTGGGGGGCGGTTAGATTTTTTTTAAATAAAAAGTACAATACTATATAGCATAACCTAAAATAAAACTTGCAAATTTTTCCAGGCTTTCAAAATAAATAGTCTATTTTTAAAAATGGGTGATTTTACCGCCCCCCAAAGAGAAAAATTGTTCATTTATAGGGGTTGGCGCAATGGCAACATTTGTTGAGAATGACATGGACTACATCATATCAAAAATTTAAAAAAATCCACAGAAACCCTATTTCTATAAGAAACCTGCGGGGTCCTTTCATCTAAAGATTTGAGACGTGGAAAATAAATCAGGTAAACTCAATTTACTGATGCTTTTACTCAATTGCTCAAAAAATAGTTATGTTACAGAAATAGAGTGTGTCTACATACAAAGTGTTCCCAAAATTGCTGATTATCTGGCAGTTTACAAAGACAAGAAATTAATACTATATGTACAATTTATCTACATGCAAGGATCCCTATTTACAAGATTCTTATCCCTCAAGCCCAAGTAGTACTACTTGTTTACAACAAGTAGATGAGTAAGTATTCTTTTATTTTAATTCTATAAAATTATTATGCAGTTCTTTTAAAAAATATCTTTGTATGTACTAATCTAATCTCTTTATATGTATGATATAATATGATAATGGTAATGCAGAATAGTATCGTAACTATAACTAATAGGCCGAGTAAGGTAGGACCTTTTCTTTTTAAGTATCGCAAATCCACAATGGGTGAAATACAAATCTTCTTGATTTTACAAGCAATACTTATAAGTAATTTAGGGGTGGTAAAAAATCCGAAAATATTCGTTTAATATAACACAGACCACATGGCCCAAAAACCAACCAAAAAGGAAATGCCAGAGAACCCAGAGAGAGAGATAAAACCTCAGACACCAAAAAGAAACATGTACCTGATTAATGAGGCTAAACTGCCAATAAATAGCTTAATTATTGACCCAATTAATTAAATTACACTAGAATGAAGAAGAGAAGAATTATTACAAGGTCATGGTCAGGATTTGACATTAGCATGTAAATAAACAATCTACATATGTATAGGTTAGATTTTAATGAATGGATAAAAGTATAAAAGTGTATTAATCTTGTTAAATACTATTTACAAATTTAGGTGAGCTTTTTTGTATTTATTTAATGTTTAGTAATCCTAATTTTTAACTAATAATAATAACAACTAATTATTTGAGTTCATATTGGTAGCATAAATTTCTGACCCGTAACAGCCTCTTTGAAATATCGCGATGATAGCGTATACGTAGATGGCGAAGTAAGTGGTAAAAAGTATACACTTTTGGTGGATACTGGAACAACATTATATGACCAACAACTATAAATAACCGTCCTGGTCCAGAAAAAGGATGGAACTACGAGGTTGTGTGTATTACCGTCAGTTGAACAATATTACCAAGACGATACCTTGGACACATTGGCCGGAAGTAAACTATTCTTTACCATAGACTTGAAATCTGGATACTAGCAGGTAGAACTGGACCCAGTAGATAAAGAAAAGACAGCTTTTACCACCAGATCTGGATTGTGGTCATTCAGTGTTATGCAATTTGGATTATGTAATGCCCATGCGACATTTGAAAGATTTATGGAAAATGTATTGAGAGGGTTATCCTGGAAAACATGTCTGGTTTATTTAGAGGACATCATAGTCTTGAACAAGACATTTGCTGAGCATCTAAAAAAACCTAGATGTTTTTAAAAGACTTTAGGCTGCCTAACTGATGCTAAACCCCAAGAAGTGCCAACTATTTCAAAATAAAATAAATTACCTGGGTCATATATTCAACAAGAATGACGTGGCTGTAGATAAGAAAAAAGTCGCTTCTATCAAAGAATGGCCAAAACCAACTGATAAACATCAAATAAGAAGTTTTCTTGGGCTATGTATGCACTATAGAAGTCAATAAAATGACTCACAGAAGAATAGCGGTAATTCTGTAACGACGAAGACTGCCAAACTGCCTTTGAAACATTAAAGAGGCATTTAACGACAGCGCCTATACTAGGCTATCCACTACTAGAGGGAGAATTTATTTTGGATACTGAATACTGACGCCAGTAATGTGGTAATTGGAGGAGTGCTTTTACAGATTCAAGGGGCGAACGAAAGAGTACTGGGTTATTTAAGTAAAGTGCTCTCGAAACCTGTGAAAAATTACTGCGTCACGAGAAGAGAACTCTTGGCAGTTGTGGGACACTTCTATCAATGCTTATATGAAAGAAAATTTTTAATCCGTACCGATCATGCAGCTCTTAAGTAGCTGATTCAGTTTAAAAATCTGGAGGGTCAAATTACCAGATGGATTGAACGACTTCAAGAGTACGACTTTAAGATCGAACATAAAGCCGGAATAAACCACAGAAATGCGATTTTCTTTCTAGAAGACCGTGCCCAACAGACTGTTTTCACTGCAACAAAACAGAATCCAAAGAAATTGACTACTAAGATCAACTGTAGTCAACTATAAATGGGCTTCAGCCAAAATTAGTCTACGTCATACCAAATCATAAGGTCGCAACTGTTGCAGACGTGTTATTAAAACAATTCATGCCTAAGTATTATACAGGGTTGGCCAAACCTCTGTCGTAGTTCTATAACTCCTACTATGCAAATCTTAACGATTTATTTGATGTATACCTGTCAATGGTGGCCAATACCAAATATCCCAAAATTATTTTCTTGTGTACAGGGTGGCCCAATAGTAAATTAGGCAAATCACTTAATTTTTTTTATGGAATGGAATGGAATGACCCAACTTTTTTTACAATTTTAGATACTCCATGGTCACTAGTACATATCCACAAAATATTGTTTCTAACATCCCACCCCTTTCGCAGAAAAAAACATAAATTTACATTTTATAAAAGATGCTCAAAATGTCTGCCATTTTCTCTAATGCATACATTTATTCGTTGGGCGAATGATCGAGAAACGTTTCTAAGCGTATCAGGTGTAATGGAATGGAAAGCTTGCACTATCCTTCCTTTCATATTTTCAGGTGTTGTAGGTGGCGTAAGATAGACTAAATTTTTAATATAACCCCACAAAAAATAATCGGGTTTTGTTAAGTCAGGTGATCGAGCTGGCCATTTTTTTGGACCATTTCTACCAATCCATCTATTTGGAAACTTTTCATCTAATTCATCTGCCACTTCGCGTAAGTGTTAGTCTTACAGCAAGGGAAATGTTTTCAAGTAAAGTAGGAAGATGATTTGCTAAAAAATCTAAATACATCAGACCATTTAAGTTGCCTTCAAAAAAATACGGCCCAATAACATGATCCCCAATTATACCTCCCCAAACATTTACACTCCATCTTTCTTGGCTATGTGTTCTGATGATGTTAGGATTTTCCGTGGAATAATAGTGGAAATTATGTCTATTAACTAATCCGTTCTTGTGGAATGTAGATTCATCAAAAACCAGCACTCTATCAAAAAAAAAATGGATTTTGTTGCAGTTTAGTTTGTGCCCAGTTACAAATAACCATTCTATTATCAAAATCGGTGTCTTTCAGCTCTTGATGCAATTGTATTTTATAAGGATGATATTGGCTGCGTTCATCCGCGCCACATGCTACCTGATCGATCTGGTAGCGCTCTCGAGAGGCACGTATGAACGGTGTATTTTGACATTTCGCTCAAGGAGCGGCCGCCATTAAAAGTAGCGCATTTTATTTACGTCTGATCGGTGATCACTGATCTGTCTTACGCACTTACGTCCACGGTTTGCTTGGTGACTAGTAGGGTTATATTAGCATATTAGCAATTGAAAAATAAACAAACAAATCTTCAACCAGAGACATTCAACTCAAAAGTAAAATGAATAAACCAAAATCAAATGTCACTTTTAAACATGGTTCATCCATGCATAAAGATCGATCAGGTAGCGTAAGTGATCGCTACTTTTGTAGCGCTCCTTGAAATGGCGCGGATGAACGCAGCCATTGATGCTGTTTTAAAATCCTTCCAACGGATGTTCTACTTATACCTACTACTTCGACAATCTTTTATTGACTTACATGAGGATCTTCTATCGCTGTCAAAATTACAGATAATTGGTTATCATTATCAGTAGCACGTTTGTCAATTATTGGTTTTTTATAAGCAACATTTCCTGTTTCGGTAAATCTTTTATGTAACTTTTCAAAACTTTTTTGATCAGGGATGCGTCTATCGGGATATCGTTGATGATAAATTCTTTTTGCCAATAAACAATTTCTGTCGGATTCTCCCAAAACATAGACCATGTCAATTAATTCGTTTTTCGTAAAATTCATTATTAATAGAAGAATTATCGCGATCAGTAAAAATAACTTGACACTTCATTAATAAATAATCTGACACTTCATTAAGACCCAGCCTACTTGATTGAATGTTCACTTTCAATAAAACCACTGGTAGAAATTGGATTTTTGATCAATGTCTTTTTGGAATTTACTTTTAAACGACGACAGATAGGTATAGGAAAGTACATGGGGAAGTCGAAGGGTATAAAATTCTCGTTTCATCGATGAATAGTAATACAGGGTGCTCTATTTGAAAAATTAAAAAAAAATGTCCTAGAAATTTTTGGAAATTGAAATTAATTTGTGACCACCCTGTACAAAATAAAAAATTAAAACTTGGTCTAAAAATATCTTTGGTCTATTGGGTTTATACATTTGTAGTTTTTTAAATTCTAACGTCAAATTCGAGAGAGCACTGCATATTTTAATAGGCGTCTGAAAATGTAATATTTTTTGGTATTTCTTCTTTTTCTGCGAAAGGGGTAGGATGTTAGAAACAATATTTTGTGAGTATGCACTAGTGACCATAGAGTACCTAAAATTGTAAAAAAAGTTGGGTCATTCCATTTAAAAAAAAAATAAGTGATTTGCCTAATTTACTATTGGGCCACCCTGTATACAAGAAAATAATTTTGGGATATTTGGTTTTGACCACCATTGACAGGTATACTTCGAATAAATAATTAAGATTTGCATAATAGGAGTTATAGAACTACGACAGAGGTTTGGCCAACCCTGTATAATTTAATTAGTACCCTTGTAAATAAATTATAAATAAAGTATTTTAAATAAATAAACTATCAATAAATTAAACGAACATTATATTAAGATACTAGACGCAATGCCAATAAGCTTTTTGCATATAATTAGTTGCTTTATAAATAATTAATTTGAATTAATTGTTTTATTATTGAATTAGATTTTCTTAGATTCATACTTCATGTGAGATTAGTTGAATTATTGTAGAGAAACTATTACTTATATTTGAGTCCAAAACAATAGAGTTATATCTTATGGAGTTAGTTGCATCATTAATGGTCAGTACTGAAGACATCCCAATGAGATGAGCCGTGGCCCTGCTCTACGGTCTTTCCGTCATTGGACAACCTGCATTTTACCATATTCTTAAATAGTCTTCTGTCGCATACTGCATTTTCAATATTTCAGTACCCAAAATTAAAAGGAAATCCATGAATATTCTCGTAATTAATGAATACTCTGCCATCGGTGGCTTCCACTACTTCACTTTTAACTTACTTAGATGAATAATTTCGAGTCAAAGTTTCCGAAATTACTTTAAAAAGTTGTTAAAAACTTTTTAATTAGGTAATTGAAAGTGGCCAGCTACCCGAGCGGAAGCTAATCAGTATCGGTGCAGGGAAAAAAACGGTGTCGCGTCGCGTAAAATTTCAGTAAGAATTTTCAAGTTTTGAAAGGTGAGATGAAGGAATATTGAATACTGTATGAAACATTGGATGAATACTAATGGAGTTTTATATCGCTCGAGTAGCAAAGTAGCTTTGTAATTTTCAGTTTACAGGACTGTTACTGTAACCTTAATTTTTTTAAATGTTTTTTTAATTAGATTATTTGCACTGAAAACACCTACCATATATATAAAATTGTTTTTCCTGACTGACTGACTGACTGACCTATCAGCGTACAACCAAAACTACTGACAATGAGTCTAGAAAGCTAAAATTTGGAACATAGGATTATTTTATAACGTAAGCATCCGCTAAGAAAGGATTTTTGGAAATTTTAACTTTAAAGGGGGGAAATGGGAGAAAATGGGGGGAGGGAGCATTTAATGAAACTCTTTGTTCTTATAAGTTAGAAACATGAAAATTTAAATTACAGCTACTAAGCATAAATAAATAATGACGTGTTTCAGGGTTTTTGATTTTTACATTTAAAGGGGGGAAAACGATGGGTTAAAGTTTGTATGGGACTATCGATTTTTTTTTGTTCTCTATGAAGTTAGAAACATGAAAATTGGAATTCCAGCTATTGACTACAAATTATTAAGACATGTTTCAGGGTTTTTGGATTTTCACATTTTAAGGGGGGAAATAAGGGGTGAAAATTTTTTTGGGAGTATCTGTTTCTGGTTCCTTTTATAGTTAAAAACATGAAAATTGGAATTGCAGCTACTGAGTACAAATTAAAAATAATGTGTTTTAGGGTTTCTATATTTTTACATCTTGAGGGGGGCAAACGGGGGGCTAAAAGTTTGTATGGTAGTATATATTTTTTTTTCTCTTTGGATTTCTCTAATTGTATTTTCACATTTTAAGGGTGGGAAACGGGGGGGAGGGGTGAAAGTTTATTTGAAAATATCGATTTTTTTTAAAGGTACGAACTTGAAAATTGGAATTGTAGGTTCTCATCATAAATAAATAATGAAATGATTCAGGGTTTTTGCATTTTAACATTTTAAGGGGGACAATGGGGGTTGAAAATTTGTTTAATAGTATGTATATATTTTTTGTTATTTAAAGTTTGAAACATAAAAATTTGAATAACAACTAGGTACTGTCTAAAAATAAAAAACGATGGATTAACACATTTTAAAGGGAGAAATTGGGGGTGAAAATTATTAAAATTTAATAAAATAAATTAAAAATTAATAAAAAATTAATAAAAATTAATAAAAATTAATAAAAATTAATAAAAATTAATAAAAATTAATAAAAATTAATAAAAATTAATAAAAATTAATAAAAATTAATAAAAATTAATAAAAATTAATAAAAATTAATAAAAATTAATAAAAATTAATAAAAATTAATAAAAATTAATAAAAATTAATAAAAATTAATAAAAATTAATAAAAATTAATAAAAATTAATAAAAATTAATAAAAATTAATAATAATTATTAAAAATTAATAAAAATTAATAAAAATTAATAAAAATTAATAAAAATTAATAAAAATTAATAAAAATTAATAAAAATTAATAAAAATTAATAAAAATTAATAAAAATTAATAAAAATTAATAAAAATTAATAAAAATTAATAAAAATTAATAAAAATTAATAAAAATTAATAAAAATTAATATAAAAATTAATAAAAATTAATAAAAATTAATAAAAATTAATAAAAATTAATAAAAATTAATAAAAATTAATAAAAATTAATAAAAATTAATAAAAATTAATAAAAATTAATAAAAATTAATAAAAATTAATAAAAATTAATAAAAATTAATAAAAATTAATAAAAATTAATAAAAATTAATAAAAATTAATAAAAATTAATAAAAATTAATAAAAATTAATAAAAATTAATAAAAATTAATAAAAATTAATAAAAATTAATAAAAATTAATAAAAATTAATAAAAATTAATAAAAATTATAAAAATTAATAAAAATTAATAAAAATTAATAAAAATTAATAAAAATTAATAAAAATTAATAAAAATTAATAAAAATTAATAAAAATTAATAAAAATTAATAAAAATTAATAAAAATTAATAAAAATTAATAAAAATTAATAAAAATTAATAAAAATTAATAAAAATTAATAAAAATTAATAAAAATTAATAAAAATTAATAAAAATTAATAAAAATTAATAAAAATTAATAAAAATTAATAAAAATTAATAAAAATTAATAAAAATTAATAAAAATTAATAAAAATTAATAAAAATTAATAAAAATTAATAAAAATTAATAAAAATTAATAAAAATTAATAAAAATTAATAAAAATTAATAAAAATTAATAAAAATTAATAAAAATTAATAAAAATTAATAAAAATTAATAAAAATTAATAAAAATTAATAAAAATTAATAAAAATTAATAAAAATTAATAAAAATTAATAAAAATTAATAAAAATTAATAAAAATTAATAAAAATTAATAGAAATTAATAAAAATTAATAAAAATTAATAAAAATTAATAAAAATTAATAAAAATTAATAAAAATTAATAAAAATTAATAAAAATTAATAAAAATTAATAAAAATTAATAAAAATTAATAAAAATTAATAAAAATTAATAAAAATTAATAAAAATTAATAAAAATTAATAAAAATTAATAAAAATTAATAAAAATTAATAAAAATTAATAAAAATTAATAAAAATTAATAAAAATTAATAAAAATTAATAAAAATGAATAAAACTGAATAAAAATGAATAAAACTGAATAAAAATGAATAAAAATGAATAAAAATGAATAAAAATGAATAAAAATGAATAAAAATGAATAAAAATGAATAAAAATGAATAAAAATGAATTAAAATCAATAAAACTAATAAAAATTAATAAAAAAGAAAGTCATGTATTTTTTTATACTAATAACACGACTACATGCGAGTAAAGTCGCGAGCAAAGCCGCGGGCAATAGCTAGTTTATTTTATAAACTAGTTCATTTGTGCCTAATACGGGACTTATGTACTTATAACTCTTAATATTCATATACTAATTTATATTGATAATATTTATCTGAGTATAACGATATCTAATTAAAAAAGAAAACTGACATTGACTTTTATTTATTTAATTTTAAAAACTAAACTTTTAATAATCTTATTTATATACAAACAGTGGCGGCTGGTGGTAATTTAACATGGGTGTTTACTTTTACCAATAATTTTGTCATTTATAAGTTCTGTTCAAAACTTTGAACAAATGTATTTATTATTATCAATATCACAGTTTTTTCAAGCATTACAACTATTGGTGAATAAATAAATGAATATTTTAGTTATTGAAATATTTGCTTTGTTTTTAATACGTTGAAAACCATCTATAAACTTTATTAGTTAGTAGGGTGTTCATTATTTACCAATTTGATTTTTGAGTTTGCAGCTAAACTTTTTAGTCTATGGCCCCAAAAAAATAATCGAACCCATATAAGCCCTTAAGCCACAAAGGTAATTCATTTCCCATTTAAATACCATGGGGTTTTTGTAATTTTTGCAATCAATTTTTTCGTTCCTCAGCCAGCTCATACAAAGCTGCGGCAATCAATTATTTTTGTAGTAAATTTAACGCTCTACAAAAAATTTTCAGTAATTTTTTCGATAAATTCACTTGCTTAAAACTTATTTAAGCTCAAAGTTGCAGTTTTATTTAAACTTAATTTTTAATAAATACAATATACAATTAAGATTGTCTCATTATTTTTAGAGTTTGACAGCGTGATTGGGGGAGATGCAATGACGGTACTAAAAGTGTTTGCACTTTTTCATTACCCTTTTACGACAAATGTCAAACTGAAGCTAGTCAGTTTTGTTGAGAATGCCATTTTTTTAAAATAACGAGATTTAAATGATATACAAACATTTTATTTTCGTCATTTAAAGAAATAATAACTAATATTACTACTAATTATATCTATATTGTATAATTATAATCTAAATTACAGTTAATCTGGAGTTAGCTTCATATTAAACTAATATTCTTAGTATATAAAGACAAATTACAAGTTACTAATTACAAGGTTTAGTAATTTCTGATTCACAATGCACATGGCTGCACTAATATTATCACTCAAAGGTACTGTGCTAAAGAGCGTCGATGCGTAAGAAACATGTAACTCTAAATTGTGTAAAACCAAAAGATATTTCACTTAAATGCGTTCGCTGCGGCGAAGGCCATCCGCTAGCAAAAGAAAATGTAAAGTAGCCAAGGAAATGCAAAAATTAAAAAATAATTGTACAGCAAAAAAACAAAACTTGCCTAAACAGATAAAGCGAGTAATTCAACATAAGCCTCTTAATAGAAAAAACTAATAGAAAAATCTAAATCATTTAGCCAGGCGGTATATGGTTAAAAAGAAAGATAAAATAGATAACAATCAAGATTCAGGTTTTATCAATAATCTTCAGAAAATATTGAATAAACTAAACGAATTACTAGGTTGGAATATAGAACTAAAGGAGCTATACCTGAGGCAATATAATGAGTAATAGCCTAATTATAAAATGGGATGACAATCGGCTGCTTTATTAGATTTAATGGTCATAATATTTGTCATACCATTCACCCCCAAAATGCAACCAGAAATAGTAAGTGAAAGTGAAAGTGCAAAAATAATTAGTGAAGCAATCAAGCATCATATAGAAGCCAGACACAGAAGTTAAAATTTTCAATAATGGTAAAATCTAAAAATTATGGTGTATTTTAAGACGCCGTTAAAAAAACACAATAACTAGACTTTCTTAATATTTAAGGACCAAGAATTATTATTGAAGGCGACTTCAATGCAAAACGCGCCCATTAAGGCTCTAGACTAACAACAACTAGGGGTAAAAACCTAAAAGAAGCTCACAACTTATTGGCTCACAGATAGAAATAAAATACCCGACTTAAGAGACTTTTTTGTTGTACGCAAATTTCAGCAAGTTAATGAGGATCCCATGAATTCAGATCATTTTCCTATTCTTTACTCTCCTGCCAATAGCATTATCCAAAATAAAAGTGCTCTTAGATTATTAAAAAAGGAAAACAGACTGACAAAGATTTAGACTGGACCTTGAATAAAAAATCTTTCAGTTCCGTTAAGAATATTATAACATTTAGATGAAGAACTTGAACTACTTGTGTCCAACATACAGCATAGGATAATACCCCATCTATTGCTCAGCGAACAACAAAAATAGAAATAATATGAAAATAAAGAAATTAGGTAACTAATGTATGACAAACAGAATAAACTATTGAGGAAATGGCTGTAGACCAACTTTACCAACGCCACCCAGCACTTCAAAATGGAGATAAAACAATTCAAAAATTAATCTATTAGTGAGTACCTTAGTGAGTTAACAAACGAGAAAGCCACTGATTATACTCTATGGAAAGCCACAAAGCGATTAAAAAGGCCCACTCTGCAGAATGCTCCAATCATAAATGCAGATAACACCTTCACTAGAAATAACAGAAGTTAAATGATTCGTAGATTATTTACGAAACACCTTTCAACCAAATGAAGAAGAAGAAATACCAAACTGAGATCTTCTAGACAGAGATGACTTAATCATCAGACCAACCTTTCTAAAGGCAATTGCAAAGATTATAAAAACAATTATTGATTTTAGGAAAGCCCCTGGCTTTGATTTAATTACAAGAGAAGTTGTAAAATAACTACCAAAGATAGCCATAATTAAACTAATATACCTATTTAATACCTTATTCAAACTAAGATATATCTTTAAGTTGTGGAAAGTAGCTTCAATCATTATGATCCCCAAACCCGTAAAACATCCAAATAGATTAATATCTTTATTGCTTATATTATCGAAACTATTTAAAAAAATACTAATGAAAAGACTGAAATCCATGAAAGAAGATTCCAGATAATCAGTTCGGTTTTAGAGAAAACCATTCAACTATAGATCAGATTCATAGAATCTTAAATGTAATTCAAAAAGCATTAGAAAACAAAGAAGTCTGTTTCATCATCTTCCTCGATGTTGCGCAGGCTGGAAAAGTTCTTCTATCAGTTTTTTTGGAATTCCCATGGTATAATTATGCTTGATTATCTAGATAAGGGTAAAGAAAATAATCTGGTGAAGACTATTTGATATTACTGACCATTTTGCGAGAAAAAATTAAGCTAAAAAGACGTGGTAAGTTGTCCAAAGGTGTTTTGTTTTTACAGGATAATCCCTATGCACATAAATCGCAAAGAAAAAGTAATTTGGGTTTCAAGTTACTCAAACACTCCCTTATTCACCAGATCTATCTTCGTTAGACTATAATCTTTTTCCTTAACTAAACAAAATTAAAATATCGTACATTTTTATCCAATGAAGAGGTTATAGAAGCAAGCTGTAGGGACCTGGTCTGCTGAGCAAGGTAAACTTTTTTTTGAAGGCCTAGAGGCGTTGCATGTTCATTTAAATAAATGTGTTATATTAAGAGGAGAGTATGTTCAATAATAAAATATTTTGATATTTAAATTTTATATCCTTCTCCATTAGGCTAAGAATTTGTTATTACTTTGTATTTTAAACCCTTAATAATGCAAGAGGTTTTCTCAACTGGTCAGAAATACTGTTACTTGTGACGTTCGAACTAAGTGTGCTCATGCGCCAGTTTCTTTAAGAGTGGGTTGCTTCATTTTAACTATTGGAACAAGTTCTAAGAAGGCCTGCAGGTAGCTGCAATGAAGAAAAAAGTTCCAGAAGGTCAAAAATATTTGTAGTACCTGAAACGAGAGATTTACGACAAGGGAATGAAATGTCAAGCGTCTATTTGACACATATATTGTTCAGTATTTACAAACGTTTCGGTTGATATTCGGTGAAGTTAAATAATTGTATTTACAAGCACTCCCCAAGTTATTGGATCTAATGCTGAACAAAATTAAAAACAAAATCGCAACGGAAATTATTGGGCAAAATAAAATGTTTATGAATAAAATGGAGTCAGGAAAACGGCGGTCAAACCAGAAGTACTACACAGCGTTGTAGCAAGTCTATGGTCGTCGGCAGGGCAAACATGAATTTCTCCTCTAAGCGTCTTAGAGCTTTTGACTATTCGGTTATCCCTATAACGGGAAATATAGAGACACGGAAGTAATGTGCTACAGAGAAATTGCAAATCTAGCTACAGCCTAACGCCTAACGGACCACAAGATAAATATCCTGGCAACCCCTGAGGATGGCGCTGCAGGCTATATAACCTCGTATAAACCAGACACTGGGAGCGAAGCCAAATCAGCTCATTCTACCATGCGGGATAGTCACTATACATCGAGTCCAGTCAACTAAAAGTCTAACTAACGGTGGGGACAGGGATCAAAATTAAATAAACCAAAGTAACGTTAATTGCGGAGCTAAAAAAATTTACGAATAAAATACAGACTTGTACCAAACGGCAGAAAAGGTAACTAAGCTTCACTTCTGTTCAATAGCAAATCCGAAACATATAATCTGAGTTGGTTACCAAATTAGCCCATTCTACTGCGGGAGAATTCACTGTCTTTAGACGATACTTTAATTCAGGAAATTTTATAGCGGAATGTACAAAATAAATACTTAGGAACCCTAACACGGCCTAACAACGTTATTTTAAAATTGGCAGACAAAATCCATATTTGCTTCCAAAATACTGATAAGGTTGCAAATAAAAAAATTGAATAAAAAGAAAATATAAACAACTTGGAAATTTAACGTATTCCTGCTGGTTTCACACGGTTTTCAGGACATACGGCTAAATAAATTTACAGGAATATTCTAATTACTATCGGAATAGTGTACAATGGAAAACAAAAGAGATTTTGAAGCGGTATCACAGTTCGGTCTCAAAACAACTAGTTGCGAGGAGGAATTAAAATTGAATGCCTCTTCGCTATTTTCGATCGGGCCACGTTCTTTAGCTCTCGAGTCGATTTCAAGTGCCCGAGATTAGTGGTGGGGATGCGATGAATCTACAGCAATAGAAAATTTAACACCTGGTTGAAATAAAATCAATAATTATTTGCAAATCGCGGGAATTTCGGAAAATAATAATTTAAAAATCGGGGAACTTTAAGAAAAGGGTTGATCCAAATAATTAAAAATGGGAATACATTTTTTGTTTATTACAATAATAATGTTTGTAGTATATTTGTCTTATAAACGTAATTAATTTACAGACTTTAATACTTTAAAAAAATCCACATGTTTGTTATTACTTGTTCAACAGTTTTACCTAATGAAACTAGAATACGTGGAGTTTTTCAACAACTTCATTAATTCTTTTCTTTTATAGTCAACGTTCTACTTTTTTAGCAAGTTCATTATCATCATTATTATTATTTTAATATGTATCAAACTTCACCTAATTTGTCATTATAATTGTTGGAAAATGAACTATTTGTAATGGCCTCGTATAATGTTTTTTGTACGTTATTTAAGTTAGTTGACTGTTAGACAACCAATTATGTCGAACAGCGTATTGTATGTTGCATACCTACCATTTTTAAACAATTATTTATATTCACATAAAAAAATGCATTTATTTAACATTTAATTTCTATCTAAATTAATGTAATCTAATTTAACAATGTTTTCTGTTTATTAATATCAATGTATCTGTAAAGTATTATCTTATTTTAAAGATCTATTTTTTGATCCACTGATGTGCATTAGATCACTGCACATAGGGATGAAATGACAATCAAGTTCGTTCGCCACTTCGTTTTCTAGAAGAAGGCTTCTTGCAACATCGATCAAAAATCTAATCAATACTATTAATGAAAAATGTAAATTTTAATTTCTAAGTGAAGTGTTTAGAACAGTCAGTTTTCCCCTCTGTATTTGTAGCAGTTATTTCAGTGTACAAAAAGGTAAATAAATTTAAATATAGCACAAATTGTATTATTCCACTAAAGGTCAAAAAGCTAAACCCATATATCAAGCGAGAATGCGATGATAGAGGAAGAAGTCCGTTATCATCCAATAATAATTATGCTAACTTTACGTTAAAAGCCAGTGGTCCGACTAAGCAAGATCATTATTTAGTATCGATATCTGCAGTTAGGCAAACAGTACTAGGATGCGTAACTATATTATAGGGAATGTCAGTGTAACTATAAATTCTAAACAAACTGCGCGCTTAGCCATTAGCTCCGAGTACATAGATGTTGGGCTCGTTAAAGATACCTACCTCTGGTTGGAACACCAGAGTATTCGGCCAAATTTCTGTTTTTTTGAGGTTGCATGCTCACTAGCGTCGGTATTTAAACCTTATAGTTGGAAATACACCGAAAAACTATGCTTTATAATGAAAACTTTGTTGGTAATTATTAGTATTAGTTTAGTTAAAAATTTACTAATAATTCATATTTTTCCATAATTAACAAGTTAATTCACACACACATAGAACAGAATCTCACTCCTAGAGGTTTCTGTCTATTGAATTTATAACTTATTAATGATGATTCTATCAATAGTTTTCTAAGTAATACCTCTAGTCTACTAAATGGACCACTTTTATATTTTTTATTTAATTTAATTATTTATTTTATCCTCTAATTGCGATATTTACTGATGACTTCCAAACACTTTAGTTAATAAATTTGATCATATATATCATACAGATCTCTTCAACTAACTCTTCCCTTTCTCTACAGACATTGGCGTTGTAGAGAATTTAATTGGCCATCAATAGAGCGGTTGCGATCCGTGCTGTCGTTGATCATATATTGTGCTTTATTATTTAATATAGACCATATCCCAAAGGCGTTTCGATATCGATGTATTTTAATTAACAGAGCAAGTGAAACTGTCCCCCTGACGGTATGGTGTCGGTCGCTTGACACAGGACTGGAGTCAGCTGGTAATCAATAGATATGCTATCTTTCCTAAATCGATATTAGTATTCAGTGCCTCCTTAAAGTAACGCATATATTAATTTTCAACGAAACAAATGATTTTGAGATAATATTGTAATGTGAAACTGTTTAATAATTATGTCAATAGATTTTGTTGATGGCGTCAAGTGACAGCTTAATTTTTATTGTGCTTTTTTGAGGTTACTTTAGATTTTAGAGAATAATTTGAACATTGAACCAAAGTATGTTAACCGTTGAGTAGCGACATAAAGCGTCGGTGCCTTTGATCTTGGGTGGTGCAAATTTTCTTTCTCTCTCTTTTGACGTTATAGACGGAACGACACAGTAAAACACTGCTCGAATTAAAAACTAGTCTTGAATGTGATGTTTACACTGCTCGACGTAATTTGAAGTAAAACTCTCTTGTAGTTTACATTTATAAAAAAGGTTTGGTCATTAGGCAGTTTTATATTTATGAGTATTTAACTTATGTAGTAAATATAAAGATATATATCACTACTTTTGATAAATTTAAATTTTTTTACTTACGTGCGGATGAGCTAGAGACTTAAAAGTTGGTAGGTACACAGGGTTTTGATTTTTGATAACAATAGAAATTATTACTTATGGACCCTTATTTATTAATTAAGTTGTCTCAAACTTTAAATTTCGCGTTGTTTAAACATGTCGCTCAATACAATTTTTGACTAATAATGCGCCCCGTTACTCAAAACTTTTAATTCACGTTTAATGTGTTTGACAGAGGTATTTGATTTGACAAGTAATTCATACAACAATATGGAAGTCGGTGTCAAATCTGATGACAGGTATAAAACGAACCCTTTTCTTAACAAGAAACCCTCGAAAAAATCAATTTATAATAATTGTTATACCTGGTACATATGCTGTATATCCTCTAGATTTTATAGGAAATATACGAAATAGGCCTTATCACATCAAATTTTCACAAAGAAGTTCCAATAAAAATAAGATTATTATTTGATAAATATCAAATATAGTGTGTAGTTCAAGGTACTTACCTCTCATATTCTTCTGAAAATGAAAACAGTGATTTTTTATCACCAAACCTTGTCGAGCAAGGTCGATAAGCACATGCATTTCCTGGCATAATGAAAAACCCACAAAATCCCAAAAAATCTTAACAAAAACACAATAAAAGAGCACTAATAAATCCACAACAACTAAGTCCTATATCAGCCGCCGGACTAAAGTGAAAGGGGTTGTTTACATCTTTAGATGACGTCTCGCCTCTCGATTTCGAGTCGGCGCACTAGAATTCGGTTCCCCAGCTGTCGCTACTCAACGGTTAATATACTTTGGGAGGTCCTTTCGCCACACCTCTCGCCTCAAATGTTAAAAAAAAAGTTATTAGATTTTGACTAAAATTAATTTTTTTCTAATAGTTGAAGTCCTTATTTATCTAATACTGAACTTTTAACTATACCTTACCTTGCAAATTTTTTTTTAAATGTGAGTATTTGTACAGTGCCTCACGAGAAAGTAAGTCCTCAACAACAATTCTCGAATTATAATATTATTTATTGATTAGATGGAGTAGAAAAAAACTAAAAATAAGGTTTTTGAAATATTTACATTTTGTTTTATACAATAAAATATATATAGTAAACCGTGGAACTTATAGAGAAATTAATATTAAAAAATCACAGAAAATTTTCAAGTAACCTAGTTGAAAATTTTTTGTGATTTTTTAATAATAATTTCTCAATAAATTCCACGGTAACCTATATATTTTATTGTAAAAAACAAAACCTAAATATTTCAGAAACCTTATTTTTAGTTTTTTTCTACTTCATCTAATCAATAAATAATAGTAAAATTAATTATAATTAGAAAATTGTTGTTGAAGTCTTACTTTCTCATAAGACACTGTACAAACACACACATTTTAAAAAAAAAAATTTCTTAAAAATTTGCACGGTAAGGTATAGTTAAAAGATCACTATTAGATAAATAAGGACATCTACTATTAGAAAAAAATTAATTTTAGTCATAATCTAATATTTTTTATTTAACATTGGTGGCGAAAGGACCTCCTTAAGGACATTTAGGATGCTGAGGAAATGTATAGAGTACCAAACTATTTGTAATGAGAATGTTATGCGGTCATTACTTAGGTTAGGTTTGGTTAGCATAAACGGAGGCATATATAGGTAATAAGGCTTGATTTATTTAACATTGTAAAGGCATGTATAAAATTGTCGCTGATACCTGTCCTAAAAGAGTTGTTATTCCGTTATGCAGACATTTCTGAACGTAGGTGTGACATGCAATTCACAGTGTATGTATTGGTAAGATAATTTTTTATATTTATGTTTGAAAAAAAGTTGATTTATTGTTTTTAACTCGTTGACTGCCGATGACTCAACTGTTGAGCCACGACGGCCTCCCACCAAAAGCCGATGGCTCAACTGGTGAGTCAAGTGCAATTGAATATACTATGAACCAGTGTTGCTCCGGCTTTTGTCGAAATAGGTTTATATCACGTCGGCCTCTTGATAGAGTATAAATACGTATTTTCTGTGTATTGGTTTTTCGGTCGTGTTTGTTATATTTGTAAAATGGATGGTGAAATTCCGGGACCATCTAGGCCTAAAAAAAGACTTACAGACTATGAAAGAAAGAAAGCTTTAACATTAAGTGAACAAGAAGCATTAATTAATTTTTCTGAAAGTGATGAAGAACCGTTTTTAGAGAGTGAAAGTGAGTACGAGCCGGACGAAACTGATTCGAGCGAAGAGGAGGAAGATGTTGAAGACGTTCCTGCTGTGAATAATAGTCAACCAACCACCACCGATCAAATAAATTATAGTGAGTTACCTTCATGGGATCAAGACCCTAATTTCAAAGACTTTCCCTTTTTGGGCAATCCCGGTCTCAAGATAAATTTAGAATCTGACGAACCTATGGACTTTTTTAGATTGTTTCTAACAGATATACTTCTCGAAAACATCGTAACTGAAACTAACAGCTATGCCGAAGAATTGTTCCTCAGCAAACAAACCAGGGAAAAATCAAGAATAACGGATTGGAAACCTATAACAGTGGCCACTTTACAGGTTTTTTTGGGACTGTGGCTTCATATGGGCAATATAAAGATAAACCGGTTACAGGACTACTGGAAAACTGAAGAGTTATATAATCTGTCTATTTTTCGAAAACATATGAGTAGAAATCGTTTTTTAACCATTTTAAGATGCCTACATCTGTCGAAAAATCCGGAAAGAGGCGATTTAGGATTTGGCGACCGTTTGTCAAAGATAAGGTGGCTTCAAGATTTTTTTAACCAAAGAATGGATGAAATTTATTATCCCAATAAAAATCTTTCATTAGACGAGTCTATGGTTCTTTGGCGAGGCAGACTTGTTTTCAGACAATATATAAAAAATAAAAAGCATAAATTTGGAGTAAAACTTTATATTTTATCGGAACCTAATGGTCTTGTTTTAAAAATTAGAATATATACCGGCGGCGAAAAAGATATGCAGGGAGAATTAGGACATTCAGCAAACGTTGTGATGAGTTTAGTAAAAAAATATTTTGAAAACGGACATTCTCTTTTTATGGACAATTATTATAATAGTGTGACTTTGTGCAGAGAGCTAATTTCAAAAAAAACGTATGTTACGGGCACCTTAAGACAGAACAGAAAAGGAAATCCAACAGAAGTAACCTCCAAAAAATTGAAGAAAGGTGAAGTTACGATGAAATATTCTAGCGGAGTTGGAATTGGAAAGTGGCGTGACAAAAGAGAAGTACTATTTATTTCTACAGAGTTTGATGGTGAATTGACAAGTGCAGAAAATAGGCGGGGAGAAGAAAAACAAAAACCAAACGCTATTATTCAATATAACAAAAATATGTCAGGAATAGATAGGCAGGACCAAATGCTTTCATATTACGGAAGTGAGAGAAAAACAATTAGGTGGTATAAAAAGCTTATCATCCATTTTATATCAATTATGCTTCTCAACGCTTTTTACATGTATAATACATATTCCACTAAAAAAAAGCTTAGTTATTATGACTTTCGGCACTGTATAATTAAAAATCTTTTGTCACAAACGGAAAACCAAACCCCTGAAAATTCCAAAAACAAACCGAACGAACAGCCTGACCATTTACCTGAAAAATATAATTTGAATGAAAAAAAATGTCAGATGAGAAAGCGGTGCAGGATGTGTTATGAACAGAAAATCCGTAAGAATACCCCATATTTTTGCCCTGCTTGTCCCGGTCAACCAGGACTTTGCCTCGGAAATTGTTTTCGGATGTACCATAACACGAAATAAAATTCCTTTGGTTTTTTGGTTTGTTTTTGGCATTTTTTATACATTTTTTATATGTATTTTATGTATTTTTGATTTTATGTCGTTTTCCTAAGCAGAAATGCTTATACCATTTTATTATTTTGTTCTTTTCAGAAATTGTATTTGATTTTCTTAGTTTTGTTAGAATGTCTATTATTTTATTCTTTTTAGAAATTGTATTTGAGTTTTCATTGTTTATTTGTAAACAATGCATTTTAATAATAAACAAATGTTTGAGCATGCATCTAGTGTTTATTTTTCATCACATAGGTAATTCTTGGGTCTGACTCAAGTGTTGAGTCATCGGCCTTTTATTGAGAAAATAGTAGTCAGAGGCCGATGACTCAACCCTTGAGTCACAGTAGTTTCAGGTATAAGGACTAACTAAAATTATTTATAATAATGAACACATCACTAAGGAATACTTTTTTTACAAGTTTGCACAAAAAAAAGGTCCGGTTATTCGAGAAGGTCCTACATATGGTATCGGCAGTCAACGTGTTAATAAGTTTTTTATATCATAAAAAAGGTACTCGTGACAATACCGATGTAAAAACTAGAATAAAGATATATAATGGCTTGGCGTTCTATATTATACTCTTCACAGTTCAACAGACCCCCTTAACCTTCTTCAATCAGATTTTTCTCAGAATAAATAAGCTTCAACCCCTTATAAAACTTGATTTTAATTTGATATCGTTTGATATTGTTTCTGAGATTTCTTTCAATAATTTTTAATAATTTCCATATAGAGCTTGATTTTTGCTCAAAATTTTGACCTGATATCATTTTCCGTTTTTGA
The DNA here is from genome assembly GCA_927349885.1 of Psylliodes chrysocephalus. Classification (NCBI taxonomy): domain Eukaryota; kingdom Metazoa; phylum Arthropoda; class Insecta; order Coleoptera; family Chrysomelidae; genus Psylliodes; species Psylliodes chrysocephalus. Next base: position 15,341,979 of record OV651813.1, read on the forward strand.
CTTATCGTGTGAACATATAACGTGACATGGGACCCAAAGTAAACCTATATATAACCTTAACAGACTAATGTGTGAAGAGTATAATAATAACAGATAGCTTCATATTTTTATTTGCTATTCATGTATTTTATTAACAATGATCTAGAATAACAAATTCACAATTTAGCATTTTCAAATCAACGACGAACAACTACTAGACTAATTTTGTTTACAACAATCGAATTGCAAACATTCATGGTGTTATCCACCTAGTTGACAAATTATTATGTGTATGTGTGAGTTATGTTATAAGAATTATTTATGGTTATAATTCGGTATTGACTTAAGATAAGGCTCTAAAACATACAAAAGGCTTTCAAAATTAAATTAAGGAAGTATGTTTGCATTCTTAATGCCAGTTATTAACATTTTAAAGGATTTTTCACGTTGCAACTATCATAGTTGAAGGTGATTTCCAGGAAAGTTCGCAATTAATTTTGAAGTGTGACAGAAAGCGTCGTAGACGTAAGTACTAATTCATTTATAAAACGCATGCTCGCTCCTCAGATAAACACGCACAAATTATCCCTACTCAAATAAGCAGCCATCTTGTTCTTTCTAATGCGACAGATGATGCGACAGCTCTGTCTGCGTAATATAAAATACAATAATCTGAATGATTGAAATAAATAAGAGTTTGAGTTTGAATAAATGAAGTAGTTTAGTAGTTTTTCGTCGTTGTTTCAAATACTAACAAAACTATTTCTCCAATTTGAGTTGCTGTTTTATTCTATAAAAAATGATTTTTTGAATATATATTGAAAATTGTTTCTGTAAATTTACCTCTGATTCAAAAGATCTATTGAACATGTATATGCTTTTAAGATTTGATTAATAAATAACTTTTAATAAATCTAAATAAACTCTCCCGAAACACTACGGTTATGTGCGACGATACCCCTTTCCTCGTCTGATATAAAAGGCGTATGATGCAAGCCGAGGGCGCATAAGCACAAGAATAAATAATAACCAGAAGGATATCTCTGATCACGTGATTTTCGAGGGCTCGTGACCTTCAAGCACACCTACACCGATATTCTACACCGAAACTTTCAGTCCAATAGCGACCGGCACGGGCGGTGGTATCGAAATCATTAATTTATAATTATTATTATTCTGTTGTTTCTGTTATTTTGCTTAAATATTTTTATCATTTACTATTTTCTGGTTTTGTTGTGCTTTAATGACAATGTGAGTTATGAAAGAAGACAAAAAAAGCTGAATTTGTTTGTAGTTATAAAAACTGCACAATTAAATCTTATATCGGTGCACATTCATTTTACAGATTTCCTCAAGTTGTTAAAAGTTAATATAAATAAAGTATAATAAATAAGTGAAATACAGGGTGTTTTAAATTAGCTGTTACTTCGGGATATTTTCTGTATCTTTAATCTCAGGGAGGGTGGGTTGCCCCACAGTACTTAGGGTATATCCTAATAATAGTATATTATGCAACGATCATGTATTAATAGCCATTACATAAGAGTTGCATACTCTATTTTTTCTACGAGCAAAAACCAGTTCTTCAATCAAAAATAGATTAATTTAATAAATTATAATGCTTTTAATCCCTCAAAACCTTAGATAATATAATTTGTTATGACTACTTGTTAAGACGACTAAATAATAAATCTTTTTTTATTTCCCAAAAGTATTTCGGATTTTTTTGCTATTGCCTTTGGAATTTCTCTTTTTATATGATAGCAATTTTGGGTTAATATTCAGTTGTGTTTTTAAAATGGAGTAACAAGTATTTCAATTTGGTTGAGAGTTGTTCAAAGCAACACATTTTTAGAAAAGGATAAGACTTTCTTTGTTAGCTTCCAGTCTAAATGTTGACTATACATTTTATACCTTCAATTTCGAGTGGTGTATATGGAACATTATCGTTGCTGGACATCTTTTTTCAAATTTAAAATACCTAAATATTTTAAAATCTAAACTGACACAGAACATAAATCTTCCAGAAACTGTCAAAAACTATTTGGGGAAAATAACTGGATGCTTACATGATTATTACAAAATATAGGTTTCTATTGATCAATTTTTCAGTTTCCTAATGAAAAACCAGTGCTATAATGAATATCATTGTGAAACTGAACATTAACATTTAATTAACCAATGATAGTATATTAGTAGAAAATATTATTTACATGCTGGTTAGCAAGAACAAGGACGCAATTAAAAGTAGTCGATTTAACAGTATTTATTTATAAATGGTTTGGGCGCGAGTAATATACAAACATACCTTTTTTTAAGAATCAAAATGTTTCATTTTTGACCCACAAAACTAAATTATCTCTAATATTTTTTTGTTATGATACAGTTTAGGTGATTTTCAGAATTTTAAACCAATGCCAGATAGTAGTGACCTATCAAAACTGAATTATTTCTAATAATTGCTTAATATGATACACTTTAGGTAATTTTCGGCATTTCTATATTTATTAGTAAATGCCCTGGTTTATAGATAAATTATATAGTTTTTGATGCTATTAAAAAGTTAAGGAATATTGGACTGAACGTTATTATTACCGTAAGTGATATGGGCTCCAATAATATTCAATGTAAAAACTTTTTGCAAATAACCCCTGAGAGATCTTATTTTATTTTTGGTGATAAATTTTTTTTTTATATTCGATACACCTCACCTCATCAAGGCTATGAGAAACATGTTACTGAAACATGTTACTGAAACATACTTTTCTTGTTTCTAATAAAATAGTTTCATAATATTAATAAGTCGTTAGGTACCAGATTAGCGCCTAAACTAACTGATTCGCATATATTTCCTAGTAATTTTGAAAAACTGAATGTAAAATAAGCAAGTCAGGTATTTATTCTTACAGTTTCAGCGGCTTTAAATGTGTACGTCGAATTAGGTACCTTGTCTAATGAAGCCCAGGCATAGCCCTCAGAAGGTCTAGATACCGCGTCGTAAAAACATTTTGACCCCCTATATGATGGGCCCCATGATAAATAAATGTCAATAAATTTTAAGTTGGCAGTACTGACAAGACAGAATCGGCGCAAGTTTAGTAATAAGCGTAAGATCGGCGTTCGACGTATATAATCGATTTTATTATCTGTTGTGTTGTTTATTTTGTTCTTCTAGTAAAGGTTTTATTTAAAACATTATTTTTTAGTTTAGTCGTTTAGTGTTTTATTTTAATAAAAAACATTTGTGGTTTGGTGTTAAATTTTTACAGGATTTTCAAAATATCTTTTTGTTTTGTACGTGAATGTAACAATGCATCTAACGGTAGAAGATACAAGGAAGGAATAACATTTCATGTGTAAGTTTTCACAAATATTTGTGTATTTACAAAATCAAATAATTTGTATGTTTTGTTGTAGCATACCAAAAAATGTTAGGAAAGAATAACTCATAGCCATAGGAAGACCATTGAATCATTTTGTGACTTTAGTATAAGCACAGAAAATTTGGGGATACTAGCTGAAACGGCAAATGTGTTATTGGCTCCTTGTTAGTGACGTATTGTACAATTTTTCAAACACAAGTTCCATGATCCATGATCCTTTGAACTTGGCTGCACCGTACTGATGAAGACCAATAGTCAGAAAAACGTGTCGACCGTTACTTCTTTTTTACTTTTTTTTATTCGGAAAATGTCCACTATTACTACCTTGATATAACAATATTAGTTCCGTTCTAAGTAGGTACATATTATAGTTTGTATGTTTTATGCTTTATTTTATTATATGTAATAAATGATAGGAAATATACTTTTATAGTAAATAAATTGATTAAAGCAATATGTAAGAATAAGTTTATCTAAGGATTAAATTTTTAAGGCAATTTTTTATATCCATTGTTTATTAATTTGTTTCATTTAATTCTTTCTTATTGAGTAAGTTATTTCATATAAATATGCGATACTTGTAAAATGTAATATTTTCTTTTAAATATTATGTTCGTATAAAATATTGTTCAATTAATAAAATCAGAAATATTTTGTCTTTTATTCAAAAGAAGTTTGTAAATTTTTCAAAATATATTTACCTACCCCAAAAAAAGATTAATAAAACCAGTTAGTCATATACACATTTTCTATATATTTATAGAGGTACTTTTTAAATAACTTTCAATACATTATAAATCTGTGGTTTTATTAAACTCAATGTAACAAATAATAATAGGTAATCTCAAAAATATTTAAAAATAAAATCGAGATGGGACTCTTGTATAATTTAGTGACTATTCGCCTATGGTTAGTGCACTGCTGTATGTTCCTGGGTTTTCTACATTAGAACAATACTGCTTCTCCACTCTAGCAGTATTTTTTGCATCTCAGATTATATTTATTAAAAAACCAAGGAATTGTTTTGGGCCTATTGCTGTGCCCTTTTCCAACATTCCCAAAGTTTTTTTTTTACTTTCTGCTAATTGGATCTCCGATAGCGACAACTCCATTTGTTGTTCCACTAGTTTTTTATCAAATTTTTAAAATAACTTCTATATATTTATCTTTTGCAATGACTTTGCTTACCTGCTTCATAATTTCTTCCCTATGCCCCAATTTCTCTAACAGGTGAGATCTTATACTCGCTCTATTAAATCAAATTATCATTATAGTTTATTTGAAAATGCTTGGTAGCACAGTTTTTATGGCAAAGGTCCATATTTTTATATAATTTTGCTATTATTCATTTTCAAATAAACTATAGGAATAGGAGTAATCTATTAGTTTTTCTAAAAATACCTTGTTACCGATGTAAGTATATCTTTCCCTAGTTAAAAAATTCGAGTTTTTATTTTCATAATATAATATAAATAAATGACCGGTTAACAATCACATTCTTTTAAATAGTACATTTGACATTGAAGTAGGTATTTTCTCCATATTGCCAAACAGGAACAGATGGTTTACTTGTAATTTGAATTATATTACATAAATCTCACTGAATTTCTCTATAATTCTCATAGCAATATGTACAAAAACCACTTATCCAATAATATATAACCATGTAAAAATAACATTTCAAGAACGAGAAATTTTATAAAACCGGTCCTGTCTGAACAGATCTAGGAAAATCAAATAGGTTTGACAAAGTTTTGTTCTTAATTTGAAATTAGAAATTGTGCGTCTCACTCACTTATAACTAATAACAAAGTGCAGATTATCGGTGTTCACGTATTACAGAACACACAAACTAAAAATCAGTGTAGCCAAAACATAAATTTACCTAACATGGCGACAAGCTTGAATGGGGTCATTTTTTTGTATTGACAGTATACGCCAAGCGGTATCTAGACTTTCTGAGAGCTATGAGCCCAGGCAACTGCTGATTTCTTTCAAAAAATCGACAAATTATTTGATATTTTAAACTCATCAAAAACACCAGACAAAAAGAAACATAATTTGGCGAAATATAATTCGACTTTCAACTAACATTTTTAAATGAGATAATATTGCTGTTGGACAACTTAAAAGTTTTCAATAACCTAGGCGAGGATTTAACTAAAAAAAATTAAGCTTACAACAAGTTTTAAAATAACAATTAGCTCCATTCTTCATTTCTGGGATTTTCTTAAAACAAAAAACTTTTAAGTTTCTTTTTACTAGACGATTAAACCTTTAGAAAATTATTATAGACAAAAAGTTTATCATTTGGAAAGATAAGTAAATATTTTTTAATATATATAAATCTTTTACTTACCTACGTGTATATTTGTAATGTATGAACTTAAAAAATAAATCAATAGCTACCCAATATTTTTGTTATTTTCCTAACCTTTTTTTCGGTGCGCCTATGGAATATACAAGTAATAACTAAAAGACGAGTTTGTAGCACAGCTTATACAATACAGCTAAAACACTCTCTTGGCGGCAACGGTTTGCGTCGATTTCGTCGCGCATCGCTTAAGCTCCGCCTTCGAAGGGAAAAGACGGTTTTGGTGTTCAGAAGCGTATTTAGGTAAGGTGTTGAGTCGTGCGTATAATTTCGTTGATTGTATTATTTCGTGGAGTCTATAATTTCGTTGATTTTGTTTGAGTTAAAGGTATGGATTTGAAAAATACCTACATATTTTAAAAATATCTTTGGATATACAAGGTGTCACGTTTTTGCCTGGCAAATTAAAATGTATGTTTTTTAAATGGAACACCTTGTATTTTATTTTATGATAAAATTATTAACACCCTAAATTGTTGTAAAGACGAATTGATACAGAAAAATTTTATTAGGTATGTGTGTGGTTACCTTTTAATAAAAGCCTTGCGGATCCACTCCTCTGCGATACCTGTCTTAAATATAACAAAGATCACGTTGAATTAGATGATTTTTCTTTTTATTGCTTTTTAAAGGCATATGATAACGCCAATCCAGATACATTTGGAAATCTGCAACTGTCAAATGATGAATTTGTAGAACTAATATTCAATATTGAAAAGATATTTCAAAATAATTTTGAAGAATTGGCTACAAAAAATAACATTTGTACCACACTTTTAGAATTAATTAACCCAATACCCTTTAGTCATCCATGCTAACGTTTTCCAAAAGAATAACTTATTTTATTGTATGTTTAATCTCAATAACTAAAAAATATACTGACAATTAGTTTGACAGAATTGTCATTTATTTAAAATTTTAAAAATAATAGCAGTCGGTTGATCAAAATATGAACGGTGATTGGCGAATTTATTTTTTTTTTGCAGTGTTCTCACTACCTAGAATGGATATGAAATATATTCGTTCAATTGAAGGCAATAGCATACTTTTTCGTTTTGTAATCTGTGCATGGATATTAGCTAATCTATGCACATACTACAAAACGAAAAAGTATGTTATTGCGTTCAACTACGAATATATTTCATATCCATTTTAGGTAGTGAGAACACTTTAACAAAATTAAATCTGTTGGAAAATGAACTATTTGTAATGGCCTCGTATAATGTTTTTTGTACGTTATAATAAAAAATGTCAATGTTAATTGTCTAAGTGAAGTTTCAGAACAGTCAGTTTTCCCCTTTGTATTTGTGGCAGTCATTTTGCTGTACAAAAAGGTAAATAAATTTGAATCTATAAAAAGTTGTATTATTCCACTAAATATAAAAAAGCTAAACCCATATATCGAGCGAGGATGCGATGGTAAAGGAAGCAATCTGTTATCATCCATTCATGTGGTCCTTCTAGAGTCGGATTAGTGGAATAATACCCCAGGATTTCATAAAATTTGTTAAATTTAAATAAACGCCGTCCCAGGTGTCCCCCAAACGCGAGCAGGTAGCATCGCAAACGCAAAGTCTAGGTAGAAGCTTCGAGTTCGTTCCAGAAAAGCAGCCATATTTGATCGTCGTCAACGACCAATCATATCTCGCAGATTTAGTGTTGTCACTCACCAGTAGAAGCATCACGACACAATTTAAATGAGTGGAGGAGCTGCGTCGTGCTTGGAAGAAGCAGGACAGAAAATAGGTCACTAGGTCAGTGATTCGATTGTGATATTTTCAAGTTCAAGGTAACTGTTTGTTTTTATAACCAGCTGTTGAAAAATCAGTGCTAATTCAATTTTAAATGACTACTGTTCGTAACTAAAAGTGAAAATATAAAAGACACTTCTTGTTCAACAAAAATAATTTATTACTATTAGTAGTTAACGATGGAGAAATTAATAAAAAAGAGAGCGATTCAAAAGGGCGGTATTACTCGCATTATTTCATTTTTTAAAAGAAATCAAGACAAATCTTTAACTACTCCTGACTTAACAGTAAGACAAGTAGCTTTAGATGATAGTTTTAAGAAATATTCCGAAATACAAGATGAAATTGAATTATTGGATGAAGCTGAAAGTGCAGACAGAGAAGAAGTTGAATCGAAATATTTTGAAGTCAAAGTAGAAATTCAATCGAAATTAGATGAAATTAATTTAAAAACCTCAACAAATTCTTCATCTGCATTTCAACAAATTGTTCAAAATAATTCATCTAGCTTACCAAAAATTTCTCTGCCAGTGTTTTCCGGTAAAATGGAAGACTGGAAAGGTTTTATAGATTTGTTTACAGCGTTAGTGATTGATAATACTAATATTACTAATGTAGAAAAATTATGTCATTTAAAAACGTCATTAAACAATGAAGCTCTTAAATTAATTAGCAATTTGAGAGTTGAAAATGATAATTTTGATGTAGCACTAAATATTTTAGAAGAAAGATATGGCAACGAATTATCTCAAGTGAACAACCATATAAAACAATTACTTGATTATCCTTCAATAAATTATTGCACAAGCAAAAATTTGCGTGAACTTATTGCACATCTCAAACAAAATTTACACAGTCTTCAAAACTTAAATGTTACTAATGACTCTTTGTTAGAACTGTTCTTAATTCACATATTTTCACAAAAACTCGATCAAAGGACAAGAAACTGTTTCGAACAAGAGCGAATAAAAGAAATTCAGTTAAAACGCTCGCTTCCCAATTTAACTGATTTTTATACGTATTTAGAGGGTAGATGTCTTTACCTTGAAGGTGCTTCAAATTCTACTGACGAAAGGTTACTCAAAAAAAAAGGTTTCTCACTTAATAGTGAACCCCCATGATAATAAATTATCTTCTCTAATAAACTGTTTATATTGTTCGCTCAGTGACCATACTATTTATAAATGTGTGAAATTCAATTCACTTAATCATTCACAAAAACGACAATTCGTATATACTAACAAGCTTTGCATCAATTGCCTTGGTACAAAACATTTATCGATAGACTGTAAATCAAAAAATTGTTCAATTTGTGATAAAAGACACCACACTTTACTGCATAATGATAATTTTACTAATTCCAAGTACTCTCACTTGAATAATAAGCGCACTGGTCTTACCAATTTAGGTACCCCTAATGCTCAAAATAATTCACAATTGTTTCTCTTAAACACTCAAAATAATCCATCGAATTACTCTCACTCTAATAACACACGATTTAACCACTCAAGTACTCAAAGTAACCCCACAAATTTATCAAATAATACTCACTCTCAACCAAACACTCAACTGAATTATTCTCAACAGTCTCAAAATACTCGTTCAAATTACAGTCAACCCCATGGTCTCAGTAACCACACTCACACTCAAATAACCCAAGCTTCTCATCAAAATGCAGAAAATACTCAAATCGCTAATCCAAATAATCATTCTTTACATTGTACACAAACTCAAGTAATGAACACTAAGTCTATAGAGAATACATTTACACTATTCAATAACGCAACACAAATACTATTAGCCACAGCTACGGTTCAGGTACAATCAGACAATGGTGAGATCTTTTACGCAAAGGCATTGCTCGATAATGGATCACAGTCATCTTTTATTTCTTCTGAATTATTTAAAAAACTTAAAAATTCATCTTACACAAGAGAACTTCAAATCACAGGAATTACGAATACTTTGATGCAATCAAATAAAATGACTGATATAATAATAAGATCAACCTCGTGTAATAAAAAGTTTAAGGTATCTTGTGCAATATTACCAAAAATCACTTGTGATTTACCCCAAATTGGTATAGGGAAATTTTCATTACCAATACCAAACAATATAGAATTAGCTGACCCTACTTTTTACACCCCTTCAAAAATAGACTTATTACTTGGCTCAGACGTCTATTATGAATTAATAAAACCAGGTTTCATCAGATTAGGTGAAAATCTGCCTCTTTTACAAAATACTTATCTTGGTTGGGTTTTAGGTGGCCCTATTGAAATGAAAAATTGTCTTCCATCACAATCTCAATTAAGTTTTTTTGCACAAACAGAACAAAACGATTTGTTAACAAAATTTTGGCAATTAGAGGAAATTCCAAACAAACCGCGTTTAACACCTGATGATGAACTCGCCGAAACTAAGTTTAAAGACACTCTTATTATTTTGGAAAATGGTCGTTTTCAGATTGATCTTCCTATAAAAAATTCAACTGAGCATTTAAAACTAGGAGACTCCTTTTCACAAGCCAGCAAAAGGTTTTATTTGTTAGAAAAACGTTTTCAAAGGAACTATAATTTATTCTCACAATATCAATCATTTATAAATGAATACATTTCGTTAAATCATGCAAGGTATGTTCCATTGACACTAACTAATTCATTAAATGAAAGTAAATATTTTCTACCGCATCATTGTGTGATTCGGGAAGAAAGCATTACAACTAAATTAAGAGTAGTTTTTGATGCCAGCATGAAGACAACATCTGGTATCTCATTAAATGATATAATGTTAAAGGGTTACACGGTACAACCGGAACTGTTTGATATCTTGTGTCGTTTTAGACACTTTAAATTTGTTTTAGTCACTGATATACAAAAAATGTATCGGCAAATTGAAATTAATCCTAAGCATCGATTTTTACTTAATATTCTATGGAGAGATCACCCAGAGCAACCTCTCAAATGCATTGAGTTGTCAACTGTCACATATGGTACTAATTGTGCTCCTTTTCTTGCAACCAGATCGCTTTTTGAATTAGCCAAAAAATACGAAAATAATTTTCCATTAGCCTCAGACGCCCTCATTAATCAATGTTATGTAGATGATATTCTCATGGGCACTAACGACATTGACCAGTTATTTAAATTATATCACCAACTTAAGGATTTATTAAATTTGGCTTGTTTCAATTTACATAAATGGAAATCCAATTCTGTTACATTTTTACAAAAAATTCATGAGAATTCCCATCATATAGACTATAATTTAACGTTAGATAATTCCACTAACAAGGTCTTAGGTCTTTCTTGGAATGCACTAACTGATGAATTTTCCATCCAATTACCCATCCCTTTTTCACAAATACCCACAAAAAGAAACGTGTTGTCAACAATATCCCAACTATTTGATCCTTTAGGTTTAGTGGGCCCTGTTATTCTAAAAGCTAAACTGATTATGCAAAAAATATGGATCAATAAGATTAATTGGGATGATCAATTACCGCAACAATTGCAAAGTGAATGGAATACATTTGTAAATACTATCTCAAAATTGTCAGCAGTAAAAATTCCGAGATATATCTTTCTATCTATCAAAATAATAAGTATCGATATTTGTGGATTCTGCGATGCAAGTCTCAAGGCTTACGGAGCTTGCATCTACATAAGAACTTTATATGAAAACAATCAAACTTCCTCACATTTAATTTGTTCCAAATCTCGAGTTGCCCCACTGAAATCATTAACGTTACCTCGTTTAGAGTTGTGTGGAGCATATCTTCTTTCCAAACTCACTGAGAAATTAGTTTCCCTTATTAAACCCAAATTAATCATAAATCATGTATATCTGTTTACCGACTCTCAAATTGTATTGTGTTGGTTAAAATCTCATCCGTCACGTTGGACAACCTTTGTTGCCAACCGAATTGCAGATATTCAAGAGCTTACATATTCTTACCAGTGGTGTCACGTAAGGTCAAGCCTCAATTCGGCTGATTTCGTATCTCGTGGAGCAGACCCTGAACAAATAATCAACTGCCCCTTATGGTGGCATGGTCCTGAATTTATCCAAGATCCTAACGTGAATCTGAATAATTTTGTTATGAACCAATGTTCAGAAAATTTGCCAGAGCAAAGAAAAACCTTTGTGCATCATCTAATAAATGAATCAAATTGTGAAGAAATTTTTGACCGTTTTAGTGATTTCACCAGACTACACAGAGTTCTAACTTTTTGTCTTCGTTTCATTAATAATGCAAACCCAAACTCAGAAAAACTTTCTGGGTCACTGTCAGTACAAGAGCTGCAAAATTCACTCACTAAAATTATAAAATGTGTACAATCTAGATATTTCTCCCGAGATATTCATGAACTCAATAAAGGAAAATACGTATCTAATAAACATTTACTTCCTTTACATCCATTTGTAGATACGTGTGGCCTTCTTAGAGTTGGAGGCAGACTCTCAAAAGGTGATTTATCTTTCAATCAAAAACACCCCATTCTACTCCCAGCTAAAGACCATATTACTCACCTTTTAATAAAAAAGGAACATTTACGTTTGTACCATGCAGGTCCCAAATCAGTATTAGCTAATTTAAGATTGCGTTATTGGCCTATTAACGGCATTCGCGAAACAAAAAAGATCCTTAAAAACTGTGTTACATGTCATCGATTTAAGGCGCAGATTGCTCAACAAATTATGGCAGATTTGCCAAAATCCCGCATTTCCATCGCACGCCCATTTTCTAAGGTAGGAATTGATTTTGGAGGTCCCATATTAATAAAATCATCTCCTTTGCGAAAGGCACCCATATTAAAAGCCTATTTTGCAGTATTTGTATGTATGGCCACTAAAGCCATACATATAGAACTTGTTTCAGATTTGACATCTGAAGCATTTTTGCTTACACTTAAACGTTTTATTGCACGAAGAGGTAATCCTAATGAAATTTTTAGTGATAACGCTACAAATTTTGTAGGCGCGAAAAATCACTTACATGATGTATATAAATTTTTTAAATCTCAAGACAATTTAGAAAGTATATTTAATTTTTTAAGTTTAACGGAGATTAAATGGACGTTTTTACCTCCTAACAGTCCCCATTGGGGCGGGTTATGGGAAGCAGCAGTTAAAAGCACAAAATTCCATATAAAAAGAGTCCTTGGTGACGTACATTTAACTTTTGAACTTCTAACTACTGTCCTTGCTCAAATCGAAAGTATTTTAAACTCTCGGCCTTTATGTCCGCTATCAAATGACCCTTCGGACTTAAGTTTTTTAACGCCAGGTCATTTTTTAATAGGCACCAATCCAATGTCTTACCCTGAAAAAGACCTTAGTGAAATCCCAGAAAATAGGCTATCATTGTGGCAAAAGGTCACGCAAATTAATCAAAGATTTTGGAAAAGGTGGAGTGTTGAATACCTAAACCTTTTACAACATCGGCCAAAATGGCATACTGAATCAAAAAATTTAGAAATTGATGACCTTGTACTAATTGTTGAAAACAACACTCCTCCTCTTCACTGGCCACGTGGAAGGATACTAGAGATAATTTTGAGTCACGATAATAAAGTGCGAGCTGTAAAGGTTAAAACACAAGATGGTATTTTTGTTAGGCCAATTGTTAAAATATGTCCTTTTCCTGCAGCATCCGCATAGGTGTTTAAATATTTTATAATTATTTTTTGTTTTTTTTTCTGATTTATTTATTTTTTTGTTTTGAAGCTAAACACTTCAAAAGGGGGGAGGATGTTGGAAAATGAACTATTTGTAATGGCCTCGTATAATGTTTTTTGTACGTTATAATAAAAAATGTCAATGTTAATTGTCTAAGTGAAGTTTCAGAACAGTCAGTTTTCCCCTTTGTATTTGTGGCAGTCATTTTGCTGTACAAAAAGGTAAATAAATTTGAATCTATAAAAAGTTGTATTATTCCACTAAATATAAAAAAGCTAAACCCATATATCGAGCGAGGATGCGATGGTAAAGGAAGCAGTCTGTTATCATCCAAAATCCACAAATCACAGTTCATATTTTGGTCACCCAACTCCTATTATTTAAATTTTTTAAATAAGTGACAATTCTGTTAAACTAATTGTCAATATATATTTTAGTTATTGATATTAAATTTACATTAAAATTTTTGTGTAGACTCGATAAATAATAGCATTTTTGTTTTTATTGTGTCCACATTTAAAAAAAAATAAATTTTAATCAAACTACATGATACTAATTTAATTACGAGTATTAAAACTAAAGTCCTGAAAGTTTCGGTGAAGATGAGGACAGAACATCTGCCTTCTTCGCGAAAAGCCCGAGATCGAATCTAAGCCGAGGACTAATTAATTTTTCATGTTAATTTTATTTTATAAATTAGTCAACTTCGTAAATTATTTTAAAATTAGTTATTTTGTCTAAATAACCTAAAATAATTTTTAAATTTGTAGATTTTCGTTAGTAGGTCGTAGAAAAAATATACTGACCATATCGAGTGGATTGTTCATATCACAATCAGACGATTGAGTACTCCGCATACGACGTCGTGCTCAAACTTCGTCTTTGTATGATATTGCTATCATATCCACCCTTATTGAACAAACTATAATTTATTTGTTTTCTTGGTTTAAACCAAAACTTAAGTTTTACATCAGAAATAGGAACTAAATTAATTTACTTTTCAAGTTTTCTTGTAAAAATCGATATTACTTTCTCCAAGTACAAATTTAGTACCTACCTAAAATAAGTAATAATTATGTAATATCGTGTAATATTGTAATTCAAATTTCACATTACTATAAAGTTTCAAAATTCCCTACTTCGGTATGGTCAGATAAAAATTGAATATATTATATTAATAAAAACTGTCAAAGTATTACTTCTACAAATCTATATTTCAATTAATAAGAATACATCTAAATATAACCAATATTGTTAAAATAAAAGCACAAATTCTTTATAATTCCAAAATACCATAGAGTTCCCAGACCTCAGTCGAAGCATTCGTTTATCTAGGTATAAACCCTTTGCGCGAAGAGTAACACTTGCCAGAGACACGGGGTACCACTTGATTTGCATCCACAAGCGTGACACAATTCTTTAACAATTGAAGCCCTTGGTGTAAAAAGGATCCAAGCCACAATTTGTCGTGAAGTGACTGTTTTAGCTCAAAACATTTGTTAACGAGGATTTTACTAGCCACATACAAATTATTTTACCTCTAATCCGAAAGATGTGCTATTTTTCGTAATATTTATATTTAAATAATGTTTCTAATTATATTTGACAGATTTAAAACAAATTAAAAATTTAATTTCCCAAAACTTACTTAATATGGCATGTAACCAACCTTATTACGCCAAGGTTTTCAATTTTTTCAATAATAAAAAAATTGTTTAATCCGGGCCCGACTTTTCCCTCGAATCTAACAGAGATAGCACCATTCCGTCTTGCTTGGTTCTCGACCGCCAGATCAAAGACGCCGACACGGAGTTGTGGAGCTATATTGTATAAGCTGTGGTCGTAGCTCGTCGGCATCAACTACAAAGGAATTAAATAAGAGATATCCTTTTGGTTATTATTTATTCTTGTGGCATAAGTATGTTTGTTGGCGGTACATCAAACGGAGGCAATGCGCAGTAAGTGCTTAGTCTGGACGAGAAATTTGTACCGAATAGATTATAACGAGTTTTCAAGGTTTATTTTGCATCAAGTGTAGTCAGGAAAAGGTTTTGCTTCTCCTGGATGTATATAATCAGTGAGATATTTTATGAAGTGCGAAACCAAATAATAAAGGAGGCACTACCAGACCTTCATTTTTGTTTTAATTATACGAGTGTTCTGAGTGTACGGTCCCATGCTCATGAATTCACTGGATCAGTAGAGAACAGTGCCTGGTGCGTCTACCATTCGTATGTACAAAATGCGCCGAACAAAAGGCACTCTGTTCGGCCTCGGCTTGCCTCATACGCGACTCGCGTATCGGGTACAACACCAATGATTTGTCATTGCTGTGGTGAGAGGTGTTCGTGTGAATGCGTCTTGTTTTCATTTACGCTGTGACCAGCAGTAGTATTTTATAAACCTTATAAGCAAATTTTACATACACAAACAAATAATAATAATACCGTGACAACAAGAAGACGAAGCAACGACTTCTTGTCAAAAATGTCAATCCATACCTGGCTACGCCGACCGGCATAAACACCAACGGCCTGAACACAGTTCACATACTCTGTCAAAAAGAGATCGATGTACAAATAAAACGCGTACGACATGCGTACTACAAATAATTAGTGTTGTCTGAGATACGCGAGTTCATACGCGTACGTGCTCAGATGTGTACATGTCTTCATGCGGACAGAAGGTGTATTGGTTATACAGTATGAAGGGCGAGTCTATCTTGGATAATATGATATCTATGATTAAAGGAGACGATATATTCATTTAACATGTATTTTAAAAATGACATCAGTAGGCGGGGTTAAGTGAACATAAGTGAAGCATCAATATGGCGGCCGTACCAAGTCCAGCCTAACTGTTATTTATTTTTTCCGGTTTGAGTCGAAAGCAAATTTTGTTTCAGAACTATAAAAAATTAACTGTTGGAAACCTACCTATTTAAACAAAAACAATTTAACTATTTAGACAGAAATTATAAATTAAAACTAAATAACAGATTGGTAGCTATTGCTACTTTTAACACAAATTTTAAGGAAACTAAAACAAATATTTTCTTTAAAAATGGAATATTTTTGGATAAAAAGTTGTAAAAAAGAAAAAATATTATTTATATCTTTTACCCTAAATCGAAAAGTAATTTTACATAATAAACCAGTACTGGACATGAATCTTATAATTACTAGCACAAAAATAAATTTATTGCCCTTTTAAATAATATAATTTTATTACTTTGATGTTTAGTACAATAAATTTAAAAATAAATTTTATATAAACTGGAACAGATAAAATATATTTTTATTGTATCCACTCAATGACTAAAACTACTAGACTAATAATAATTCATATTGTATTTATTATTACGTAGATAGAGCTGTCACATCGGCTGCCGCATTTAAAAGGAGACACCTGTTAATTTGAGTGGGGATTTGTATTAAAAATATTATAATAAAGTGTCGTTTACAATCACAAATATAACAATATATAAATAACCCACTTATTGTAAATATTTTAGGCGGCAAACGATTTTTAAATATGTAGTTTTTTTACTAAAATATTACTTGTTTTCTAAAAGGTGCTCAAAAATGTAATATCTTGAAGAGCCGAACCTTAATTTTTAATATTTATGTCAGAAAAATATTTTTGAAAATTTTGTTTTCAATAATTACTCTTATAAGAAATTTGTGCCCATGCACACATTTAATTAGGAAGTCAATAACTGTAACATATATAAAATTCAGCAGATTCAACCGAAAGCCATTTACCATAAGGAAACGGATCCCCCACAAACGTAACATAAGTATATTTTAAAAGTTAAGGGTTTTATTTAAGCAAACTTTCTGTTCTCTCAGAAATACGGTCCTGGTTATTGGATTAGGTCCTCGGTATGCGGCAAGGAGGACATTGATAATTTAATTTGTATAAAGTGGAAAAGTTATCTATTTGCCCCAATAATGATGTCAGTAACCCGTTCCAGGTTTCTGGACTTGTTTTCCAAAAAATAACTAGAACAACGTGAATGTCTACTATTTTTTGATACAGTCAAGAATTTTCTGTTATTTATATTTTTTAATTTTCTGATATGTACAAAAAATGTAATTATACTGGGCATTGTCTCTAACATAGTACATAAAATTAGGAAATATTTTATCCTTTTCCGGTATTTGACCATTTCGCATTAGGTACGCGAAAAAAGTGCGGGGCTTTTGAATCTAGTAACTTATTTTTTTTACTACTAACATGAGAAATCACCATTATTTACTCCATTCCTCTAACGAGAAGTAATATTTCTCTCCCTAGGTAAATAATGATAATAAAAAAAAACCTAGGTAAATAATGAAACTAAATTTCATTAGTTTCATTTTGTTAATTTGACAACTAAACTCCCAGACTACTTGATATTTTGAAATATTTGAAAAATAAGTAGGAAATAACTAAAGCTGGGTTTATCAAATCTAATCAAATCAAATATGATAATATATATCAGTGTAAACAGTAAAAATATATATTAACTAGGAAATTCAACACCGGCTTTAAAAATTATTAATTAATAACAATAAATCCATGTCATTAAAATATCAAAAATGCAATGGGATATTTCCTAGAATCATACCAAAATTTGACACATGCCAAATTTTTACATAAATAAAGCCAGTCTGATTAGAAACACGCTCCAGTCTGCTTGATATTTCGAAATATTTAACAAATTGTTAGGAAATTACTTATGTCAAAATTAAAATTGCTAATACATTAATGTTAGTAGTAAAAAAAATTCTATATATACCTCGGCTGAGAAAGCTATTATTTACCTTGCACATTATATCCCTCGGCGCTACGCGCCTCAGGATATAAAAGTGCTCGGTAAATAATAGCTCACTTCTCACCCTAGGTATATAATGTACTATTCTATTTCTCCCTTAACCTCGCCCTACTTACAGCTGAAGACTTTACGAGCTAGTATATAAATAATAAATTATACTTAATATACTCATTATTTTTAAAAAGCAACTGCAGTAATTTTTTACAAAACATTTAATTTAATATTTTATATGCAAAGCGAATGTGGAATATAAACATGATTTTTGAATATAAACAAGGTTTTGTATTTTGATTTACAAATAAAAGAAAACATAATTAAGGAAGATATGATATTACTGAATAAAAAAGGCAGCATACCTAAAAATGTATAATGTATTATGTATTTTAGATTGCATATAATTAATTTGTTCTACATCTAACAAACATAAACTATACATATTGATCGGGTAAACTAAAATATATCCCTTTTTTATTATTTTATTCCTATGAGTAAGTCATTATAGCTGAGTTAAGTCAACAGTCAACTTGACTGATATGGTTAGACCCTTAGAACATATATGGTCAGGAAGGAGCAAGCCATGTCCGCGTTATCCTAATCAATCTGACGGAAGTGGTAGCCATGTTATACTATGGATGACTTATCATCATGGGATAAATGGTTTCTAAAATTGGTTTATAATTTTAGAGATTAAAATTTATTAATAATTTGGATGTGTTATGTGTTAATTTAAACTTTTATTAAGGGTATGTTTTTTAGACATTTTTAAAAATTGTTTAGTGTTTCAGTATTTATTTAGTATACTATTAATTTTAAATGTTCCGCGTTAAAAGACAAACAAGAAAATATGGTCAGTTGTTCGTATTGTGGATTTAGCAGCACAGTAGAAAGAAATATTCTACATTTCATAAGCAAGTATTTTGGTCTCTCAATTTTTAACCACATTAAAGACTTTTAAAATTTTTAATGTTTTAAATTTGTAAACAAACATGGTAAGTGCGTCTGCGATCAACTGTGCTCATAGGAGTAGTCTCATGGTTTATAGGGTACACATACTTTAAACAATTCTTTTATGCAATTTTAAGATATTTATGTGGTTGTTAAAATGAATAAATTATTGTTTAATTTAGATTTATAAATTAATTGCAAGTAAACATTTTTCAGATTTTTTAAAGATTCTAGATTTACAAATTATATAAATTAATCCAAAGTAGAATATTTTCAGATTTCCTAAAGATTCTCAAAAAAACAAAGTTATGGCTTCAGTTCATTCAACAAACAAATTGTAAGCCAAAATATCTTAAATTTTAGTGTTCACGCCATTTTAAAGCAGATGTTTTGATCGAACCTCAAAACTAAGAATAAGACTTCTACCAACAGCTGTTCCAACAATAAAAGTGGTCCGGTTGAAGTATATAAGTAAATAAATTCTTTACTAACTATATCATGCGCCGTTTTTTCGTATAATAGAAGCTTATTGTATGAATGCGATGCACCCTATATAATTTATTACAAAGTTATTTACAAAAACGAACACAAATAGAATTAATAATATCTCAAGTAAGAAATAAGTAACATATCGCATGCCTCAAGATCCTATCTTGTTTAATTGTATTTTAAATAATTTGTCGTTTAAATAAAGATGAAAAGAAATATTGTAAGTTTTTCAGATGACACAGTTATTCTGTAAAATGCAAAGAACTGGAATTGATTAACATTATTTACAGAAACAGATTCGAATGGTTTAATTATAAAAACTTACTGTAACATTTTAAAATTCCAGTTAAAAACGTTATTTTATTTGTGTGACATCCTGTATAAATAGTATTCGATTAATTTAAATTAAATTATTGCCGCACGCAATTTTCCAAAGAAAGGGAAATTTCATGAACGATTTCGCCATTAGATTTTGAAATTTTATTTATCATTATTATCTCCTAGTATCTGGTAGTGTTTGGCTGTACAAGTGAAAACAAATAGAAGCAGCTAAAAGCTAAAAGTTAAACGTTAGAAATAGAAAGAAAGAACTAGGTATGCTGTTCATGCTCAAATAGCAGAATTATGGGAGATGCGAGATTTGGAGTTCGTTCCCGAGTAGCAGAATTATAGTTCGACTGCATCCTAAGGAAGTTGCCAGCCAAAATCAAATAGTGGTTACTAATAGTAGCTAATTTTATTATTGAAGATATAAAAGTTAATTTACCAGCTAAAGTTTAATATTGACTTGTTCCTAAACATTTCCATTTTTTTTACTAAATAATCTAATTCATTTTTATAAATATATATGTTGAATCTTATTTTTTTAAAAGTTTTCCTTCTGTCTAAATTTGATATAAGTATTAATTAATTTACTTTTTATAAAGCTAGAGTTTATAATTCTCACTAGCTCTCTACAAATAAAAAAAGAGGATAATTGGCGCCCCACTCTCCCAGAAAACTATTATCTTCAAGAGTGTCTATTAGAAAAGCCGAATTCACGAATGAGAAAACGATATGGTCAATGTACTCATTTCTTTTTAATTTGATAAAAGGGAATTAATGTTTGGTGTTAAATTTCTATGAGCTAGTCAAAATTTCTTATAGTATTTTGAAATTAACATTTTATCGCAAAGTAACGCAGAGTTATTACAAATTCACGCTCAACGTGTCAATATATTATTACATTACAAACCTTTAATAAAACGCATGTTGTTCCATTATACAGTTACAAAAAGATGGCCTCTTCCTATAGAAATAATAAGAGGTAACGTTCAGTAGTTTCATATAAGTATTACAAATGATATCAAATACCTTAGAGTACAAATTGACTCTCATTATAACTGGACTAAGTATACAAATAATGCGTTGAATGTACAATTAAAAATAATCTGTTCTGCACTCATAAAATCATTATGAGTTTTACCTGCTTATGCAAAATTGTCCTGCAAAAATATTACTAATAATATTATGTAATAAAATGATCAGAAATTCTCTTCGATATTAGGAAGTTTTATATGTACTCCAACAAAAACATCTAAGAAAGAAATATCACACGGTGTTTGACCTAAATATAAGTATAGGAAATTTAATTTTTTTTAACGCATATCTACATAAAATATTTATTTTTCAAACCTTAATAATTTGTAAAATGTAGATTAATAAAGATATTGTCATAATAAAGACGTAAAAAAGTCATTATTTTTTTAATACATTATTGCTTTAATTTTTCAAATGAAATCCGTTTATAAATTATCCCAAAAATATTTTCCTATATTTATCCCACCCAGCAAGCAATTTTAAAGTAAAATTTATTCTCATAATGAAGGTTAATAAAAAAAAAAAAAATGCAAACTTCTCGCAAGAAAATAGCATTTTTTTAAAATGAGAGAAATTGGTAAATTTGGATCTAGGACAATTTTTCGAATGTCAATTTTTCGAACGACAGTTTTTCGAATGGACAGTTATTCGAACGGATGGTTCTTCGAACGGCCAGTTTTTCGAAGAGCCCATTGTTCGAACAGACCATTTTTCGAAAATACATTATTGAGGAATGATAAAGTGTAGGTAATTTAAACAAAAAACATTCGGTGTCGCACCTGAAATTCAATTTAGATAATTTATTTTTTTAATTTAATTTGTTGATAACCTGACACAGGTGCGACACCAAAACGTCAAAAATAAAAAGCGTTTTGTATAAAAATAATGATTTTATTCCAATTAATTCTTTTTAATACATGACTTATTTATAATACACTATATAACAAAAGAAACGAGGAACTTATTTATAAGACAAATTACAAGCTATACGATTTAAGTATTCTATGGGGTCTTTAGGAGAAAACTGAGTGATAATATTTTGTAATCTAATATTTAATTGTAAGTACTTCGTTTTCTTCGGCACAGCGGGAGTTCCACAGTAAAATTGAGAAATTCTCATTTCAGTTAAGGATTGTTCGCGTTGTATCGAGGTAATAAACTTCCATATTGTGGGATGGCTAGCCGAAAGTTGGCTTTCGAAGGCAAGATGCCAACCTTCAATGTGGTTGTTAGTCTTGGGTTGACTGTTTAAAACATTATTAACACAGTTCCATATTTCCCAATCAAACAACGGTTACCTTCGACGACCGCGACGAATCATCCCAATCCATGTTTCCTCAAAGTAGTCCAGAACCTCGGTAGCTTCTTCTGGAAAATCATCGCTTAATGCATTAAAAAATGGCTGTATGTATTTTGTAGGTACGAAAGCTAATGCAGCTAAAATCTTCATGTGCTGTGCAAAGTTTTTGTCGGTGTCATATCGCTGTTTAAAGTCAGCTGTTTGAATTTTTCTGTAAATTGCCTGTAAAAAGTGGAAGAAACATCCTTGTACAGTTGCATTCGGAAATTCTTGATGTATCGCTCCTATCGTCGCTGCTTCAAAATCTATTAGAACCGATTGCGGTCTGAGAGCTGGTGCTAGATCTTTAAGGGCCGAAATGAACTTTATGTAAGTGTCTATTGATTTATCAGGTAGAAGTACATATACCAGTGGTACGGGTTCCTCGTTTATAAATGTATGTATGGTGTAGAGCTGGTAAAAAAGCATAGGTGCAGTCTTAAAAGTTCCATCCATGTATATGTATTCAGCTTTTTGTAGATAATCCAGGTTGTCTTTCGTGCTGAAAATCTGAATTCTTTGTTTAATTTTTCCAGAATCGAAAAGTAGAAATGGTTCGCCTTTTGTGGTGGCTTTAAAAGAATCAGGTAGATACAACTCCTCTAGACTTTTCGGCTGTGTGGGTTTCATGTTTTCTTTCACTCTTTCCCTGCGTATTGTTCGCTTTAAACTATTTACTTTACTTAGTTTGGCTGCTGTTAGTTTGTCCACTTCACTTGATAGTGCCGATACTAGGTAGTGTGGAGTGTTTCTTGTTGTCCGAGCATTGTCCTTCAGTTTATTCTTAAAACGTATGGCATCTACTTCTGCTGCATCCGCGGGGTGGTTGTGAGAAGTCTCTTTGCAAACATCATCATGGCTTGTAATTGCTCGCGATTTACATTTCTTAGACAAAAAGAACTCGCACTTCCAATATGTTTTTTCATCAACGGCTTTGTCTTTAACGAATAAAAATCCGTTCAAAAATAACTTTTTTTTCCTTTTTCACTAAAAAGGAATTCGAGAGGCATCTTTATAAACACTAAAATCAGACTGAATACAGTCATAATAATGTCATTATAATTACCTGCTTATTTATTAGAGGGATGGCATTTAATCTGAACCATAAAACCCTTATTTAAAAGATTACAATTTCTCAAAACTAAATTTGTTATGTATTATAATACTAATTAAAATTAAATTACATAAAATAAAATCTTACTTAGAAGATTACCTGTTCTCAAAATTCAATGGGATTATAATACTAATTAAAATTAAATTACATAAAATAAAACCTTACTTAGAAGATTACCTGTTCTCAAAATTCAATGGGATTATAATACTAATTAAAATTAAATTACATAAAATAAAACCTTACTTAGAAGATTACATGTTCTCAAAATTCAATGGGATTATAATACTAATTAAAATTAAATTATATAAAATAAAACCAACTTTCGAAAAATTGTCTATTCGAAGAATCGTACATTCGAAAAATTATCAGTTCGAAGAATTGTCTTTTCGAATAACTGTCCATTCGAATAAATGTCGTTCGAAGAACTGTCGTTCGAATAATTATCATTCGAAAAACTGTCCGGATCCCGGTAAATTTAGATAATATGCAAATGAGAATTTATTATTTTCTTTTCTACACCCTTTTATGACAGTAGACTGGTAGACCGGAAACACTTGTCACCATATTCGTCTAGTTCACTGTCAAAATTAGATACCATCGCGATTCCAAGATCGTTTAGGATTCCTCCTTCCTGACTATATATTGATATAGAAACCCCCTGTATATTATTTTTTTGTTAAATTTTTGCCTAGACTCTCAAGAGGGGTGGTTTGGCTCTAAAATTGTACAAAATTTATTATTTTCCAAAATTAATACTAAACAAAAAATTAATTTTTAAATTGTCTCTACCTGTCCGCTTGTCTCTGCCTATCTGCTCGATTCTATCTCTCTCTGCTAGTCTATACCTATCTGCTAATCTGTACCTGTGTATATCTGTCCTGCCTCTACCTGTTCTTTCTCCTGTCTTACTTGTATGTGTCTCTGCTTCTCCCTATATCTGCTGCTACCAGTCCTGGCTATGTTAATCCCTGTCTGTCACTGCTTATCTTTGATTTTGTATATTTTTCACTTTTCAAATAAATAAAACTTTATTTACCTTTCTTACTTTATTTTATTCTTACAGTTTCCCAATTAAAACTGACAATATCTCCAACATAATTAAAAAAAAACCTAACATAATCCAAATGCTTAACAACTCTTACAATTCTTGACAATCTAATAATTTTTATCTGACATTTTCCCTAATCAACAAAAAACCCTGACATTTTGATTTTAACTTAAATTTTAATTTCAAGATACTTTACCACCCCAGTATTGTTCAATTTAGATCATAAATTTGATGACGTCAAGAATTTCTATATCAATATATTCTAAGGTAAGACCCTTTGTCAGACCGATCGCCAAACAATGTGTAATGTGTAACTGTAATTTGTGAAATTCATGATTATCTAACCGAAGGGTACCTCAGTCAAATTAGGTTATATATTCATGTATTAAAAGTCATTAAGCAGATCTTAAGAAGTGCGGTTGTTTTATTTGATCATCCACATTTTCAAAGTTTTTTCTAACAGATATTTTGGATATACAAGAATTTGTCTTTACGCCAGCGATATAATTATTGCATCATTTACTCTACGACTATTTGTAACGCTTTGGCGGCAGCTTTTTCCGCCGTTGCGCCTTGATGACTAAGTGCTGTCGAATCTTTGTTCTGTAATAGATCACCATCTTTTGTCTAGAAGCGAAATTTCTGGAAAACTACTGGAAAATGCTCATATTAAGAGCTGCGGTACCCTTATTTCGTAAAGGTATCTTATAAACCCCGCCTAGGGGTCCTATGTTCTGTTAAGAACACCATACTAACTCATTGGTTGTTATCTAGCATAACTTGGGATTTGTTTTTATTAACCAGATATTTTTAAAGGTGATTCATAATAGCATTGAACTTTGGAATGAAAATTAGAATTCAGTTATATTATGGCTCATTACTAACAAAACACTTCAGCCCTTAAAGCACTAAAAAGGGTAGAAGTACAATCTAAATCAATATTTGATTGCCAACAATCCCTCCAGGCTCTGGCAGAACATAACAAGGTTACCCTTGAATGGGTACCAGGACATAAGGGAGTGTTTGGAAACGAGAAATCAGACCTTCTAGCAAGGAAGGGAGCAGAAAAAACCCTTATTGGACCAGAACCCACATGTGGTATCTCATACCAACATGTTAAATGGGTGTTAAAGAAACAAATAAAAAGAGAACACCAAAGGCTAACACCAAAGGCTCTGGATGGAACTTCCTGGACTTAGACAGTCCAAAAGATTCATAGAGGGGCCATCCACGAGCAGACAACATCAACAGCTAACCCTTAGCAGAAGCGAACTCAAGGCGTAATAGGACTCCTTACGGGACACTGCGGCCTTAGAAGACACCTAAATCTCTTAGGGATATCTGATGACTCCCTATGTAGAATATGTAAAGAGGAGGACGAAACTCCTATTCACATACTATGCCACTGCCGGAACCTTAAATGGGAACGGGAATGGTACTTTGGAGTACAATATCCGGAACCTGAAGAAATCGCGAAAGCGCCCATCAGACATATTCTTGAATTCATCAAGAAAATCAATCTGATGGGATAGAAACTGTGAGGGGTACAATAAGCCTAGAGATTTAGTACAAGTGGGCTTTGAACCACGCCCTAATTCAGATGATGATGAACAAAACACTTTGTATATATTAAACATAAAATTATTGATTACAATAATATTAAATTATATTAGATTTAGCTAGAACAGTGGGTTATATTATAGCCTGTCCATATCGACTATTTTTAGATCTATTATGGTGGCTTTGACTAATTTTTTCTTTTCTTAAAACCTCTCACTAGACTAGCAAGTAGCTCTTCGGTTTAGCTAATTGCATTTGAGTTTTCTTCTAAGAATTAAATAAATCTTATTCTTGATAGACCTTTGCAGGAACACAATATATCTATTGTAGTTTTATTCTCTTCCTGGCGTAATCGGAAAAAATCTCTTCTACCATGCCTATGCTATACATTTGCCGTTTTAGCCTACAATGCATTGTTAATAAAGTCTATTCAAATTTAATTTACGCCTGATGTAAACAGAAGCAGGTGGACGCTAAAATTGAGCAGGGCCGTATTTTACTTTTCCGTCTTACAAAAATGTAAAATAAAAGAATGTAATTGTGAAATTATTTTTTTATTACGATAAAGACATATTTTGTAAAGTAAAACTATAAAATAAATGCCATACACGGTCTCCCAGACTTTAGTGACATTTCTGGACGAAGATAGGTGAGCGACATAAACTGCGTTAACCTGCAATACAAATTAATACATGTATTTGACTTTAAAAGAGATAGTTGCATTATATTTAGTTCATTACATATGTCTACTGTGATACAGAGCATTAAAACAATCATATTATAAAATTATATTGTACAGGGTATCCAAATAATTGCAAATTCTTTAATAGCTAATATATATCTACTAAAAGCATTAAAAAAACTTTAAATATAAGAGGTATTTGGTATTTGAATTTGGTATTTGATTTAAAATTGTGCATCTTAAAAAGAAACCTTTTGTATTTTTGATAACTTTTGTTCTTTATTGTTCTTGTTCTACTAGTATTTAGATTAGACAACTTGTACCCCGTATTATAGCAATCTTCCTCACTTGACTTAGCACTATTCTGAATCGGATAAATTAGTTAGACTTCATTAATCAAAATTACAAGTGGTTCTACCTGAACCTCTATAATATTATCCAACTCCCACATTTTTACTTCAACTTTTTGGCGAACATGGTCGATACACTTTTTCCATTTTTCTGGAGAAATTAAAAATATTACTCCTTCAAAAAAAATTTTAATGTCTCCAGATTTAAATGTTGAGTTTTTATCTGCTATGTATTGTTTAACGTCAACCTAGATTAATTTAATAGGGTTAAGTTCACAATGATACGGAGACATGTGAAGTATTATGTTGTTTTGCTGCTTAGCCGTTTCATCTATTACATACCTATCATAATGTTTATGTTGCTTACCAAGTTTTAGAAGTTGGATCTTAAGCATTTGGTAGTCGAATTCAATTTTTTTCCCTTATAGCCATTTTTAAATATCACCTTTTTTAGACGTCGTAGATATTTTTTCCAGCTTTCTCGAATAATAATGCAGTTATCTTATAATTTTGGTAGGGTGTTTGAAAACCACTCTTTGAACGATTTTCCACACATTTCTTCATGGTAGTTACAGGATTTTTCAACTCAAATACATAAAGTGCATTAGAGACAAAGCCTTCTTCACTTCCAATATGGCATATAATGAGCTGTTTTTACGCACATACCTGATGGGTTTTTAAAACCAGTTAAAAGTTCATCCAAAAAGGCTTGTCTGGATGAAAAAACCGACATATCGAAACATACTTTTGATTTGGTGTGGTCTGCGTTAATCCAAGTCTCATCAAGATAATATATTTTTTGATTTTCTTCTCTGCCTGTACCGTTTTATTTTTTGTGGCGTAGGACGAAACAATTTCATTCTTGTCTAAAAGCAAACTATTTTTTCCTCGAGTTTTAAATTTAAAATTAAGGGTTTTGAAAAGCTTGTAAAATGTAGCTCGCTTAAAAGTAGACAAATATGGATCATCGTTGACTTCTTATAAAACCTTATCAATTGTTGAAAGTTAATTTCTAAAGAAGAATTGATGTACTTTGCGCCTTATTGAATTTTTATCCAAATCATCCACAGAGCCACTAATTTTTTTATAACGTAGCTTTCTTCTTGGTTCAGAAAATTTATGAATCTGCCTGTACTCCTTCATAACATTAAAAACGGTTTTAGCGCACATCCCTGTTTTATCAGCAACTCTCCTTTCAACATCATGTACCAACATATCAGGGTTCTATAAAATTTAATGCTTATAAATATTAAGAACCATTTCTTTAGTACGGATGACCAAATGCCCCTTTTTCAGTCGCTTTTTAGAAGGAGTAAGAACATTTTTCTGGACTTCATCTGCTGTATCTGTGGAGGACATAGTGTCACGCAGCAATTACAAAATATAGTCAATTAAATGTCCATAAAATAGAGTAAAACATGTTCAAACTAACAACAACCACAAAAATAAAAAAAATAAATAACAATATATGTATATCTAAACTATAATGTAATGAATTATAATCAATCAAACATACAAAATGTCCAATCTAACCAACACGGTGAATGCTACCAAAACGCCGTCTATAATTATCCAAATTGAACTGAATTCGACTCTTAAAAAAAATATTTGCGCGTTGTTTAAATGACTAACGACCGATTAATCAATAGAAGCGCAAAAAAATGTCACGTGAGCTGTTGCTGGATGGGAAGAATTGTTTTGACGCGGCGTAAATGAAATCTGAATAGAATTTAGGCTTATTTTGGCTTATAGATCCCAAGTTAGTTTTATTGAAGGTCCTTTGATGATTTCTATGGCTTCTGTTTAAACTACTATATGAATTTTCTTATGGTAGTTTTTGTGATACCAAGGAAGGGTTTTGGGTTAAAAAAAGCCTTTAACATTTCTTCTCGAGAGAGTATATCAGTCTCTTCTTACCCTTATGCTTGAGCTGGTAACCAGGGTAAATTTAGTCTCTTTGACTACCCAGCTCTTTTAAAACTTTCAAACAGTCCCATACAAGCCTAGAGTGTACCTGTATGGATTCGAGTGCTTTTATAAGAACTTTCCATTTACCTTAGCTTTTATTTCTCTGACAGTTTGACATAAAGAACTGTTTAATTTTAATTGTCTTCTTTATACAGAAAAAGAAATACATTTCCAGAAGGGGACATAGATGAATAATCCGATCTTGATTAAAACCAATTCCGATTTAGATCTAACGGCGACTGACAATTCAATCAAATGGCGATTAAAAAAAGATCGCATTACTTTCCAATCGCAAGACACGGTGAGCCGAGTATTCAAACTATCAAAAAAAGCGGTACGAGGTGGATTCGAAGTTTCGTGGATTCTTAAGACTGTAATAAATTGCTTGCAATGTATTAAAGAAGGTTTTTGTTCCGAGAAAATGAACCCGCGCAGAGCCGGATTGTATTTAAATTTTTTTTGATACCTGCCACTAAAACTAGAACTGAAACAATTTTAAACTAAGTAGTTATCAACTATCGATCTCCTTGAGATTGTTCTGATTTCTATACAAGGTAAGTCAGAAACTAATGCAAATATTTAACGAGGTGATAGAACAATAAAAAAGAAGGTCAGTTTCCTAGATTAAATAATAATAAACTTTGAAATACGGGAGATAATGCCATTCACAGGGAAAACGAAAAAAAAAAAAACAGTTTTCGATCCTAACTTCCAACCGGAACAAACTATCAACTGTAAATTTTATGGAAAACTTAAAAGTTTAATATTATTTTAAGTTTTTTTTAAAATAAAAAATATTTTTGTCTTCTCTTCTTAATTTTCCATTTTCTCTTAAATATTTCTTCCTCCAACAAATAATTTTATCTGTTTTTTTTATAGCAGATTTTCTATCGGTCTTCTCCCTAACGAAATCTGATAGGTACTTGTAAAGCAGGATTCTAGTACATCAAATTTATTGTTTGAGGAAATGTTTTCAAAGATTAATGAAATAATTATAAAAACCAATAATGTTATGTTTTTTTAATGTTCCTGAATCCCAATCCAGAAATATTAAAGAACAAATAACAAAGGATAAACAAAGAATAGAAGAATCTCTAAATCCAATGAGCAAGGAAGAAATAATTAGCGATATAGTTAGAATATTTCGAGTGGGTTAACCAGGAGGGGCTAGACCTCGACGTATCAAAGCTATTCTAATAAATAATAACGCAGTTAAAGATCTGTTAAGATATAAACGCAATTTACAACATTCTTTCTTTAAAATAAACAACGATCTTACAAAAGTACAAAGGGACATGCATAATAAGGCCTGGAAAGATTTAAAGGAAAGGCGTGAGTAAGGAAAAAATGATATTAGTATTAGACAGAATTGGCATCCCAAAAATTAAAAAAATGGCCACAAAAAACTAATCTCATCACCATTACAAATATACTGCCAAAATGTAGGAGGTCCTCGTACTAAAATTCAAGATCTCAGAGCTTCCGTTCCATGTTCAAATTATGATTTACTAATTCTAGTCAAAAGTTGGTTATCCAAAGATATTTTAGAAACTGAAATTAAAATACCAGCGTATACAATCTTCAGAAGTGATCGATGTAGTGAAGCCAGTGACAAATTTAGGGGGGAGAAATATCAATCATTATAAAAGATTTCATCAAAGTAACTGTGTTAAATCCTCTAGCAAATCGGTAGAAAAACTTTATCTGCTATGTTCAATTGGGAATGAAACATTTAATATTGGGGGAGTATACATTCCTCCCAAATCCTTAAAAGTAGTGTATGAGCAACATTGTAGGGCAGTGGAAGACATTTTTCAAAGAAATAATCAGCAGAAGATTTACATATTTGGCGATTTCAATTTACCTGAAGCATATTGGGATAACAGTGAAGATGGTGTATTAGTAAATTGCCCTCAAGGTTCTCATGCTATGCGGGTAGCTCAGAGTTATGCTTTCCTACATTTTTTCAAATAATAAACATTCCTAATAATAGAAATACATTTTTAGATTTAGTTTTTTCAAATTTTTGTAACTTAGAGATACTTCAAGCATCTGATCCGATTTTTGAAAACAGTTATCATCACATCAGTTATACTTTCAGTATTGCTTTACACAAGAACAATAATAATTTAATATGTTATAGTGAATTCTACTACGACTTTAGAAATACTGATTATATTGGTCTTAATAACTAGTTCGCTAGTATCATTTGGAAAAATCATTTAAACTTGTCAAGCATTGATGAAGTAGTAGCAGAATTATATAATATACTAAATATACACGGAAAAAATGTGACTAGAAAATTTTACTACAATGTTGTAGTAGTAGACTTGTAGAAAAATACTTAACAATTTGTAGAAAATTTTACTACAATTTATAGTTAAAAACTATTAATTATTGTAGCAATTGAATTGTCGAATAAAATGCTACAACAATAGGAAAAAAGTCCACAATGTTTAGTATATTTTACTATTGTTTGTAGAAGTAGAAATTTATTACAATTATCGTAATTACTACTACTAACTTCTGTAAAAATTTGTACAAATATTAATAATTATCTCTACAAAAAATAGTAATTTTTTCTACAAAAAATAGTAATACTTTACATCCCTTCTTATAATGAACATTCAATTTTGTTGAAAAATATTCTACAATATTGTAGAAATTCTTAGTCATGTGAACAAAACAAAATTCTGCTATTGGCCAACGTTTTCTGATGTCGATCATAAACGGCCAGACAGCAGTAGCCGTTCGCCATGTTCACATAACAAAGCATGGTACATATACGAGTACCTATAACACATTATTATATTATAAGCACCGATGCGTTTGAGAAAATTTTAATAATAAATTCTATTGGTGGTAAGTACATTTAATATTGTTTCTGAATAATTTACCTTTAGATAACTAATTTAAATAAACTTAGTAGATTATTTTAAAAAAATAGACGTGGCCAACGATCGAATGTTGTGCCCAACGATCGAATTTTGTGCCAAGTTCAATGATATTTTTTTGTCTTCATTGTGACATACCTACTTTCTCATTTTTGTTAGTTATCTGACTTAGTCATTTAATATCCAAATTAGTGTAAAGGTGATAAATATCCCCGTTTTAAGGGTATGAACAGTTCAATTAGTATTAATTTTTATTTCATATTTTTCAGGTGCAGAAAAACCAACTGAGACTGAGGGCGCTATTATTACTGTTATTTATTACATAATGTAATTAAGAATTTGTATCTTTTATATTAAAACAATAAATTGAATATTTTATTAAGGAACATTTTTTTCTAGGTTATAATTATAATAATTATGGAATACTACTACAAATTTTATTAAAAATTACTACAATTTGTATGAATTTTTACTATTTATTGTGTAAAATTTTCGTATTTAGTTTCATAAAACGCAATACATTTTTATTATAAATTCATACAATGAATAGCAAAAATTATAACAATTTGTAGAACAATTCTTATGATGCATTTGGATATTTTTACTAAATATTGTAGATAATAACTCTACAATACATTCACCACAAATATTTGGAAATTTTTACTACAAATTGTCCCTGTCCCTATATGTACTATTTATTGTAGAGAAAAAATCTACAATTGTAGAAATTTGTTCTACAATTTTTTTTCAGTGTAGCAGTATCTTTGTTTGTGCCGATAAAAATATTTAAAACATCCAGCTATCCAAAATGGTTTAATGCAAAGTTACGATCTTTAGTTCAGCAAAAGAAAGTTGCACATAAACAATATCTAAATACTCTTACTCTACAACTCTACAGGATTATCAAGTCTATTCAGATCTTAAAAGTTCATGCAAAAATGTATCTCATAGTTGCTATAACAATTATATTAATCAGGTAGATCATAGATTATGCTGCAATCCAAAATATTTCTGGAAACTTGTAAACAGTAAACGTTCGGCTTGTGAAGTATCAAATACAATGTATTACGGAGATATTATAGCAGCAGATGAATAACACATTGTAAATTGTTTTGGTCAATTCTTTTCCACGGTTTATTCACCTGAATCGCTATTCACTGACCTCAGTGCATTTGGAAATAATAGTAATTTCACAATGCCTAATTTTTCTATTTCTGTTGAAGATATTTTTAATGAAATCATGGCTTTACCCAATAAAATGAGCAGCGGAACGGATGGGATTCCTGACTACTTCCTTAAAAATTGTATTTATACACTAACACATCCAATATATATTCTTTTTAAATTATCGCTGCATTCTGGATTTTTTTTACGTTTTGGAAGCAGTCTTATATTTATATCAGGAAATAAACAAGATATAACAAACTATCGTAGTGTATGGCAATCAATCTTCTTTGCCAAAACTTTTCGATAATCTAATATGTAACCAGTTAAAATTTTACTGCAAAAAACGTTTAATTGATAATCAACATGGCTTTTCATAGAATAAATCAACTATTACAAATTTAGTGGTCTTCCAACAAAAAATACTAAATGTCTTGGAAAAGAAATGGCAGATGGAAGCGATTTATACGGACTTCTCCAATGTATTCTATAGAGTAGATCATAACATTCTATTGAAAAAATTAAAATTGTTTGGTTTTTCGGATCAATGTTTACATTGGTTCAAGAGTTTTTTAACTGGTCGCATGCAACAGGTAAGAATAAGATGTTTTAAATCAAATAAAATCTATGTATCTTCTGTTGTACCACAGGGCGCTCATTGCTCACCTTTATTGTATAATATATTTATTAACGATATTGCAAGATGTTTCCAAAACTGGGACTTTTTAATGTTTGCGATGATTTAAAGCTTTTCAGGCATATAACATGGTTAGAGGATATTAGTTTAATTCAGGACGATTTAAACAATTTAAGTACTTGGTGTAATGATAACAATTTGCATTTAAATGCTAATAAATGTTGTCATATAAGCAGGGGCGGTTTCTCCATTGGTTCGTTTGTGCCGTGAACACCCAGTTAAATTTCATAAAGACACATTATTTTAAAATTACATAAATAACATACTTGGTTGCTTGTTTTGGATTCTATGACTGCGAATTTTACATCCATTCGCCTATCTTTATCGTTTTTAGTCCTTATTTTGATTTTACAATGTTTTACTTTCATGTAATTTCTACCAACTAAAATTTGTAATATAAGTAAATTATATTTTTTCCCATATTTTTATTATATAAATTTAATTTTAATATTTTTATTTTCATACGTGTTAATCTATATTTTTTGTTACATCAGTGTCCTCTGGCTGATCACATCTCTGTGACACAGTATACATAAGTATCCTGTGTCTGTAGCGCATTATGATGAGTGAGCTCAAGACGAGTGAGACGATATGGTGAATGCATATAGCTAAAAAGAGAAGAAAACACGCCAACAGATTCTTCAAACTGTCAAAGAACACATTAATTGGCGCGACGCTCACAAACAAGGTTGCCAAACCAGTGTTGCCAATGTAGTACAATTCACAATTGTACTAGATGTAGTACATTCTGCGTGTTCACGTGTAAAATATATATATTATGTTCCTTGTTTGGGTTCGTTATCAATAAAGACCCCCTTTTTTTCCCCTTCAATGAATTAGATATCACTGCAAATAGAATTCGAAAAATCTGATACATTTAAGGAATCGGGTACATTTTTTAGACAAATCTGGTACATAACAAAAACATATTCTGCCAACCCTGTACCAAATAAAACAAACTGTAATTTCGTCGTTATCCCGTCATTATAAAAAGGTTTTAATAAAATTAAGATTATTTTATTATTTGTGATCAATTTAATTGAGAACTGCAACTTTAATAAATTGGAAGGATGTATGTCAATTTAATGATTGTTCCCGAAAAATTTTTTTAAAGCAAGGTAAATAAAATCTTTTTAAGGTTATGTTGTTTACCTTTAATAAAGTTTTACGACTGTTATTTGTGTTATATTTTGTTTCAGTGCCTAAGACCATCCAAAGACTAATTCAAAATGGTTTATTTTGTACCCAATTGTAAATACTATGAAGTAAGAAGTAAGCAAAAAATTTGTAATTTTTTTTTACGAAACCCACTAAACGGAAAAATGTTATTATTCTGATGAGGTAATTACTTGACATCATAATGGAAATGTACAATACAAATTTGATAAAGATTAAGAGACAAATGTTTTTTCACTTTAAAAGTCTGAATCCGAAAAATGGATCAACCAGTTAATTAAATATACTTGATGAGACATTTTACCTAAGAAATGGTATGTACATTTAAATAGTTTACCTATATAAAGTTATGTTTTTCTGCAATTATCAATTGTGATACCCTCTAACCAAGATCGTTTGTTGCATACAAACCATAAATCTTTTATTTTATGACATTTTTTTATTGCCTTGTTTGTATAATTTAGTATTTTCAAAAATATTAGATGTTATGGAATCACTACAGGTATTAAATAAAAATAAGGCTATTGGTAAATTAGTTTACAGTCTCGAAATAAGTATCAAACATAAATTGTGATTTTAATTAGGCACTTAACAAGTCACATCCCACATATCTACATGCTCTGGCTAATCAATCCTATAAGAACATATTAAAATATTAATATACTATCTACAATTAAACAATTATATGAAAATACAGTCGAGGCCGATTTACCTATTTAAACAAAATTACTATTATTCTATTATTCATTAAAACACATTATTTTTTAGTAAACTTGGACACGCAAAAGCAGCCACGATTGTGAGACAATAGTGAGAGCAAGAATACTTTGCAAACTTTGCAATGTGCTGCGAAATACACTTTGAAAAGGTCACTACGGAGAATTAAGTGTGATAACATTTTACGGTATGTATCTCACTAGTTTAGTTCACAGATTTCTGTGTTCTGTGTTCATTATAAATAAATAAATAAATAAATAATGTTTATTTCATAATAATTTACAAAATTGAAAAATAATATACATGAACAATTAGCTTTATAGATGGAATTTTTTTTTTTTATGTAGTGACTGATAACCTAAGTATTTGAAATAAACAAAGCAACAGAACCCTAAGAACCCGGAGGTTGTGTAAAGGTTGTCATTTTGAATATAACAGTGAAGCATTCAGATTATTAATTTTGTTTTACTCACACTAATACAGCTAAATGAAAAGTATTTATTCGTAGGAGGTTCTTTGATAGATTCAGCTAATATTGCAGTGGCATAAGTTAGGGCTATAAATTTATCTTGATTAAAATGTTTAGATTTAACAAAAATGTGATCAATACAGCTTGATGATTCTGCTTGAGTATGGGTTACTGAGTTTATTAGCGATATAAAGTTATGTTCACTTAAAATATCTAAATATTTACTTGTACTTTCGCATACACTTCCATCTAAAATATTTAAGTTAATATCACCAACTAAATAGTGATACTCCACTAAACGATTATTTTGGGTTTGTTGCAGGTAATCTTCTAAAGCTGAAACAAATTCCTCTTTATCACTATTTGGAGATCTATATAGCGCTGTTATAATTATAGGATTATTTTTATCTATATTTAGAATTAATTGGATAACTTTACAGTTTGCTATGAATATAAAATTAGACTTATATTTAATTGTATTTTTTACATAAACCACCACCCCATCGTTTTTATTATATTCTCCTTCATTGTATACTATATTATAGTTATTCATGTAGTGACAATTTATATCATGTATTTTAAATGTTTCTGTTAGTACAATTACATCAAATATATAATTTATATCTATTAGATTTATTTTTAATTCGTTTATATTTTTATTTAAACTTTGTATGTTTTGATGAAATAATGTAAAGTATGAATTGTGTTTCAATACATTTAACTGTTGTTTAACATCCCTAATATTGTTACAACTGATGGTATTTACTGTAGTATAATTCACATCCCTTATATATTGATCCATAAGAAATATAAATACAATAACAAGCTAAGTAAAAAATGAAAGGACAAACTATAATTAGTAAATATATTTAAATGGTAATAAAGTAGTAAATTTATAATTTTTGAAGTTTATGTTTACGTAGTTTTTGGATGTATGCAGGTGGACTTAGTGTCTTTCTTTTTTTGTCTTTATTTAATTCTAATGTTTCTTTCTCTGTGTTTTGTTGTGAACTTTGTTCAATTTTATTTTCTTCATCTTCTTCTTCCAAGGTATCTTCCCCTTCAGTAACTGCTTTACTTTCGTCTTCCGACTCCTCAGAATCAGACACAATATCTTCCAGTTCCTCTGCTTTATACCATTTATTATCTATTTGTAGCTGATGTCCTCTAATTCGAAATGGAAGACTATTTTGCTTGGCCAATTTATAATGTTTGACGAGGATTTTATGTCTTTCTCTATCTGAATCACAGAGATCATTCGTAATTGTTATTTTCACTCTTTGTGATTGTAATTTCTTAATATTCTCAAACACAGTTAGCTTCTTCAGAAAAGAAATAAATTCAATTATTAAGGGAGGATTTTGGCTTCTACCAATTTTATATATATTATTTATATCGTTTGGAACGAGGTCTATACCTAACAGAGTGTTAATTTTTGTTAATGTATCTTCAACTAACTTGTTACCATCAACTGATAGACCAAAGATAACGATATTATTTTTTCGTACCTTCCTTTCAAGAAATAGGCATTTTTTTTGTAAAGTGTTTATTTTTTCTTTGTTATGTGCAATTTTTTGTTTTAAAATATTATTGCTCATTAGAATGTCCTCTTTTATTTCCTTTGTTTGTTTATTCAGTAGTTCTTTTATTGCTTCTAGAGTTAGCGACCCCATTTGTATTTCATATGTAGGTACTATTTTATTTTTAAGACTCGGCAACAATGGCTGGAAGACAGCAGAATACAGCGGACTTTATCGCAATTCAATATCTTTTTTGTTTTACTGATAAGATAAATTTATTTTATTTCTGCTTTGAACTAAGGTTTTTCTTTGACTAAACAAGTGAGAAATTCAGGATCACTTACGTTGTAGTAGGAGGATGCATCTATGATTCACTTGCACTATTTTTAAAAATTTTCCTATTACAAAAAACTGTGTTTTTATCACTTTTTAGACAGACAAATTAACACCAGTATTAACTTTCTGA
Source organism: Psylliodes chrysocephalus (assembly GCA_927349885.1). Lineage (NCBI taxonomy): Eukaryota > Metazoa > Arthropoda > Insecta > Coleoptera > Chrysomelidae > Psylliodes > Psylliodes chrysocephalus. The sequence continues at coordinate 15,379,924 of OV651813.1, forward strand.
ACGCAACGTTGCCGTATGCTGCTATTTCAAACTTTTAGTATTCTTTGATAAAAGAAGTTGAATATGATTGTCGACCTTTTTAAATTGATTATTTTACCTTATACATTTTTTTTTCTACTCTTCAAACAGTATTCTGTGAATAGTATTATAGGTTTACTTTGTCTGTCTGTCCGATATCACGTTCTTTGTCTGCACGATAAGTCAAAAACGAGAAATGATATCAACTTGAAAATGTTGAGCAGAAATCAAGCTCTATAAGGAGACGAAGCCTATTGATTTTTAACAAATCTGATTAAAAATAGGGGGTTAAGATAGGTTAAAATTAAAAAAAAATCCTAAATTAATAACGAAAAGCGATATCAACATGAAATTTTTAGTAAAAATGAAGCTTTATGGAATATATCTCTTATTTACGTTTGGAAAAGAAAATTCTTCAAATAAAAGTTACTTCTTATAATATTATCTATAATTTTTGTTCTATACAAAATTTTCCTAACCTGTCACATTAAAACAAGAAAACCGACAATTCCGAAGTAGAAGCGGATGATTGAAACGCACCTATTAAAAATATTGCGCCAAGATGTAGGCAACACGTAATAAGGGATCAAAATGGCGGAGTTTTCTATCTCCTTTTAAAAGGCACTCAGAAAGCTGCGCAGTGCGACCATTCTCCGTATAGTAAAAAAAATCAAAGTATGTGCTATTTCCCCTCATAACCCAAACAAACTCTGTTGAATGCGGACTCTATGAAATATATATGCTCGAAGGTCCACAGAATGCGATTTGTATGTAATGTCTCTCTATTCAATTCGTTACGTGTTAAGTACGCACATAAGAATCTTTGTTCTTCTTTTTCTTTGTCTTCTTCTTTTTGATGACTATGGCCACTTTCCATTATGAATTCAGCCAGTGAGCCAGTTTTTGTTAGAATTTTATTAAAAATTTTAATATCAGAAAATAGGAAGAATCTCTATAACCTAATACAGGGTGTTCCGAAATTAGACGGTCATATTTTAGCAGCATAATCTACATCCTAAAATAGGAGTAGAAGTTCATATAAACATAGGTCCGAAACCGTTTCGTTTTCGAGATACATGGTGTTACAAGTGAAGACATGATGACACATTTATGTATATATTTTCTAATATTTCTTTAGCCACCGGTTTTCCAAAGTTAAACAAAATAAAATTTCTGATTCCACAGGCCTACTAATTATTGTTTACACTTTCGAATAAGATAACATCAACTCATCATGAAATTTTCAAATTATGTTCTCTTGAAAATGGTGCGTCCTAGCGAAATTCAACAGAAGTAGCTTTATTCTAAAGAAAACATTAGTTTTCCAAATTTTATAGTCAAAAATGTTAAAAACTGTCAACAAAAAAAACCTAAAAAAACCCAAATTTACCCACCTATGAAGATGATCAAAAACTGATCCATTAAATAGAGCGTAAAAAGGTAAGCATTTGTACTAAATTTTACTTAGTTATCTTTAAAAGTTTAGAAAATATTTACAAAAGTGTGTCATCAGGACTTCACTTTTAACACCCTGTATCTCGGAAAAGAAACGTTTTCGGACCTATGCTTATATAAACTTTTACTTCTATTTTGGGATCTAGATTACGCTGTTAGAATATGACCGTCTATTTTCGGGACACCCTGTATATGGAACGAAATAAAATTTCAGTGAATGTAATTTATAGTTTTAGCGCCAGTCCATACCTGTGTGATTAAACTATCCCCGAGATAAAAGAATTCCTACTAAAGAAAAGTCAGCAACGAGAAAATTCCATCAAGCGTCCGTCTACAGAACGGAACGATTTGATTTATAGATTTTTTCAAATGAATTATAAAGTTAAGAATAGTTCGAGTGTCTCGAGAAGAGTTGCTTGCTTATGAATTTATTGCCTTATTAACCGAAGTTTTCTTAGGCCCTCGGATAATTTTTATTGAATTATTTCGCGCTGTACTAAAATAAATATTCCATGCATATTTAAATGTTGCCCAAGGATTTTTAAAACTCACTACACTAAAAATAGAATAGAAGTGAATTTATAAGAAACTATGAATTGAGTTTTTTGCTTTAGAAGAATATTTTTGTTTATCTTTTTCTTGATGATAAGAATAGCTGGTTTTTATTAATATTTAAAAATATGCTCTTTTTTTCACAATAAATTTTGTTCTAGGAAAAATCAAAGAAAATTAGTAGGTAGCAGATAATGTAGGTACTCCTTCCCACCTCAAGAGAAGGTTTTATTACAACACAAAGGTTAGGGTGGGCCAAAATTGTTTTTTTTTTAATTTCACATGTGGTAAGCGTGGAAAAGTTGTGACTTAGATTCCTTGTATTCCATTTTTTTTAATCCTATTCAAACGGACCCCTAGGGGTTAAAAATTTTGAGATTTTTAAATAAAAAAAAACGTGGCTACAAAGAAAAAGTTAACTAGTCATCTCCTTATCATACAAAAAAATTTTCATGAATATATTTCAATCTTTAGCCCAGTCCCTTTAATGAAATATAATTCAGCATAGCAGCAGGGCTATTGAAAATTCTACGATATTTAATAAAAGTCATACCGATACCTCTACGAGCTAAGATACAAATACTGACAAAGATTTTGTATTAGAAAAGCTAACAAAACCAAAGAGGCATGTCTCAAATGAGGTAGAAGAAGATCCGCCATATTGCTCTAGTCGAAGAACCTGGAAGTTTATATTTTGGGCATTTAGCCCTCACGCAGTCACGTGCGATAGATTTTGCCGAGGCAATTATGAGCGACATGACAATCCGAGGCATAGAATTAATACAATTAAAGGTTATTGGATGCGATGGAATGAATATCAATACGGATTGGAAACGTGGAGTCATTCGATAGTTGGAAAATCAATTAGATAGACCGCTTCAATGATATGCTTTTTACATTTAAATGAGCTACCATTAAGGCATTTACTGTTAAAACAAGATTGTGGTACCAAAGGTACATGCACCCACTCAGGACCAGGGGCGGTTTCTCCATTGGTTCATTTGTGCAGTGAACACCCAGTTCAATTTCATAAAGAAACATTATTTTAAAACTACATAAATAACCTAAAAATATAAATTTAATTTTAATATTTTTATTTTCATACGTGTTAATCTATATTTTTTGGTACATCATTGCTTTCTGGCTGATCGCGTCTCTGTGGCACAATATATCTAAGTAAACCTTGTCTGTGGCGCATTATGATGAGTGAGCCTAACACGAGTGAGACGATTTGACGAATACATATAGCTAAAAAGAGATGAAAACACGCCAACAGATCCTTCAAACTGTCAAAGAACAAATTAATTGGCGCGCCGCTCACAAACAAGTTTGCCAAACCAGTGTTGCCAGTCTAGTACAATTCACAATTGTACTAGATGTAGTACATTCTGCATGCATCAGTGTTCACGTGTAAAATATATGTATATATTGTGTTCCTTGTTTGGGTTCGTTATCAATAAAGATCCCCTTTTTTCCTCTTCAATGAATTTAGATGTCACTGCAAATAGAATTCGAAAAATCTGGCACATTTAAGGAATCTGGTACATTTTTTAGACAAATCTGGTACATAACAAAAACATTCTGGCAACTATGTACCAAATCAAAGTACAAACTGTCAATGTCAATACTGTCATTCCATCTATTTTAATAAAATTAAGATTATTTTATTTGTGATTGTTTAAAAAATGTGTTTAATTGAGAACTGCAACTTTAATAAATTGGAAGGATGTGTGTTAATGTAATTATTGTTCAAGAAAAACTTTTAAGGCAAGGTAAATAAATAAAATATTTTAAGGTTATATTTTGTTTATTTACTTTATAATAAAGCAGTAATAAAGTTTTACGACTATAATTTGTTTTATATTTTGTTTCAGTATCTAGACCATCCAAAGACAATTTCAAAATGGTATATTTTGTACACAATAGACCTTTTCATCACAATTTTTTTTTGTGCGCATGCGTCAGTTTCAGCTATCTTTTTCGTACTGTTTTTGTAAACAAGTATGTTAAAATGCTTACGTGAAAAAAATTATAATTGATAAATATTAATTTAAGTCTATATTCATTTAAAAAAAGGAAGAAAAAAGTAAAGTAATAATAAGTTTAGTGTCTTAATTGAAAAATACATTTTCACAATCAATTTTAATTATGTTATCTGTACGGAAAGGAACAACGAAGAACTCACCCGTAATTGATATTTGACAACTTTTATATTGAAATGTTTAAAGCCACTTTATTAGTTATGAGCTCATTCGTTTTTCCTCTCTATTTTAGACCTTACCTGATGATGAGGATCTGATCCTCGAAACCGGTCGTAATAAAATACTCTTGTGAGATCCTAAGGACCACCCTCGTTTGATTTACCTTTTTGAACTTATAACTCACACATGGCTACCACCTTCAACTTTAATTTAAAAAATAAGGGCATTGGTAAAGTAGTTTACAGTTGGTACTAAAGAATGTCTCGAAAAAAGTCTCGAAATAAGTATCAAACGTAAATTGTGATTTTGATTAGGCATTTAACAAGTCACATCCCACATCTACATGCTCTGGCTAATCAATCCTATAAGTACATATCAAAACATTAATATACTATCTATAATTAAACAATAATTTAAAAATACAGATGAAGCCGATTTACCTATTTAAACAAAATTGTTATTATTCTATTATTTATTAAAACACATTATTTTTTAGTAAACTTGGACATGCAAAAGCAGCCATGAGGGTAGGACATTAGTGAAAGCAAGAATACGTTGGAATGTTCTGTGAAATACACTTAGAAAGTGTCATATGGAGAATTAAGTGTGATAACATTTTACGATATGCATCTCACTAGTTTAGTTCATAGATTTCTGTGTTCAATTATGTGCTGCTATTTCAAACTTTTAGTATCCTTTGATAAAAGAAGTTGAATATTATTGTTGACCTTTTTAAATTGTTTATTTTACCTCAGACATTTTTTTTCTACTCTTCATACAGTATTCTGTGAAGACTATTATAGGTTCATTTTGTCTGTCTGTCCGATGTCAGGTTTTTTGTCTACACGATAAGTCAAACACGAGAAATGAAATCAACTTGAAAATTTTAAGCAAAAACCAAGCTCTATAAGAGGACAAAGCTTATTGATTTTTAACAAATCTGATTAAAAATAGGGGTTAAGATGGGTTGAAATTAAAAAATCCTAAATTAAAAACGAAAAGCGATATCAACATGAAATTTTTAGTAAAAATTAAGCTTTATAAGAAGATAAAGCCTATTGATACTGAAAAAAATATGAATATATGGGGGGGTTAAAATATAAAAAAAAATTCTAACTCAAAAATGATATAAACTTGAAATGTTTAGCAAACATCAATCTCTAAAAGCAGATGAGGCCTATTGATTGTGAAAACAATCTGGTTGAAAATGGGGGTTAAGGGGGTCTGTTAAAGTACGAAGAGTATCCTCTAGAATGCCAGGCATTATATATCTTTATTCTAGTTTGTGTCTGTGTAATATGTGTTGTGATAGGACCGGATGGGACTGATCTTATAAAATAAACATTTAAAACATTTTAGTTCTTATTTTATTTGCCAATAAAAGGTATTTAAAAAATATATTTTTTATTTGACATCTGTGACAAATTGTGAAAATGATTAAACTTACAATAAAAACTAAAAAATGGTAGGTAAAGTTTCATATAAAATTTTTTACACAAAAATCAATGTAAAGTTTCTACATTACCTGATATATATTTAAAAATAATCTCAAATTGTGAGGAAAAGTCAGTTTACTAACTAATAATGTTTAGATTGTTTTCAACGTATTAAAAAAAAAACAAATATTACACTAACTAAAATATTCATTTATTAATAGTTGTAATGCTTGAAAACAGTATGATGTTGATAATAATAATTACACTTAATACAAACTCAGATAATAAAAAAACAGTGATATTGACTCTTGTACAAGGTTTTGATCCGAACTTACAAATGATAAAATTATTGGAAAAAGTGAACACCCATTTCAAATTATCGCGAGCCGCCACTGCTCAGGACCAATTGGTTTCTTTCTACCTGCTTGTGAAAAAATGACCGTAGTTCAATTTAAACCAATTCAAACGGATTTGTTACAGGTAAATTAAAATAATCTAAGTACTGATCAACAATACTTATTCACAAGTTTAGCAGAAAAAATCCTGGTGAGATGGCACACTTTCGATGGCTTACGAGGTAAAATCGAATTTTGTATATGTATTGCAACACCTGACCCATCAGAAACTTTCCAGATACTTGGTGAATTTGTAGTATAGGTATACTCTCGAATGTGGTTTGAAATAAAACCTCAACCGCGGTTGCTAAATAGAGCAACGCATTTGTGGAAAATGGTTAATGTATCCAGAACTCTCCCGAAGTTATTATTAATAAAGTAATTCAGAAAAATGCCTATTTTGCACATCCAGAGAATATATTGATGGCAATGTTGACAGATACACGGAAGCACATTAAGGAATTAGCTGTCTGAAGAGTCCTTAATGCCGGAAAACTTGAAATAAAAAACGTGTTTTCAAAATTCCTAAAATTAACTTTAATGCCCAAGACTACGTAATTAACTGCTTTAACTATGCTGTTAGTGAACCTACCCTTTCCAAAGGGAGGTATGTCTAAAAAACAGCTCTCAGACATTACAAAATATGAGATATCACATTTTTAATGCCACACTCAGGCAGTGGGAAGATATGTTCAAAAATGGTAACAAATGCATCTTCAAAAGTGTGCGGAGAATGCTATATAAGAGCGAAACTCGACGCAAGAACGGACTTGTGGCTTGATTTATTATTAAACTAAATATACGAATAAATATTTAATCACATCTTTTCGTATCTTTTAACTGTAAATAATGAATTAGGCGAAGAGCTTGTGAGAGGTTTTTTTAACTGGTTAGAAATATTCTCACTTGTGATATTCGAACTGGGTGTGCTCGGGCGTCAGTTTGTTTTAGAGTGGTTTGCTTCACTATACTGGTTGAAACAAGTTTCACGAAGGGCTGGGGGTAGCTGCAGTAAAGAAAGAAAATTCCAGAGGGTCAACAATATAATAGTAATTATGTAGTACCTAAAAAGAGAGATTTACGACAAGGGAATGAAAGGGAATTAATTTGACACGTTTATTGTTCAGTATTTATAAACATTTCGGTTGATATTCGGTGAAGCTAAATAATTGCATTTACAAGCCCTCCCCAAGTTATTGGATTTAATCCTGAATAAAATTGAAAAAAAAATTCGTAACGGAAATTAATGGACAAAATAAAAACTTAATCGGACAAATGAATAGAACGGTGTCGGGAAAACGGCGGTCAAACCAGAAGTACTACGCGGCGTTGTAGCAAGTCTACGGTCTTCGGTAGATCGAACTTTTGGAATATCATAAATTTCTCATCTAAGCGTCGCAGACTTTTGACTAATCGGTTATCCTATTAAAGCGGGAAATATAGAGACACAACGGGGAGTGGATAGGAGCGGAAGTAGTGTGCAACAGAGAAATTGCAAATCTAGCAACAGCCTAACCGACCACAAGATCAATATTCTGGGGACGCAACCCCAGAGGATGACGCTCCAGGCTCTGTAACCTCGTATAAACCAGACTCAGGGAGCAAAGCCAAATCAGCCCATTCTACCACGCGGAATAGTCACTATACATCGACTTACAATTCAGAGTCCAGCCAACTGGTCGGAAATTCACTAAAAGTCTTACTGACGGTGGAGACAGGGATCAGAATTAAATAAACCAAGAGAACATTAATAGCAAAGCTAAAGACATTTACGAGAGAAATACAGACTTGTACTAAACGGCAGCGAAGATAGCTAAGCTTCATTTCTGTTCAATAGCAAATCCGGAACATATCAGCTTGCTTAGTTACCAAATTAGCCCATTCTACTGCGGGAGTAGTCACTGTCTTCAATAACAACTCAGACGATACTCTGATTCAGGGAATTTTATAACGGAATGTACAAAATAAATACTTAGGAACCCTAACACGGCCTAACAGGAAAAGGAATGAACGGGAATCAAATCAATTAGTTACTCAATGAATGTTTAAGAAATTCATTTTACTCCATTCGAAAGAAATCAAAAGTTATAATTGAAAACTACGATTGATTAATTTATTGGCAACCCGGTATAATTAATTTTAAATAAAATATTCGGAGAGGTTGTGACTAATGATTAAACCACTTCTAAGTTAATCATCTACCCGATAAAAATACTTTTTAAACTAATATTTCGTGAGCTTACAAGCAAAAGACATTAAGTCAAAAAATAGATTTATAAGCAAATTAAAGTTTCATTGAAGTTCTAATTTTTTGATAAATTATTTGAGGATTATCAATTGCTTCAAAGAAAATGTACATGCTTTTGGAATATTATGCACTGTTGTTACATGATATACAAAAATATAAACTCATTTTAACATATTTTTGACTTAGTGCCTTTTGCTTGTAAGGCCAGAATTTATAAAATTAACGGAAACTAAATTTTGTATAACTCCGGTATCACTATGTTTTAGTTTAACGGTTTATTCAGTATTATTATTTCTTCAAACAAACCAAATTCTATATATTAAATAATCCGTGCTATTATTTAATTGGGATTAATTAAATTATTTTATAGGGCTCTTAACGTATTGTAAAATTAGCAGACAAAATCCAGATTTGCTTCCAAAATACTGATAAGGTTGCAAATAAAAACAAAGAATAAAAAGAAAATATAAACAAGTCGGAAATTTAACGGATTCCTGCTGGTTTCACACGGTTTTCGGGACACACGGCTAAATAAATCTACAGGAATAATCTAATTACCTATCGGAATTTTTTACAATGAAAAACAAAAGAAATTTTAAAATTTTAACAATAGTGAAGCGGTATCGTAGTTCGGTCTCAAAACAACTAGTCGCGAGGAGAAATTAAAATTGAATGCCGTCCGCTATTTACCACTGGCTCATCGTTTACCAACTTTCGTCGATTTCGAATGCGCGAGATTGAAAGTGGGGACGCGATGAATTTACAGCAATAGGAAATTTAACACCTGGTTGAAATAAAATTATTTGGAAATCGCAGGAATTTCAAAAAATAATAATTTTAAAATCGGGGAACTATAAGAAAAGGGTTGATCTACTTAATTAAAAATAGAAATGAATTTTTAGTTCATTGCAAGCTGCACAAAATTATAGAATTTTTAAGTAGTATTTTTTTTTTCTAACAGGAGTGGGACTGAAAGAAATATAGAAATAATTTAATCATATTTTATATAAATTTAATAAAGGCATCAAATAGTCATTGACACATTAGACTTGGTAGATTTTGGGAATTTTTAATTTTTTTTTTTGAGCCCCAAGGATCCCGGTTACAATTGGCTAATTGGTTAATTTTTGGTATAAAACATAATTATAACCAGTCACAACTTTTCCAGAATAGTCCAACTTAAATTTCGTTATTTTCATCACACCCTAACCAAGGTAGTATAGTTAAATTATTATCAAATTATCAATGTCTATAGTCTAAGATCCAAAGTAAGGTCGACCTTCACCCATCTCTTTAACGGATGAAAGTATGCTTTGCATAAGAAAATTAGGCAAGATACAGGACACGGGACACAGGACACCGAACACAGGACACCGAACACAGGACACAGCTATAACAAAAAAATCCACCTGGAAAAAGAAAGGCAATACCGCTAATGATTCAAATATGTTTAATTATTAGGTCTTTTCCTTTACATCAAAAGTATAGCACTGAACTACGCCACTTCTGAAAATATCGTTCATCCATACAATTTGTATAAATGAAACTATATTTTCAGATGCAAAGGAAAATACCTATTATATAACTGTACTTAACTGTCACGCCTTCTACTCATAATATTTTAAATTTTTTAATTTCAGAAAAACTTTATAACCAGCACATCCATCTTTTACATTTTTGTTTATTCGCTTGACTCGTTTGGATACCGTTTTATATCCACAAAATGTCACAATTTTACCCTGATTTTCTATTTATTTTCCAGTGAGATTTGTGACATGAAAAACGCATTACTGTATTAAACTCTGTATCAAGGTTTGAGTTGTGTACATTCACTGTCGGGTTTTTAAAAATTGCGTCAGTTGTATCAGAATACGAACAGTGGTTCGTTTTTATCATTTTACAAAAAAAGCAGTAATTTTTTTTTTCTTTTTTTAAAATTGAAAAAACATTGAATGCATTTTTAAAAAGTATGCATACAATTGTCGAAATAAACGTATGACTAATGAATTGAAAATAATTGGCGATTTAAGGAAAACATTTTTATTTTTTAGGAATATGTTCCGTTAATAAAAACTATTCTTTTTAAAAGTTTTTAGAAGGTGTAAAACAAAAAATAAACGAATCATAAATGGGGTTTGTTAATAAATATACATTTAGTGAACGGGTGGCACTCGCCTTTCCTCGCACACTTGGGGTTTAGCGACTGTAGCACAGGTTAGGTATCTTAATATTAAACTAAATTTTAGTTCCACTATTGATAGTTTGCATATATTTAAAACTAATGAACTGTCACGGTATTAAGAAGATGATTTAAAAAGTATTGTGGTTACGGTAAACCAAAGAAACGCGTTTTTTCTTTTGTGTATGCTAACAAACACTCGTGAATGGGTTCGGGAACTATCTCTACGAAGAATCTTAAAAGCTAGAGAAACTATTCAAGAAACCGTTGAAGTAAGACACTGTGTGGTACCAAAAATTAATTTTGGTGCTAGAGACTACTTTGAGTTAATTTACTTGAATGAGTGTGATGTGACACTGCCTCCTGTTTTAAGAGATTTTATTCATGATGATCTTGAGGACCTTATAAACGAAAGCGACAGCTCAAGAATAAATTCAAAACAAATTGTACAAACATTTGAAAGTAAATGTTGTTTTATTACTATGTTTTTTTGTACTTCATGTGTTTATATTTGATTTGTAAGCTTTTATGTTTGATTTGTTAGCTTTTTATGTTTGATTTCTTTAGGTACTGTTTACCATTATTTAAATAAATGTGTTCTTTAGTTTTAATCGTGTAAAATTTATTTGTTATTTAAGTAATTTTTACCTTATCTTTTAAAGACAAAATATTAAACATTGTTTATAAGGGGTAGTAGGGGGCTTACATGTTATTTAAAAGTATTAAAAATAAAGAGTGTGAATACAAACACTAAAATGTAACTTATTGTACGTCAAAATGTTAAACTTTATCTATTCGTCCCTAAAAGAGGCGATAAAGGGCTGAAAATGTGGATTTAAAAATTTTAAAAGAGGTCCGGTGCTGACACCGAAAATTAAACAAGCGGTAATTTGTGCTTGAAGATTTTTCGATTTCTTCAATGGAAAAGTTGACTAATTAATAGTAAAAGTATTACCATAGTGTGTTTAAGTGGAAAACTACCAATAATCATAAATTATTAAGTCATTCTGTCCCAATTTTACGGTTAAAAACAGTTTTGACCAGTCCAAAATCAACAGAAATAGATAAAGGCTAAGAACGGGTCTAGATATCACTGCCGTTCAGCGCTTACTAATAAAGAACAAGACCGTATTTAGGATTAAGCTAAATGAATTTATTTAACAATGGATGAGTTTCCCGAATTAGAAGCTCCTAGTCAAGGAAGTTTACAAAATACAATTAATAATAACTAAAGTAGAACCTACTCAATAGTCGCCACCCAAAATAAATTTAATTTCCCATCAAAAAAACAAGCAATAGTTTTCTATGCCCTAGATAACACTAAAGTAGTAGAATATTTATATGCAGTTGGAAAGAAAATCCAACCCCAAAATATTTTGTTAATATCTCGCATCTCAAATAACAGGATATGCATCTATTTATCAAGTGAAGCAATCGTAGAAAAATTCCTAAATACATATAATGGAACAGTAGTAGTTAATCATTCAAGGCCGTCGTCTAATAAATGCCAACGAACGACTAATCATCTCTAACGTTTGTCCGACAATTCCCCATTTAGTTATCTAAGATGCTTTGAAACAAATTAATAATAATAATAATAATAATAATAATAATAATAATAATAATAATAATAATAATAATAATAATAATAATAATAATAATAATAATAATAATAATAATAATAATAATAATAATAATAATAATAATAATAATAATAATAATAATAATAATAATAATAATAATAATAATAATAATAATAATAATAATAATAATAATAATAATAATAATAATAATAATAATAATAATAATAATAATAATAATAATAATAATAATAATAATAATAATAATAATAATAATAATAATAATAATAATAATAATAATAATAATAATAATAATAATAATAATAATAATAATAATAATAATAATAATAATAATAATAATAATAATAATAATAATAATAATAATAATAATAATAATAATAATAATAATAATAATAATAATAATAATAATAATAATAATAATAATAATAATAATAATAATAATAATAATAATAATAATAATAGATGCATTTAGATAGATGCATTTATTGACAATTACATACTATAGTACATTTGATGTCACATTTTTTACATTCTGTTACAAAAATAAAATATAATCTTATTATTCACAATCTTTTACAAACAGATTTATAATGTTGATAAGATAAAAACATAAATTTACACACAGTTAAAATAACAACATACAAGTTAAAATGAAAACAAGTTGAAATAAAACATAAGACTTATGTACAAAGTTAAAATTGATATATTCAGTTTTGACTAAACAGAAGATAGTCTTTTACTGAATAAAAACAGTGCTCTAACAAGAATTCCTTTGCAGCTTTATGAAATGAGTTTATTGTCATGATTTTGACTGGAATTACACTACATTTGACAAAGTGGTTGTACAGATTTAGATCTATTTTGTTGTTTCGCGTAATATTAATTCGTGATAGTTGATTTACAAGATTCTCTCTGTTCCTAGTATTGTAGTCGTGATAATCTGAATGAGTATGGTTTTCAGAATAGTTTTTATGAATCCATAACAAAGCCTCAAAAATGTATAGGCAAGGTAGAGGAAGAATCTTATATTTCTTAAAAAGCGGTTGACAATGTTCACCATATACAGAACCGTCAATTATCCGAATTGCACTTTTTTGCATACTAAATAACCTCTGTACATTTGCGTTACCCCAAATAGTTATACCGTAAGTTAGTTTACTATGGATAAGAGCAAAATATACAGTCCTTAGAGTGTGGCTATCTAAAAATGGTTGTAGTCGTCGTAATACAAATACTTGCGTAGACAATTTTCTACAAAGATCATTTACATGTGCCATCCAATTCAGGTTTGTATCTAGGGTAAGTCCCAATAACTTCACCGGTTCAGATACATTTATTAATTTGTCAGAGGTAAATGTAATCTGTGTGGTTTTTGATTCATTAAGTTGGAGTTTATTTGAAGAAAACCACTGCTTGGCTTTTAAAATATGTTCGTCTTTGTAAAATTTTCCAACTCTTGAAGTAATCGTAGTATCATCCGCAAACATGAAGACTGAACCTGAATCAAATGCTGTTGGTAAATCATTTATATACAAAAGAAACAAAATGGGACCCAAAACAGATCCCTGAGGTACACCAATATTTATAGTTAAAACGTTAGACTCGCCATTTGCATAACTAACGAACTGCCTTCTATCCGTTAAATAAGATTTTAATAGGAGTTGAAATTTTCCCCTTATACCATAGAATTCAAGTTTGTATAACAAGAGCTCGATATTGACACAGTCAAAGGCTTTCGTCAGATCGCACATGGTAGCCATAGTACTGTATCTGTCATCTAATCCCTCGACAATATCCCCAACGAGATCTGTAAGTGCCTTTATAGTTGATTTGTTCTTCCTAAATCCATATTGATTAGCTGTTAGTAATAGTTTATTTTCAAGATAAGAGATCATTTTTTCTTTTAGTATAATTTCAAATATTTTTGACACAATTGGTATGATAGCAATAGGTCGATAATTGCCTGGGCAGTCGATGTCACCTTTTTTATGTATTGGCAGCAACTTTGAGATACTTAGTTGTTCTGGCCAGTTACCCTCTTCGACACATTTACCAAACAGAATGGTAAGAGGTTTGATTAAAAATTCCTGCGCCGCTTTGATCATACGACTGTTAAGGCCATAATAATCCAAGCATACAGAATTTTTAAGTTTTTGTATTGCCTGCCTCATATCATCCTCCAGTACTGGAGAAATAAAGATAGAAAAAGATGGTTTTTCCTGTTTATTTAGATATTCTAGTGGAGTAATGTTCGGGTCTTCTATATTTTTTGTGATTGTGTCAGCTATGGTAGAAAAAAAAGTATTAAACTCATCCGCCGTCAATGAGGAAGCGATTGTGTCCCCTTTCATAGTGTTCCTTGTTGAATTAACTATGGACCAGATAGTTTTTGGTTTACAATCTGATGATTCAATGGCTTCGGAATATGCAGACTTCTTTGCTTCTCTTAGGGACTTTGAGTAACTTTTCCGTGCTTCAATATAGTGTCTCCAGTCAGACACAGAATTGGTAGATTTAAATCTCTTTCTAGTGCGTTGAAGTTTTTTCCTCAGAGTTTTTAACTCGTTATTAAACCACTTGACCCCAGTGCGATTTGTAGTATTTCTCAAAGGAAAACAATCATTCGCTGCCTGTGTCAGGTTTGTAAGTAGGAAATCTGTTATATCAGGAGATTTTAATTTTAAGAATGTTGGTTCGTCCCATTTCATTTCTTTTATACAATTTGTGAATTTGGCAATAGATTCCGCTGTAATTGACCGTTTTAGGCTTTTATTATTTCCTTTATTAACCTGATCGTATTCTATTCTTATATAGATCCCCAAATGATCAGCAATCATTGGATCGCATACCCCAGTCGAGAAATTTCGACAATCAGCGTTTGTTAAAACATTGTCAAGACAATTACGAGTTGTTGGCGTAATTCTCGTAGGGACATGTATATTATGCTCTAACCCAAACATATGTAATATATTATTAAAATTAATTATAAAATCTGACTTACAGTCAAAATCTAAGTTAAAATCACCTAATATTATTAAATTAGTATATCTGTTGAAGACAAATTCTAAAAGTTGAATAAAACAATCTTTAAATACTTCAACATCGCCATTACTAGATGAACGATAAACTGTTATAATTATGGTTTTTGTGCCGATTATTTGTGCTGCGCAATAATAATAATAATAATAATAATAATAATAATAATAATAATAATAATAATAATAATAATAATAATAATAATAATAATAATAATAATAATAATAATAATAATAATAATAATAATAATAATAATAATAATAATAATAATAATAATAATAATAATAATAATAATAATAATAATAATAATAATAATAATAATAATAATAATAATAATAATAGTAATAATAATATTTATTTTTATAAAATTAAATACAATACTCTTTATAATTTAATGCTATTATTACCATAGGCGCCGGAACTCAAAAATTGCTTTGGGTGCCCGGCCTCTATACGTGAAATGAGGGAAATCCTCCTCCACCCTCCACACCTCACTTAAAGGCACCATCGGTTTTTTAAAAGCACTTTAAAAGCACTTTAAAAGCTATTTTAAAGCGTTAATTTTATGAAAATATTCTTAAAAAAAAAGGTATTGTCACATGTCCAATTGCTAGAGTTTTGAGGATTGAAGCGGCAGAGTATCAGCAATCGGTAGGCTGGAGGCTTAAAGGCTACCACCTAAATCGGGATATCTGGCATCTAGTAACCCTATATGCTCGGTGCAGCCACCACTGGTATTCCAGTGGTGCTGCAGTACTAAAGTACCAATGATATAAGTAGTAGAAACAATATAAAACATTTATTAACTAATTTAGGAGATTTTTGATTATTTATTAATACACATATAATAGAGTATTGTATATATACAGGGTGGCCATTTGAAAACAAAACAGCCAATTTTGTCGCACCCCAGTTCCTTTACGAAAAAAACGCTCGGACCCGTCAATTTTGGATTTAGGGGGAAACATTTTTTTTGCTAGTTTCGTCTCATTAACGGAAACCCTCTAGCGAGGGTGACATTTGCCCCTTAAATCTTAAATAGAAAGAGGGGTCGATGATAGTTTATTTTGAAGATATTTTTACATAGATTTTGACCCCTGAGTTTAAAATCGATACTTTCTTCCCAGCCATGATCTTTTAACTATTTTTATTTTCTGTTGAAGCTTACCAGTTATTCGAGTAAATGCTGGAAATGCTGACCCTGGGCCTCCATGCAATAATAGAGGTTTTGTTTAAAACGCTCTCGGACAGTTGAGGATAATCTTACGAAATCTCACCAGGGGGGTCAAAAAAAACCTCAACATTACCTTACGTAATTAATGGACACCCCCTTTGTCACAGATTTTCTAGTGATGTTAGCTAGGGGGCATAAATTTTGGTTTTTAAGTGGCATTAAAAATTCAACAAGGTTAGATTCGAAGACCGTGGGGGCCACAGAATCCATGCTTTCTCTTCTTCCGATCCATTGACCTGAAAACGTGTGATCCAAATACTGACGAATAGTCAGTGCAAAATAGGGTGGCACGCCATCTTGCTGGAATATTAAGTTGTTTGCTATGTACTGATCGTCATTCTCAATCAACTCTAGTAATGCTGGATAAATGGCGTTTTCTAATAACTCCAGATACATGTCTGCGGTTAAAGTTCCAGGTAAAAAGAGAGGCCAATTATACAGTTACCAAAAATGCCAACCAAAACATTGTTTCTCCGGATGTTGCATATGCATTTTCATTAAATATTCTGGGATTTGAATCGGACCAATAACGACAGTTGTGACTATTTACCGTTATATTTAGGAAAAAGTGCATTCGTCTAAAAAACACACATTGAAAAGAAATTGCTGATTATTTATTGCCTGTTTATCATAATTTTACAAAATTGTAATCAACTATCAAAATCGTCTTCGGTAAGTTCTTATACCAGATGAATTTTGTAAGGATGTTCTTTCAATATCTTCTGAATGCTACTTTTCTTAATACCAGATGTTATTGCAAACTGCCTTGTACTCAATGTGGGTTCTTGAACAACATGGCCTAAAATCGCCACCTCTGTAGCTCCATTTACTATAGCATTTTCCATTTTACGTTATTTGGTAGCTGGCTGACCCCGTTTCCCAAAATTTTTGGACTAACTCCAAAATATACTTTGAAAATTTGCACCCTCTCAGCTGACTCTACAATGAAATAAACTAAATCTTTACATCGACCAAAGAATGTCATCTGATAACAATAATTGAAAGCCACAGGAATAAAACTATAATTGTTACAAAGAATTCCTTTTTTTTTTTAATAACAATGTAAAAATGATGTTAAGCGATGTAAAACTCGGGCGTTATAATCTATATAAAAATACCTTTAAAATAAGTTATCATTCGACCTCTCTTTCCAGTTAAAATTTTAGGGGTGAGTCTCACCTCGATTAAGGACTTTCGATCAGGGGGCGAAACTGGCAAAAAAAATGTTTTCCCCTAAAACCAATAATTGACAGGCCTGCGCGTTTTTAATAAATGACCTGGTTTCTCGCCAGTACTACTAGAAAACTGTTTCTGATTCTAAAATAACGTTCTTTTCTAACAGTGCTTGATCGGAAGCAACTTCCAAATGTTCTTCCTTCTCCCCTCAAGCATTTGTTTAATATCATATGTATAAACTCTTGTCTTGATATTTATAGAAAGTTATCAGTCGTATCAGTCATAGGGTTTTATACACCAAGAATAATAAACTCTTAAGTACAGGTTCAATGCGTTGTCTAATGTCTATGACAAGTGACGGCGACTTTTTTATCACAAAAAATACAGCTCAGAACGATATTTTATCGAGGCATCCTGTCGCTATACCAACTTGGGTCACAACAGCTTCTTCATTTCACTTATTGGCATTTTTTGTCCACGTTATGCTATGGGTGCTCGGCACCCAGTTTCAAACTGCTCTGGGTGCTTGCGCACCCAGAGCCCCGAGGATTCGGCGCCTATGATTATTACAGCTGTTTAGGTGAAACTTAATAAATATTTGAAGTCCCACTGAAGTCTTCTAATGACTCGTGCGTGGACTATCACTTGTAACTACCTTAAATTTTCTGAGGATTGGAACCCAAGCTTCAGAATATAAACACATCTACAGCTTTCGGAGACATGTATACAATAACCCTCCAAAAAACATATCAATCCCAGAATCTATTATTATTGATTATGACCAAACATCCTACCAAATCTACCCGTCATTAGACAACCATATCTGCTGTTTATGTAAACAAAACGGCCGTATGGCACAAAGCTGTCCACATGCCATTAACTTATCTCCCACAACCAATCAGAATATACAATCACTGTCACAAACAAACAAGGGAAACAGTACAACAATCTCAGCAAATAATTCTAGCAAATCGATCATAAATGTACCACAATCATACCCTTCATCAAGCAATACATCGACATCCCCATAAACAGATGCTTTCTCCACTCCAGCAGATAATTCCAACCAATCTAACATGTCTATTATACAATCCTGTTTCCAATCAAGTAATATTCAACCTGAAGCCAACATACAAACAAATACTTCGATGTTACCGTGGAAATCAGTGCCTTTAAATCGTTTTAATCAGGTGGTTTTATCTCGTCTAAGAATAGGTCATACCGGAGTAACGCACAAACATTTAATGTCTGGTGACCAAGAACAGCTATGTTACATATATAATTGACTGTCGTCTATACACATTGGAACGACAAAATAACAATCTCCAAAAGAACTTGAAAGCTTTACTCTAGGATGACAGTGACCATAAAAATTTAATTAAATTTTTAAAATACATACAACTGCTACATAATATATGATCTAGATAATATGGCTGCTAATAACCCTCCGAGGTTAAAGCAGTATTGTAAATAAAACCAAAAAATTTAAAAACTTACGAAAAGTATAAGCACAGCAAAGTTTTAATAGGTATTGTAAACTTTATTTTTATATTTTTTAAAAATATGCCTATTTTGTCTCAGCCTAGTGAACATACTTAAAAAAATACTTTCCTTGCTATTTCTATTTATTTATTTATTTATCCCAAACAGGCTTCAAGCCTAATTACATGGAATATTTAATTCAAATATTATTATACAATCATATCCAATACACAAGTATTGTTTATTAATCACTAATATAAGTAAAAAAAAAAAATAATACAATCACAGGTATATCGATAAATTAAATAAAATAGTCATTAACAATTTTCTTAAATTGTTGTAGGGCCAAGGAAAAATCTAATTCTGTTAGGGAACTTACTTTATTTGCAAGTTTAAACATAGTTGGCAGAGGAGATCGGGCGGTGGATGACAAAGAATAGAAGGGAACTCTGAAAGTTTGAAAATGTCGAGCACCGTATCGAGGCACATTAAAGCTTATGATACTTAATATATTTGGATCATTAATTCCTGAGTTTATTATTTTATATAAAAACATCAACATATTTACATTTCTTTTTAAACTAAGAGAATTAATTTTAAAGGTGCTCCTCAAATGCGTTGTCTTTGTTATAATAATAATAATAATAATTTATTCATTAAAATAGTACCTATAAAACACATTTGATACAGAAAAAAAAAGAGAAATGAATAAATTGGCTCACGTTAAGTCACTTAACACTTGTTACGCAATTTTGAGTAATACATAACATACATAATATACATATAAAAATACTAATAATACTAATTACTAATAATAATAATAATAATATTAATAATAATAAATACTAAAAAAAAATAATAAGGAAAGAGAAATGAATCATACCATCGAATTGTCTGATATAAATATTACTTGATAAATTATAATACGAAAACATAAATCCTTCATAAATAGTGAGTACTTTCTAGGTTTTATTTTCAATTAGATCTGAAATATGTTTTCTTGAAATTAAATATTTTTAAATGTTTCTTGAACAAATGGAAAGTAACCTTGGATTGCACTTCCTCTGGTAAGTGATAATACATCTTAGGCCCTAGATATGAAAAAGACATTTGAGTTAAAGATCTTTCCACCAAGGGTACAACATGGTTTAATCTATTCCGGGTTAGGTAAGTATGAGATGGTATTGTAGCTGTGAGTCTAGTAGGGTAATATTTTAGATTGGTGGAAACAAAGTACATTTGTCTTATATCTAATATTTTGCTTTCTTCGTAAAGTATATCTGATGAGTATCTAAAATTTTTATTCATTATTAATTTTAGAAATCTGCGTTGTATTATTTCTATGTTATTAATGTGACTATGCAGAGCACTACCCCATGCTACAATACCATAACGTATATGACTTTCTACAAGAGAATAGTATAAAGTTCGAAGTTGTTCTAGGGGCAAATGTTTTTTTAAAAATTTAAATTTATAGAGAATAATTTGTAGCTTTTTAATTGTATAATTTATGTGACAATCCCATTTTAAATGTCTATCAATATACACGCCAAGATACTTATATTCTTTTTCGGATAAAATATTATACACTTTTCCATTGCTAGTGATCTTTAAACTTTGAAATTCTGGTAATCCACCTGCATTGCAACTGATGGGTAAGTATTTTGTTTTTTCTAGATTTAGCGTCAGTAATTTTGAGTCTAAGAATTGTTTAATAGAAGCGAACTGTTTTTAGAGTATTCCAGTCTTGTCCCTCATAAAATATTACTGTGTCATCAGCAAATCCAATTATTTCACCGCAGCTTTGTACTGAGAAGAGTCCGTTTATATATGAATTAAAGCGTATAGGCCCAAGAACAGTACCCTGTGGAATACCATACTCTAGTATTTCAGAGTTACTCGTTTTATTAGCAACTCTAACAATCTGCCTTCTATTTGTGAGGTAGCTTTTAAACATTTTTTGGGCGTTTCCTCTTATTCCCATATCTTTAAGAGACTGTAAGAGTAGCTCATGACTTACAGTATCAAAAGCTTTTGTAAGATCCATAAATACACACATACATTGTCTACCTTTATCTAGAGCTTTGTATATTTTTTCAATTAACGCTAGGATGGCATCTTCTGTTGAAGTATTTTCTCTAAAACCATACTGTTTTGGAGACAATATTTTGTACTTAGACATATATGAAGTGAGTCTGATTTTTATTCTTTTCGAAGATCTTAGATATATGAGTTGTCAAAGATACTGGTCGGTAGTTATTAACTAAAGTTTTATCGCCTTTTTTGTAGATCGGTGTTACAATTGTTTCTTTTAAAGTATCAGGAAATACACCTTTTTCAAAGCATATATTTATAATGTGTTTGAGTGGGCCCGCAATTTTTTTTGAAATTTGTTTTAGGATTTCTGCTTGTATTTCGTCGGTTCCTACTGCTTTTTTATTTTTTAACTTAGCGATAACTTTAATGATTTCGTTTACTTCAGTAGGAGACAACATCATAGAATACACTGGTGGTTGCTTTTGATCTTGGTAGTAAGTTTTTCTAATTTTTTTTGCCAGATTCTTTCCCATTTTGATAAATTGTTGATTAAATTCATAACATATATCTATTGGATTTGTTAGGTGTTTTCCTTCAATATCAATTATTTTACTCATTTTTTCATTTTTCTTGTCCTTACCTGTTAATTTGTTTACAATTTCCCACATTTTTTTAGAATCACCAGAATTGGTTTTAATTTGTTTTTTATAGAATTCAAACTTTGTTTTTGAAATAAGATTTATTAAACTATTACGGTATCTTTTATACTGATTTTTTAGAATTTCATTGCCGGGATTATTTAAAGTTTCTTTAAACATTCTATTTTTAGTATTAATAGACTGTAAAATACCGTTTGTTAGCCAAGGGGATAATTTAGTATTTTTTCGTTTAATTTTTTTAGTTATTGTACTTTGTTTTAAAGCGTCCTTAATAATTTTAATAAAAGTCTTTGTTGCAGATTCTGGATCGGCTTGAGAATATACAGCTTCCCACGAGACAGAGTTTATATATATAGTTAGAGAGTTTTTTATAATTTGTATATGTTTTAGTTTTTATCTGTTCGTTCTTTTCTTGTTTATCTGAAAACATAATCTGTATATTATAATCGGGCCATATACTATGTTCCTTAAAATATAAATATCTTAGAAATGTGTTTTGTATTTTCTTAATTTTACTCAAAAAAGTATACGGCTGTGAATGCCAAATAATAGAAGCAAAATCTAAAATAGGTTGCACTAAAGTAAAATATAATGTTTTTATTGTGTTTATATTAGAAAATTCTCTAGAACTTCTTATAACAAATCCTAAAGATTTATTTGCCTTCTTGCAAATCTTTTCAAAGTGTCCTGCAAATGATAGAGTTGAATCATACCTCACTCCCAAATCTTTAACTTCATTAATTCTATTTAAGTATTCTCCCCCCATAATATATTCAAAATATACTGGGTTTATTTTGTATGCAAATGTTACACTTTTTTAGATTAAAATATAATTTATTTTTATCACTCCATTCATAAATTCTGTCGATATCCCTTTGGAGTCCTATACAATCTCTAACAGTAGCTATTTCCTTGAAAATTTTGAGATCCTCTGCAAATAGTAAACATTTAGATTCTTTTAGAATAGAAGGCAAATCATTTATAAATAATACGAAGAGTAACGGTCCAAGATTGGATCCTTAAGGAACTCCAGAGGTAATATCACAAAAACTAGAAATTTGCCCCTTAAACTTAACGAAAAATTGCCTATCTTGCAGATAACTTCTTTAAATGCCATGATTTATACCAAAATATTCTAATTTGCTCAATAGTATTTTATGATTAACTCTATCAAACGCCTTCGCGAAGTCTGCATAATAAAGTGTATCCAGTTGGATCTTATTCTCAAATGAGTTATTGACTTCATAAGTGAACCGAAACAAATTGGTGTTGATAGATCTTTTATTAACAAATCCGTGTTGTAAAAGACTTATGCTATTCTCTACATGCCTATAAATATTTTGATATTGAATATGTTCTAATAATTTTGCTGGAGCACACAAAATTAAGACACATCGGTAATTTGATACATCAGTTGCATCACCTGACTTGAAAATTGGCACACAGGTCGCAGTTTTCCACTTCTTTGGGAAAATTTCATACTTTAATGATAAGTTAAAAATATGTATTAATGGAGCTAGTTTATAGGTGTCGGGACATTTGCCCAGTTTTTTTCAGGTACAGTTTGATCCGACAACGTTGCACTTGAGGTGGGATGGTACTAAACCACCTCAAAGCATCGGAGAGATGCGCACGCATAGTCGTACGATAGATAGGATCCAGAGATATATAGGATCACGTCATCAGTAGTATTGACAAAGGAAATTTTAGAAGTAGGGGATACGAACACAATAATTTATTTAGATATTATGACAATAAAAAAAGTAACTGTAAATACAAGTGAATAAAAATAAATAAAATTACCTTTAAAAAAATAAAGAAATAGACCGTATCTTCGAATAGAAAAAGTGTGAATTCTTGCATTTCAAGTATATATGGAGTGTTTCAGAATAAAATACTTGTAGATCTTAACAAATTAATATGAAAAGTTAAGTATAATTTTCTTTTAAACGTTCCAGTTTTTATTTTACAGGGTGATAAAGTAAAGTTCATAAACACAAAATTTTCTAAATATCTATCCTTACGGTGAATATTTTAACTTACAAATATGATATGTTAGTTAATCGTCATTATTAGTTACCACATTTTATTTTTTTATATTACGAAAATCCATTGGCGTAGAATCAAGGGTTATAAAATCAATATTTATCCAACCCTTTTGGACACCCTATATTTCATAAGAGTTAAAATTAGTAATATTAAATTACTGAGATTATTCGGTTTAAGTCCAACTCAAACATGAAATCCATGTACAATTTTATCAAGAGACGATTTCATAAAAAATATTAAAAATTCCATTAGTAAATGGGACCAAGTTTTTATGGACTTAATGGTCCCATTAGTAAATTTTTTTGCATTTTTTGAATTTTTTAATGTAGATATTTCATGTTTGAGTGGAATTAAAACTAAAATATCCTGAAAATGGAATGTTCTACAGAGATCAACCAAGAGTCCATTTTTTGTAAGAAATTGCGTGAGGAATATTTAATAATTTCAGCTTTTATGAAATACTTAAGTACCTATAGGGTGTTCAAAAAGTTTGAATTAAAATTGTGTTCTCAAGCCTTATTTATTTAAAACATTTATTTACCTGTTAAATATTTAAAATATATACAACATTACATAAAATAACAGAACACTTTTCCTATCAGAAATGTGCCGGCCTTGCAGGTACCCGCTGGGCCAACGGCGATATCTTCACCTATAGTATGCATTGTTGCTTATTAATTATGAATTTGGCTATATATAGCATTCCTTACTTCTTACCAGGGAGGCATAATTAAGGGATTAAAGATATCTTGAAGTTAGTAATTGTAATGGTTTGTAGATTTGTCTTGTGTTAGTTATCTTTATTGTCCAATGGGTATCGTATTTTGTCGAATTAGAGTGTCAACTAATAATGACGATTAACTGACATACATATATTTTTAAATTAAAGTATTTACAGTAAAGAAAGATATTTAGCAAATTATGTATTTAATAAATTCACTTTATCACCCTGTAGAATGAAAACTTGGACGTTTACAGGAAAATTATATTTAGGTTTTCCTAATAATTAGTTAAGATCTATAAATTTCCAGTTTACAGTACTTTCTGAAATCTGAAATATATAAAAATAATAAAATTTTACAAAAAGTTTCAAGCATTTACTTACTTATTATTTGCAAATGGTAGGTAATACCGGTAATTTTTCAGACGCAAATAGAAATTTTAAATAAAAATTCTATTTTTTTAGAACTGTATTTAAAAATAAAGATGAGATGTATTTACTTGCATTTTATGTAAATATGTAACCGTAATGGGGTAAAAAATAAGTTAATTATTCGAGATTAAAAAAAAAAAATTATTAAATATTTGTAAATAATGGCATTGTAGGTAAATATACAAAATTAAAAAAATATATTCTACAAAAAAATATAAAACAATTTATTTAAATATTACTTAACTTAAATCATAAAAAAATATAATTTTTGTAAATAGCTTAAAGTTTTTAAACATTTATTAATATTTTCGTCTTCATTAAGTTTTAATAAACAGTTTTTGATTTTATTTTCTATACCAATGTATACTTTTCTTCTTTTGTTCGATAATGGTAGCCCAAACTCCTTTCGAAGTATTTCGCTGTCTTGGAATTCAGCTTCAAATCGAAGAAACAATCATTCATACACATTGGGGTTGTTTCTTATTCGGAGCTGTAATTTGTTATTCCATCCATCTATGACATTGTTTGCACAGTGTCTTAAATTATAGCAATTCCATACAACTCTAGGCAACGAGTTATTTTCAAGCCATTGGTTTATGAAAGAGTTGTTAAACTCTTCTATTTTTTTGTTAATTGGACAATCCTTCACTATTTCCAGCCATCCCTTCATCAATAAGATTTATAGGTAAATGAGCCAGCAAAGAACACATTTTTATGTGGTTTTGGATTTCCATATCATTCTTGTATAAAGAAGCTTTGGATTCTTCTCCACAAACAGTGACTAAAGTGAAAGTGTCCTTTAATGACAGAATTCTTAAAATTTTGTTTTAAAGCTTCAATAAGTTTAGTTTTGAAATCTAACATAAAACAGGCTTGGTTTCCATTCCGGTAGATACTGTTTCTGTTTTTGAAAAACTATGTTATAAGTGTTGTACTTTTTGTTAGGCAATAATGTGAAAATAACAGGACCTATTGACGTTTCACTATCAGTCGAAAATCGATTGCAAACTAATTTTCGTAACATTTTCTTACCGGCAAATAATCTAACTAATAGGTACCCTTATTATTTGAAATCTTCAAAACTTGTTTATCAAAGAATTTTCATAGATATTGGTAGGTAATAGTTAATAGTTTAAGCTGGAATAACATTTCCGGTTTAAATTCGGGATTTATATTATTCGGTTCTATTTGTATCAGTTTTTCCACGAAATAGATTAAATTTTTTACACAATGTTCCCAATAGGAATTTAGGATAAATATGATTAAAGCGGGTAAGTGAGTTTTACGGGGATGGAGCTACTAGTAATTACCATTCATAGCTCCACCCCTATTCGCGATGTTGCCATACTTAGCAGGAGCTCTCTTTCTATGTTGTTCTCTCTCGCGCAAAAACTGGGCAAGTGACCCGTAACCAGTTTATATTCTTCTGAGGTCACTTTACTAAAACTAAGTATATCGTGATTACTGATACCCACATTTACTTCTTCATGATTACTGTGGTCTTTATTATACATAGTTTCGAAATAATTAGCAAAATTCTGAGCATGTTGATTTATCGGTAAAACAGTATTGTTAAGATGAAACTGTTCAGTTTCTAAAAAACAACTTCCTCGGTTTTTATTAATATATGACCAAAAGATATTGATATTTTCCGTAATATTTTGCTCTGTCTCCATTATGTATTTTTTATGTTCTAACCCAGCAAATATTTTGGTGTAATTTGACGTCGATACTACCTAAATTATATATAATAAATTTGGTCGCAAAATTAGATTTAACCATAATTAAGTAAAATTTACGTTGGCTCGACGTGGATTCGACATAAGTGGAGAATAAGACGACGTCGAAATTTGGTTTTATTTACCAAAATAGGTAGAATTACATCTAAATCCACATTATAGTAGTCCAGTACGTTTGGTTAGTAATACCTCTCTAGGGAAATTTAACGTCAGTATAACGTTAATTCGACATTGATTTAACTAAGTTTAGGTAGAAACTACCAAAATATTTGCAGATGACGTATGCCTCCAAGTGTACGAAAAGAAAGTTTATACTTATTTGGTATTTTTATCTATATATAAGTAGAAATATTGTAACAAGTCACCAACACAACTAAAACATGAAAGATTGAAAATAAATAAATAAATGTCGTTGACAAAAATATATGTAATGTAATTGCGGTGAATATACAGTTCACACTTGTTGAAATTAATGCGAAGAAAATTTTGTCGTACATGTTAACAGTTCTACTTAGAAAAATAACAAAGCCCTTCCAAAATACTCTGTAATTAAAAAAATATAAGAAAAAAATATGATCGTGTAAAAAAATAATAATAATAATATTATGAGCTAAAACTATGTTACGTTTGTTGTGTATCACTTTAGAAAATCAATAATGTTTCGTTTTTCGGTATTTTCATTCGTATGTTCTAGTTATGGTCATTTTAAAAATTTAAAATTTGGAATCGTACTTCAATTACGTTAAGAAAACATGGCGTATTAGGCGAATTCGACCTAAAAGTTATTATGACTAAGGAAATCTACGTATTTTACAAATACCTTTTTACTAAGTTGAATTAACTTCAATTTCACGACATATTAGTTAACTTTACCTATTTAAAGAAATAATAACATAGGTTTTATAAAAAATTTACCTGTAGGTAAATATAACATATTTAGGTCACGTTGTTCTGCACTTGAGATTTTGGACGTTTCACTTTACGATAAAAATCGGAAGTATAACGATATGATTTATTATTTTTCGAACTCATTTTATTAATTATTTTTTGCACTCATTTAAAGCTATAGCTACACCACACGTAAATTGAGATTACGACTGTAATGGTTTTTTTTAAAATGGCCGAAATTCTTAAGAATAATGACGAAGACAGTAACTGAACAACCTAATTGTTAAAATAACCTAAATAATATAAATTTTACAAATAGGTCATGTATGACTCTTTTTAAATTGGTGGTTTTTAGTCGAATTTACTTTGTGGTAGATTTTTCAGGTAATTGCTACAACAAAGTTAATAAATATTTATTCAAGATGACTTATAGGTCAACTAAATGAGTATTCGACTATTTGGTTGAAATTAGGTAGATAAACAGGTAGAATTTTGCTACGATCTCGACCTAATATTACTTTAAAGAAGAGTAAATAAAAGCGGCCAAATAGGTTACTATGGAGGCATAAAATTACGTAGAATTTTTAACCAAATCTACCTAGTTGGATATTCTACTATAAAGACGATTTTTAGTTGCCAAACAGGTAGATATTACCTAAATATGGCACCTAATTTTACTACAGAGGAAATTTAATTTTGAAGTAATTGGGGTCTATTCTGTAACAATTCCTTTATATTTATCGGCCTTTAAAAATATTTTGTTCTTTACTTCTGTCATTATTTAAACGGTCCTTTAAAATACGTTAGAGGACTATCTTAAAGAAATCTTTTTAAATAATGACAGAAGTAAATTAACGAATACGAAGATATTTTTAAAGGTCGCTAAATATTTTTAAAGGCCGTTAAATATAAAGGAATTGTTACAGAATAGACCCCATTGTTGGTTATTTTTTTCAGTAGTTTTTCAATTGTTGATATGGTTAAAGTTACTTTTAAGCAGATTTGTGTAAAAGGTAGGTCTATTGGTATAATTTACATAAATTTAAATATAAATTAAAACCGTTTGGTAAATTTACATTAGAGGTATATTTTTCTAGTCAATTTTACGTAATAATTACCTCAATAAGTAAATTCGTCTTTAACAAAGTCGAGTTATAACTAATGTTATAGAAAATGTTTGCTGGGAACCGTGTTAGATCTTTTAATTTCTTTCTAAGCTGAATAAATTTTTTATTATATTCATCAGATATCGTTCTTAACTTTCCTAATTTAAATTTTTCTTTTACCATAACTTTCATAAAATTTTTATTGTTATTTTTAAATTTCTCAACACTATTTTTAAAAACTTTATTAACTATTTCATAAAAATAATCTACGGCCATATCAACATCCTTCTCTCCCAAAACTTTATCCCAACTTACTGTTCTGAACTGTGTAATCATTTCATCGAAATTTGCTTTTTTAAAATTAAATTTGTTTCCTAGATTATTTTGAGTTGCACTGATTTTATGCCCATTTTTAATTATTTTAATATAAATATCTAATGCCGGATAAAACATAACATCCTCTTTTACTATAGGTTGAAAACACTTATCTACCTTAATGTCCGCTAACTATGATGCCATTACTAAGTCCAGTGTATTTCCTCTTGGATTTTGTATACTATTTACTAGTCGTAATGATGAAAAAGCCATGAATTCGTTCAATGCATTAATTTTAACATTTTTTACGTTTAAGAAATCTATATTTACTCCCGATATATCAGAAATATTAAAATCTCCGAAAATATATGTATCGTTATTTAATATCTTCTCTTGTAAGATATCTAACATACTAACATAACAGTCATTTTTACACTCCGGTGGAATATACAATATTTGCCTCGTACTGTATAATAAATATTAAATAACATTATCTGAACAATTTATCTTGAAATACTGATTATTTCAGAAATGATGTACATTATTCCTATTTCGATCATTAGTAAAATAATCCTAATTGTACTACCCGTAAAAAATCCTTAATTTAATATCGCATGTATGTAGCTGGAAAGCTTATATAAATACACTTGTCATATTTTGTATTTTTTCCCATTTAATTACGTAATGGCTTAATTATGTAGTCAGAAACCATGATTTATTACTGCTTAGAACTAGTATGTACAGACTTGTTAAATATGTAACAATCCGTTTTTTCAAATACGCCAGCTTTTATCTTTGTTTCCTTGTCGAGAAAGAAACATAAGGATATGAATTTTAAAATATAATAAGAAATTAAATGCAAATTAAAATAAATTAAAACGTCTACGTCTACTTTTTGTTAGGTTTAATGGAAAAATATGTAGTTTTTATTTTCTACAACTATAAATTTTTTACGAGTTAGTACTTAATATTATTCATTACTTACCAGGCTTAAATAACAATTCAATACTATTGACCAAATTTTTTTTCGAATATTTTAGATAGAGATGAAAGAAGGGAAATGGGTCT
Organism: Psylliodes chrysocephalus; assembly: GCA_927349885.1. NCBI lineage: Eukaryota > Metazoa > Arthropoda > Insecta > Coleoptera > Chrysomelidae > Psylliodes > Psylliodes chrysocephalus. The sequence continues at coordinate 15,409,951 of OV651813.1, forward strand.
ATAGTTTTGTATATAATTTTTTTTACCATTTTTGAATATGGGCACAATTATCGCTTCTTTTAAAACTGTTGGCCACTGCCCACTTCTGAAAACGACGTAAAAGTAACGTCATTTATTGGGATAGTGACGTTTCTGATAAAAAATCACGTCAAAATGATGGCACCTTGCTGCTTGGGTAGTAGCTTTGACAGTGGCTCCCTCATGTAGTTTCAAGCGTTTGGCTTTTCTTCTCCAAATAATAGACACCTCATTCTAGTTAGTTATTTACATTGCCACAGGACGTGGAATGATGTTTCCTCTTCTTCTACAGAGAACCTGCACAAAGTTGCTTCTTCTGCTGGATTGATGACACTCATGTGCCTTCTAAGGCGACAGTATCCAGTAAGAAGATCTTCTATTCTGCCGTCCTATGAAAGACCCCCGTATCTCCAGAAAACATGATTTCGAGAAAAACGCAGCTTAACATGTTTTGTTTGGGCTCAAAGCTATATACGGGGAAATAATTTTCTATGATAAAATTAGGAAAAATTAGTAAATACGTTTGTTTTTCTTAGTAAAATGGTAGTTTATACTACCTGAAACATGTATACGGTAATACTTTTGTTTTTCAATTTTTGGCGATACGGGGATTTTTCATAGGATGGCAGTATTATTCTAACGATCTGCCGTCCTAAGAAAGACCACCGCATCTGCAAAAATTATGAAAATTGTGCAAAACTAGGTTCCAGGTGGCTAATACAACCTATTTATGTAAAAAAAACCGTATTTAAAAACTAAACTGTATTTTAAAAAAAAATCTATACCTAGCATTTACAAAATGATGCCCTAAAACTAAATAAGAACCCCGCATCTACAGCGATACCTAGGAAAAACCCCGCATATACCTGCCTTAGCCTGTAGATACTATGTTTATTCTAAGTAAAATGCAAACGCGGTGTTTTCACTAAGTAATTGGCGAGTAATCGTCAAACCTATTCAGTTTGCTTGTAAGTGTTATTGTGATTTTGAAGATTTTGCATCTGCTGTTAGAAAAGCAAATTCGGGAAAAATTGATGTCAAAACTATGCAGTTCTCAGATTTCTATAAATTGAAAGATTTTTCATCCCAAACAAAAATTAAAAATACTTGGCAAAAATAACACAAATTGTTGCAAACAGAGAATCCCTCTCCTTATATTACAAGCTTGTAAACGACTCTGTAAAATGTATGACATGGATTTTCTCCAAAACAAAGTTTTAAAGAAAGGAACTTCAAAGCCTATGTTATTCTCCTGACCATGTGAGGTGCCTAAAACTAAGAAGACCAATATTTTGAAAAATATTCAAACTATAATTCTTTTAAATAGGTCTCAATTTTGGAAAGAACTTGATGTACAAGATGAACAGTAAAAAAAGTCTGGGTTACTTTTATTGTTAGACAAAGTTAAAAAACTGTTTTTGTAGAATACTCTATCGTATTTGTGCCATTTTTATGTAGCGCATTTTTCCTGTGTTTATTAACTATTAATTTTCAATAAACTTTTGAAGTACTTATTCTGCTCTTTTTCCTTATGTAACAAATACGAAATGATATTGTGTGTGAGTGCACTAAGTAGAAACATCGTATGTACCTAATTTTAGTAGATACGGTAGTTTTACTTAGTATTTTCTGATATAAATTGAACTTGTTTCCAAGTACCTACTTTTATTAAGTCAAAAATCAATTAAAACTGCTGCTTCTTAATGAAAAATAGAGGTTTTATATACATCTATGTATACAAGGTAAAACAATTTTCATTTGCCGTGTTGTAAGAATTTGTGACCATTTTAATAGTTGCCTAAATTTTGCGCTCAATTTACTCAGTTTAGACATATCTGCAGATGCGATGGTCTTCCTTAGGACGGCAGCGATTTGACGCTTTTGATCCAGTAGGTCTTCCGTAAACTTGGCCGATGGTTCCTTCATGAACTGTTTGGCTTGTCTCAATCGTGGATAGTTGTTCCACCTTTTCTAAGACCTTTTTTGCATCCATTGTTTGATGGATATCTTGCACAATACCTTAGCAACTCCACATAAGGATTCGGGGCCTGTTATGACCTTATATAAGCCTTCTCGGGCTAATTCGTTAGCCTTTTCATTGGCGTGATATTCCTCATGGCCTAGCACCCAGACTAGGGTCACCTTGTTTTGACTACTTAGCTTTGCCAGGTCTTCTAGACAGTCTTTCACCTGGTAGTTAGAACTTAACTCTATTCATCAGGGCGGAAAATAAGCATGCGCAAGCACGTTACGATAAATAGTATATTTTGTTATTAGACATAGCTCCCTGATGAATACACACGGCCTATAAAATATAACGATTTATTCAGAATAAGCGGAATTTCCCACTTATAAACATATTCCGTCTTCGTTTATGTTACAATAATTTTAACCAAATTTTAGGAGTAAAAAAGATTCCATATGGCTAAGAGACCATGCATTTTTTTATATTAATTTTTATTTTCCCTATTTTTATTTTTTCCTTCAAATATAACTGTTCCTCGCCACTGTCTTCAATTTTTTATAGAATTAAAAGTTCAGTTTTATTAAATATTTATCTCTGACACTCCAATTACTGCTTGGAAATGTTTTCAATTTTAATAATATAGAAACACGCATTTTCTGTAACGCTATTGTAGAATTTTAAGTACCTGTTTCTATTTAAAGTTCTTATTTTACTCTACACAACGTAAATAAATTAGGAATTATAAATTATTTTAGAGTTTAAGACATTTAACACAAAATGTCTTCTTCCGGCATGTTTCCAAAACTACAACAGATGTAGGAGAAGAAAGTTGAATAAATCTAAACTTGTACTTCAGTGTCCCAGAAAGGGATTTTGAAATACTGTTTTGAGAAAAATGAAGTAACGTGACTTTCCATAGCAGAATAAAAATCTGATATGTCCTACACATGACTTTTCTAACTAGTGATTATAGGAATTTTCCGGTTATTTTGTACAACCTATTGTATTACTTTTGAAAATATTTGGAGGATGAAGTAAATAAATATTCGAAACATTTTTCATATAAACTCATTGTCAACAAAAAACTAAAAAATTACTTTTATCCATTATGGTTTATTTTAGAGAAAACATAGATAAATTATGGGTTTTTTTAACCGTTCAGGCATCACTCTGCTTTCCGCTCAGGGGTTTCGGCAGGCTTCTGTCAACGCAAATTTGAAAATCAAAATCAACGGGTTATAGAATGTTTTCAAGAAGTCCCTTTAATTTGCATCATACTGTATACATAGATATATTACTTCAAAAATTCAATCTTCTTGTTGTTCATGCTCTGCTTATGACGTTAGTTCAATGTTACCATACTTTTCTATAATTTTCTTAGTATCCCATCTCTGTTTACAGTTTTCAATGGGATTCAATTACAATTATTGCTCTTCTACCAAAGAAGTTAATAGCTATAAATTTGTTTTAGTTTTAAAGAAATTGCTTTTTTTCAGTGTATAATGGCATGTAGCGCTGAAACGATGGGAGTGAATGTTGATGTCTAAGTTAGCCATAAATGCCATAGAAAATTGTCGGAGTGAACAATTATATAAATAAAACACTTAGATGGATCTAATCTAGAAGAATAGTTGCAGGCAATGAAAGAAAACAGGGCCGGTTTTAAATTAAAGGAGAACAAAATAATTTTAAGCCTAAAAATTGGTCGGATTAGGATATGATAAAAACTTTGGTCAGTGTAAAATAACAAATGTTTATCATACCAATATATAACTTTAGAACAAAAATGTTTGGTCGTATGTAACATTTTTATATAAACTTAAATCACGAACATATGAAGGAATATAATAAAAGTAGGATAAAACGACATTAAACAACGACATTTCTATTGATGGCGAAAGGGTTAAATTAATATTTGGTCTCTGCTACTTACGCATGATCATGTAAAAATATATGATCCATTTACTCCTAAGGTCTGCCAATGTAAAACTATTTGAGCCTTTTACTTTTTAAGCCTGCCTATATAAAAATTATATTTGCGCCCTTTACCATTTTTATCCTAATAATATCTATACCTTTTTGCCAGACTATCGTAAGTACCATTTGAACAAACGTCGCTTTATATACGATTTCCATTCTGGAATCAGTTAAAATTCGTAATAATATACTACTACCCTGTATCTTATTCGCGTAAAATCAACTTTTAATTATTCTTGAAACAATTATTTTTACTCTTATCACTTTCACTTACAATTAAAATGCGATTAAAAAATTTAAAATAATTTTTTGACAATAAAAAATAACAGCAATTTAAAAAATGTCTGTGGTTTTACAATAACAAGCATCGCTATCTACTAAAATCATCACCCAAATGCCGCAGTGAATAAATAAGTTTCACTTTTAGTAACCTTTAGTTTTAGCAGAGTGCGTGTAGTAGAATTCTAGTGTCAGCTTCTTCATGGTTTTATTCCAATTAGGCATTTCAAGCCGTGTCGAAAAATAGCTGCTAGTAAGAAGGGCTCGTATATCTAAATGTTGCGACATAGTTTTTCATCTTAGACGCCATTTTTATTCGAAATTGTAGTCACCAAGCCTGCCAATTTATAAAAAGAGTATAAGCATTTTTACTTTCCTATCTGTATACAGATATAAGGAAAGTATAGGAATCATGATTTTTTTCGACCTCGAGTTTTCGACGGATTTTTACGTTTTGAGGTCCCCTGAATCCGTTTTGACTATTTTCGCGATGATGTCTGTGTGTGTGTGTGTCTGTGTGTGTGTGTGTGTGTGTGTGTGTGTGTGTGTGTGTGTGTGTGTGTGTGTGTGTGTGTGTGTGTGTGTGTGTGTGTGTGTGTGTGTGTGTGTGTGTGTGTGTGTGTGTGTGTGTGTGTGTGTGTGTGTGTCTGTGTGTCTGTGTGTCTGTGTGTCTGTGTGTCTGTGTGTCTGTGTGTCTGTGTGTCTGTGTGTCTGTGTGTCTGTGTGTCTGTGTGTCTGTGTGTCTGTGTGTCTGTGTGTCTGTGTGTCTGTGTGTCTGTGTGTCTGTGTGTCTGTGTGTCTGTGTGTCTGTGTGTCTGTGTGTCTGTGTGTCTGTGTGTCTGTGTGTCTGTGTGTGTGTCTGTGTGTCGCATAACTCATGAATCGATACACAGAAAAACATCAAATTTGAAACTTAAGCTTTGTTTCAGTGTCCAATGTGCTGATTAGATTTTGGGCAGTGTCGAAACATCTGGGGGGCACTTTATAAGTGGCCATTTTTATATTTTATGGAATATATCTGTTACGTTTGGGGAAGAAATTTCTTCAAATAAAAGTTACTTCTGATATTATTATCTAAAATTTTTGTATTATACAAAATTTTCCTAAAATGGTCCGTATTCGAGAAATTTGACAAAGTGTAAAAAAATATTTTTTTATAAAAATTGTTTAAACAAAAGTTATTTGTAATATAATTCTCTATAATTTTTATCCCCTACATAATTTCTCTAAAATGGACCGTATTCGAGATATTTGAGAAAATGTGTAAATTTCGAAATTTGAAGAAAACTCAAAAACGGATAAAGAAAAAAACATTAAATTTTAAATTTAAGTTTTATTTCGGCCTAACCTGAAATGATTAGATTTTGGAAAAAGTCGGAACATCTAAGGGGGGTACTTTATGGGGGGCCGTTTTTATATTTTATGGAATATATCTGTTATTTATGTTTGGAGAAAAAAATTAATCAAATAAAAGTTATTTCTAATATTATTATCTATAGTTTTTGTTTTATGTCAAAATTTCCTGAAATGGTCCGTATTCGAGAAATTTGACAAAATGTGCAAAATTCTGATTTTTATGAAAATTGTTGAAATAAAAGTTGTTTGCGATATCGATCTCTATAATTTTTGTTTATACACGTAATGGAAAAATTGTAGAAAAAGTGCTAAATTTAAATTTTTTAGTATTTTCATTTCCAATGAATATCTATAGAAAAATGTTTCGAGGTAGATGTATGTGGAAAATGTATATATTTATTTTATCCTCTAAACATTTATGGAGGTGCTGCAATAGGTTGTACAAAATAACCAGAAAAAGCATGTAATAACTAAATAGGAAAGTCATGTGTTGGACACATCAGATTTTTTTTTTAATATTTTCATTGTGTTCGATATAAAATGTTTAAATTCAATCCATTATTCATCATTCGTCATATTGTAGTACACGTTATGCTCTATGAAATGGTACCAATATCTCGTTTTTTGAAAATAGTGCCCTTCTGTAAAGTCTAATTTTGGATTATCGGATTACCTTCATTTTTAGAATCTTCAAAATATTAGTTTTTAGTATTCATGTATTATAAATTATCACCAACAAACCCAAAAGCGTGATAATTGGGTCTTTATCGCACGCCGTGCCTATAAAGGTTGCTAGGTAACCGCTTCAATAAATAATATTATATTATGTCAGATTTTATTTTGAATTATCAAATTAATCAAATTGTTTACAATAATACCTTAAAACAAGTAACATGAACAGAAAAAATTATTAAACGTGCAATGTTGATTATTTGTTATTGTTATATTACCGCAGCAGCATTGCTCTTTGAATTTTCAATGCTCTTATCAGTGTTTACAAAAATGTTAGATCCAATATTGCTTCCTTTCTCGATAGCTCCAGCAATTCATTTTGAAACGTCAAATTTGTTTGTTATAGACTCGTCAATATTACCATGTATTTTTTCGCGTCTGGTAAGTTTAGAAAACGTGATACAAGGAAAGAGCACTTTCCAAATGTTTTAATTCCAACAACTTGTTTTATAAATACTTATTTAAAATATTTCAGACTTAGTTCAAGATACTTACTAATATTGGAATCATCAACTACAACGATCTTTCAGCCTTTCTCTGTTTTTGATGGACAAATAGGAATTATTAAAACAGATCATTCTCTTTTTATGTCACTCATAAGCAAATTACACATTTCGCTTCTTCTGCAGATGCCAAAAATTCCACAAATGGCATCAACTTTTAAAAATGAAAACGTATTGTCTGGAATCTGACTTCGGTAAAAACTAAAGATTTTTTGATTTCCTAACCTTTGCTCGCTCGTTTTATAAATGCAATAAGATACTAAATCTATTCCATTTTTAACCCTTAGCATAGCTTGCAGTTTTGAATGAATACACCAAAGTGACGAAGTTTTGTAAATTCTGGACATTTCCAACATATACGCTAACATTAAAATGATTGTAGTTATTACTATTATTACTATTGTAAATACGCATTTATACTAAAAATGACACAATGCATAATCGCCTTTAGAGCATTCGCAACGTTAAGGCCACTCTGCTGCGCGTCGAGGCCTTAACCCTCTAGCCGGAATGTCCGACAAAAGGCGGCCTTCGGGTAATTTACTTGTTCGCATCAGGTACGTAACAATTTTTTTCGCCGAAACGTGATAAAAAGACATTTGTTAGTTCTCACTTTACTTAATAAATTTGTATGTAATAAATTTGAGATTTGTACCGCTTCGAGTTTTGGACCTATCGCCAAGTGAAGTTCATCTGTTTGTGAGTGCACACATATAAATTAGGGTTAAAAATTGATATTTTTTGTGAAATTAAATAAAATATTTCTCTTGGTGCTACCGGAATAAAAAAAATATTAGTAAGTTGAATTTACTATATACTTTCATAATATCTTATGTGTTTTTTAAATTAGAAATGGTGATTTGATTGAAATATTAGGTACCTGCCTTTTGTCGGGTATTCCCGTGTACGCTAGGTTTTCACGCACAAATGATTTAACGTGTAATTGATACTCCTTTGTTTATATTAATCTGTTTCTTGATTATTTATCCGTGTTTTATCGTAGTTAAACGATTTTTATTTATAGCAAATGAAATAATTGATAAATACAGTGTGAATTAGTGCATATATGTCAGTTTTTTTTTGCACAGAAATGCGGGAATACGGCCAAAATCTAAAGAATTTACGGAGATAAGATGGAGAAAAAAGTCAATATACTTTCACAAAAATGAAGTGGCCTTCCACGGCGATAGCAGTCTTCCCAAAAGGTTCCAGGAATTGAAATCCCCACTTCACTGTTTACAATTTTTAGTGAGTGATGAGATACTTAAAATGATAGTTGACCTCTCCAACTTGGGTACCAGACAAGGTAATATCAACACAAAATTCTTGATGGATAAATCTTCGTTGCAAAAATATATTGCGTATCTAATATTCATGTCCGTACATCGTTATCCAAAAGTGGAGGCTTACTGGGGACAAGAAGGATTTCCAGCGATCTCCAATCACTTTGTCTTCAATATGTTTTATGACATTCGATGCCACATTCGTTTCAATGATTTTTTGCAGATGACACCAATAAATCATCCAGCTTGATCCGCTGTTCAAAATTCGGAAAGTGGCTTGAATGATAAATACGATGATGTTCCTAAATTGCCTCGGCTCTGCATTGATGAACAAATGTGCTCGACAAAAATGGTCAGCAGTTTTCGTCAGTATATGCTGAACAAACTCCACAAATGAGGGATGAAGCTCTTTGTATTGCATGATTCAGCAGGTTATTCTTACCGTTTTGAAATTTATTGTGGTAAAAACGACAACGTGGTACTCCCTGACAAACCAGATTTAGGAGCAACTGGAAATGTTGCAGTTCGTTTAGCTGAGACAATTCCCAAGAATAAAAATTATATACTTCACTTTGATCATTTTTATAAATCTATTTTTTGGGAACAATTAGATCCAATCGGATTCCTAACAACAAGATGATCTCCGAGAGCAGCAAGACATGGAAAGATAAACCTCGAGGCTTCTCTGAAGAATTTACAGCTGACATTAATGGTGTTGAGGTGTCAACCGTTATCTGGAAAGACAATAAAGCTATACGTCTTGCCTCGACGTATGTAGGAGTGAAATCTTTTCGTTATGCGAATCCGAATAGACAACCAGAAAAAGTCGCCGGTTACTCTCGAACCGAAAAGACCTACGGTGAAATTAACTGTACTCGAATCATTTGGGAATACACTCATCACATTGGTCGTGTTGATCTGATGGATGGTATAATGGGTCGGTACCACATGCGTTTGAAGACCAAAAGTGCCTTCTTAAAGTTATTTTCTATTATGTTGGATATGTCGTTGATAATAGCCTATCTTCTGCATCTACGCATTCATGCAAGTCGACCAGATTATCCTGACCTGGCGACTTTCAGAACCGAAGTTGCTTGGTCGTTGATGATGAGTCAGACACTTCCAGACAGGAAACCAGTTGATCGACCATCTCAGGTCACTAAAAAAGCAGCGAAATAATCACCTGGTGTACGTCTTACGTATGACATTCCAGAGGATGCTCGATTCGATGGCATTGGTCATCGCTCAGATCAAATAGACCGTAGTAGCAAAAGAACGTGCAATTTGCAATTTGTATCTAACTTCAAATAGAAAATGCTGGCATACAAACCATAATTATTGTTTTTTTCTGCCTAAGTAAAATTTTTTATACCTCTCCTTATCTTATTGTTACTTATTCTAATATTATTACCTTTTATCGTATTTTTCCTTATACTATCTATATAATTTACCCTTTTTAGTGTGAAAATAAACAACAAAATACTACAACCTGTCTTCTATTTTATGATACGTTCAACGGACTATCCGCCTTTTGTCATTTACGAAACTTCAGCTTTAACGGAATACCCGCCTTTTGTCGGCATACCTATTTTTGCACCTGGAGATCAAACCATTTAACTCATCGCAAAATGGACTTTATTTTCGTGATCAGTGCCGTCAATTTACCCCTATATAAAATTATGGGTTTAAACAAAAATATTCCGGTTAGAGGGTTAAACTTGTTGCTCATGCTTTGAAAGCATTAGTGTTATAATATTTTAATTCACTACTCATTTAGCTTGTGACACTTACCCCCTACAGTATTCGTTTCTATCGGTTTTGTTACGAATAGCACTATACTATTAGCAAAGCGTTCGATACTGTAGACCATCTGCAACTACTTGATGCATTGGAGTAAATTGAGATTGCGGGTGTAGCACATAATCTACCTTGAAACTATCTAAAATATCGATCGCTACTTGTAAAAATTAATTGATCTGTAATTATTTAAAGGTATTTGCATTATGGGGTGCCTTAGGGAACGATAATGGGACCGTTTTTGTTTTCTGTCTTTCCAAATAAATTGCTTAACCTAAACTGCTTCGGAAGAATATACAGTTTTGCAGATGATACTGCGGTCCTTTATTTTTCATAGACAAACCTGAAAAAGCAGAACAAGATTTTATCAAAATTATATCATCTTTTTCTGGGGCACTTTTTTTTGTTACAGAATTTATAATCCCATGAACTTCTTTTGGTATGGTTGGATATAAAAATAGTGAACATTCTGAGAAAGGTGCAAGTTGTATTTTGTTATAGTTTGTATTTGGTTTTTAAATACTCGCAAAGAAGTCATTAAAGTAGTTTATTAATACATTGTTCTCTTTGGTGTTTTCATTGTTGATATTTAATTCTATGGTCTATTCTCTGTTTTTCTGTTTTCTTGTATAATTTTCCAGGCCTCCCTATTTATATTGGTTGAGTTGGTTTATATTTTAATTCAACATATTAAGTTTGTATCACTTCATTTCCAGTAGAGCGGACAATACTGCATAGTTCACATATCATATTGTAGCGCCTTGGAAGCACTACATACTAACTCCAACTCATAATATATTGATACATGTCACACCCATGCCACACATATCAATATTACCTATTAAGGCAGCTTAGTGGAAGGCAGGATTTAGTTGGTAGGGATGCGTAATACACTTAAAAGTATCGATATTAGGTATCGATGCGGATCGGAACGTAAAGTATCGATGCAGTAAAATATCGAATGTTGATGTATCGATACTCGAAATATCGATAGTTTAACGATCCGAGGTTTTTAGTAGGTATTTAAGTCATTCCCAAGTTTATTAGGGCTTGACAGGTAGTAGTAATAAATTGAAGGCAGACAGATAATATTATTTTTTTTTATTAAAACATTTATTCGCCATTTTAAAAATCATTATATACAAAATCAATATAAAATAACGCACAAAGTACACAGTACAATTGTGCGGTTTATATAATAATCTAGATACTTTTTAAAACTAAAAATTAAGAAATAAAAAAGTCAAAACCCAATAATTATTTTAGATATCCTAACATTCCTAAGGACATAAAAAAACAGTCTAATACCATCCATCCATAAAAATACAAAGTCTAATACAAAAAAAAATAAACAATGGAAAATTCTTACAAATTCTAGTCCTCATAGTTCAATGAATATAAAAATAATAATTTTGTTAACATTTCTGAACTAATTCTGTTACGACTAGGGGTAATAATATTTCCAGCTTTGGAAAACAGCCTTTCGCAGGGTACTGATGTTCCAACAACTGACAAATATTGTTTAGCTAGTTCTCTTAATGAATCTGAAGTGTAGGTGTTCCAGTAAACAAACGGATCTGATGCTAGAGGTATTGTTGGCGTGTTTAAATACATTTTAAATTCAAAGTCAAGGTCACTTCTTACATCATCTTTTTCTTCTGCATATTTCATGGCTAATTCTTCATGGTAAGTCCATATGCTGCCAGGGTTAGAATTACTAATATTTGATTGCTGCAGTAGTGGATTGTCAATAGTGTGCTGCTTATGTAATTGTATTGACTGATTTATAAAGGATACAGCATTTGCACTGGTTTATTAAAATGAAGTCTTTTAAAACGGGGGTAATAATTTACTTTGTTCTATAGCTCCAAAGCGTTTATACATTTCATTTGAGGTTGATGGCTTTAGAGCAAGTACTTCTTCAGTTGAAGGAGACAAGGTCTCAATCCGTTTTATTAGACAATTAACTACAGAAATTATTTTACTAGATGTCAAGTAATTTTCTCCGCACATTTCTTTAGATACTGCCTCAATAGGTGATAAAATTGTCAATACCTCTTTTATTACCTCTAAGTCAGATGCATCAATTATAGCTGGAGACTTCGGATTTTTTAATAATATTGGTGCTATACATTCGTATAATTTTAAAAATCGTTCTAGCATATAAAACTTTGAATTCCATCTAATTGGAACAGATTGAATTAATTTTAAAATATTTTCAGCTGGCTGTGCTTTCCTGAGTTCGTCAGCCGCTGCAACACTTTGTTTAAAATAACTAACAATGGCCTTAACTTTATATATAACAAGTTTTATCTTTTCGGTATCATTCGTAATTTTCGAAGCGATTAGATCCAAAGTATGGGCAAAACAAGGAAGATGTTTGTTTTTTCAATGTCGCTGATCTAGTTCAAATACTCCAATTGTAAGTGGTGTTAGTTTATTTTCAAACAAAAATGACTTGTCACCTCCGAGCAATTACTACTAGAGGGAGTCTTCCCCCCTTCCCCGCGCTAAATTTTGTTAGCAACATCTACTCCCCCCGAGGGGGAAAATACCTCTTCTGTAATTGGCTTATTTAATCAGCGTTGCCAAGTTTGACAGCGCCAGAAGTGTTCTGTGAGCGCCAGTTCTGACACTTTCTGACACATGTCAATTTCTTATTTGTATTTTACGAAAAATATTATTATTTATAACGTTGTAAGGGTTGTAAATGTATATTTAAGATTTATTATCTCTAATAATATGGTGAAAACATGCTTTATGCGTAAAAGGCCTGTTGAAAATGCTTCTTCAAGATAATATCATAAGTAAGTACAGACACAACCTAATTATCAGAGGCGGTGCATTAGGCAATCACCTTTAATTTGCAATTAAACTTTCTTATTTTCTTATCGAAAAATTAAAATTAAGAGCAAGTACACTCCAGCTAAGTTCGTCTTTATCCGTCTCATAATGATTATAGTAAAGGTTAATTACTTATTATTATTATTTTAATATCACATCTTTGTAAAGTTTATTGTTATTTTTTTTAGGTTTCCTTTTCTTGATATGAGAAAGAAATACATGGTTCCAAAAGATAGGAATTCAAAAATGCAATTTCGACGAAAGAAGTATAATAATAAATCCTGTCACTACTTCTACACTATATTCATCTGCTACTAAAATACTAAAACAGTAAGTAAGTAGAGAAACTTAAGTTTCTTTCAAAAAGAATGTTTAAGGAAAAAGGCATAGCTATTTTTTTGTTGACACTTTTTTTTAACTAATCTAAAAGACTAATTTTGTGTATTGCTTAAATGTTCATTTTTTGTACTTAATTTGTTTTAGGTTTAAACAAAATGAACTTCTAAGATATGCATGGAATATCCCAAAAGAGCTAAGGAAGGTTTTAAAATTCTTAAGAAAAGTATTCAGAGCCAAAAACATAAAATAGTCTTCCTGTCCAAAATATAAATAGGTATAAATATTTAGATATTATGAGTGATTTTTTATTCTATAAATAGAACATAATTTGCTTCTAAATCACTACCTAATGAACTATATTATATAGTACAAAACTAAATAAGAATATCTCATTATTCATGTGTTTTTTTTAATTTCCTTAAAAAACATCCCAAAAAAATGTGAATATTTATTATTGGAGTTACCATCGTTATGCTAAAACAATACTAGAACAACTTAAATAATGTGAATTTTGACTATTTTGAGTTATGCAGATCATTATGATCTAAAAAAATGTTTGTTTGGTGCTATAGTCAGGTATAAAAACATTCATTTATTTAAACACAGTTGCAATATACATTTTATTTAGTTTTTAAGTTAAAACCTATTAGGACATCCTAAAATTACTTTTTTCGTTTGATGTGAAATTAATTATTCTACATTTTCGTTGGTGAAATAGGATATATTAGGATGTCTTACTGTTTTTTGTGATTATCTAAAAAGTTAGAACAATATACAAAAACTATTATAACAAAAAAGAGATATACCTTTATTTAAACAATTAGTCAGTTCAATTGTACGATAATTTAAAGCAGAAATCCAGAAAACTTTAAAAATGTGTTTAAATGTGTTTTTACTATAATAAGGACATAATTATTAAAAAAACTTGGCACATTAACATTGACAATAGGTTTTTATAATATATATTATAAAAATCACAACGAACTACACAAAATGACATTATTAATAATTTAGCAATAAAAAAGTTAAGTACAATGATGACATTAAAAGTTGAGTTTCTCGAAATACTTTTTTTAAATTGTCATAGTAACTACCTAGTATTTTTCTAGCACAATAATATACGAATGTGCATTGTGTGATATCTTATATTTTAGGAATAAAATTATATATTTTTTGCAGGTTTCTGTTAACAACGATTCCAAGAACTTTTGAAAATATTATTAAAACGGCATTTGCAAATATAATTCTCAATTAAGAGCTTTTAATCTAACATTAAACTTTTATTCTCCATAAGGTTATAGCTTCCTAAGAAGAACGTTTAACAAGACTTACCAGACTCAAAATATCAAAATTTTACCAACCAATTGATGGTTCTACTGGTTTCCTATTATAACCAACCAACCTGTTATAATAATTAAAGATGATTGTATTACAGGCCTGAAGATGTTCCTGTAAGGCCGAAACTAGTCGCTCCTGTATTTATAATAAAATTGATTTTAAGGTTTTATTCTTCAATTGAAAAAATTAGACCTTTACAGTGATTTTGTTTCTTTTCCTGCATTAGACACACATAAGACGGTATTCATTTTAAAAATAGTAAAATTAGCAAAATTTTTAGTTTTTTTTTTTTACAATTAAAACGTTTGGACAATGTGTGTTTTTATAGATAAATGATACGCCACTGAACAAGAAGGATGTTTACCTTCCCCCTTGTGCCCGCTTCCTCACTTCCTCTACAGATGTTGCTAACACAACATTCGCCTACAAACTCGTTTCCACGCTCCCTCTATAAGTAATTGCTCGGAGCTTGTTACTTCCAAAAAGCTTTTTGTCGTCATGGTTTCTGTCCATACATCTGTTGTGAGACTGATGTAGGATATTTCTTTTAGTTTTTGTTTAAACATACCTGATAATAAGTCATATTTTTCTTCAATTAGACTGGCCACCTTTTTGCGTCCAGGTATTTGGTACATCGGAGCAATAGTCTTCATTAAATATTTAAATCCCTCCTTTTCCGTAGTATTCAATGGTAAGTTGTCTTTTGCTATCATGAATGTAATTGCATTAGTAATTTTTCCAGCTTTTGTACCTCCATCTAAAAATTTAAAAATACATTAGAATATTTTTTGACAAACATTGTATGTAACTAAAAAAATGATGCCTAACATTTTCCTTTTAGGTTTCACACCATGCAGAACTTTTTATAAAGAATTGCTTTTTCCTAAAATCAAGATTAAAAAAGTTTTCTAGCTATATTGTTCCACCTTATGAGTTACTTCTCGAAATTTTTATATGTTATGAAGTAATTATTTTCTTTTATTCTAATTATAACAAATTTTAACAAAATAGATTACATAATATTTACCTGAGAATGATTTTATATTTGAGAATGATTCAGTTATTGTTGATTGGCGTGACAAAGTCATGGAGGACTTGCCCGAATAACTTGAAGTTGAAGGCATGGGTTCATCGTCGAAAGATTCCGCAGAAACTATTGTTGATATAGATGCAGTTGAAGTTAATGAATGTGAGTCAACATCCGCTGAGTTGTCACTATTATCAGCGGTTTCTACATAATTTCCATCAATATCCAATGCTTGGTTGATAGGCTAAAATAATAAACAATTGAAAAGTAAGAACTTTTTAAATTATTTTATTTTCTATTTTGTATTGTATCATTTAAAGAAGCTCAGATTTGGAACTAGTAAGAGAAAACTTTAAGCGAGGATGAAAAAGTCGTTAAACATCGAATATTTACCTTTTTCTTTTTTAATAAAGGAGCACCTTGTTCTTGTCTTTCTTTTTTCTCATCACTTGAAATAGAATGTTTTCTCATTAAATGTTTTTTTTAAATTTGTCGTATTTCCACCACAATTAGTTTTAACGAAAAAATTCCAAACATTGCTTTTTAAAGGAGGCATAATTAGTTTATTACTAAAATATCATCAGGGCTACGGCCCCACGAAACTCACAAAAAATATTTATGATTATTTATTAATATTAAATTCCAGGGATTCACTAAGCCCAGCTGACAGCTGATAGAACGATAGAGCACATATCGTAAGACACTAGAATACGATCTTATCAAGTATATGCATTTTTACAGTAAAATCCCTAATAGTTGGTTATTGACATTGATCAAGTTTAAAGGTGCCACATTTTTTGTGTTTGTTTTGTCTAATTTTAATTTCAGTTCATTAAAATTTTTTTGTAGTTCGGAATATTTAGTTTGTTAGTTATTCAGTTCTATTTCTAAAGAAGTGATTTTCTCTCTCATCAATTGGTTAGAACTTTTTTGTTCTTCTGTTAATAAATTTTAAGTAATTTTAAGTTTGCATCATTTACTGGGTTTAGTCTTTGGGCGCATGATGGGTGGTATGTTGAATTACAATTTTCACATTTTACACTAGTGTTTACACTAATTTAACAATAATTGCATTCATCGCCACTTTGCAAGTTCGCCTCAGTTAGCGCCATCTTGGAGCATTATAGTTATATACAAATATATTATCGTATACAAGTTTATGTGATTAAACGTTTATTTTTTACCTCAATTAATGTAGCAATATAATACATGTTTTAGTAAATAAACTATAAATTAAAAGCCATATATCACATAAGATACGAGCGAACGTGTCCCTTTGGAAAACAACCACTCCTTTGGATAATACCGTAACAGGTACTGAATTGTATCCAAAGGAAAGGCAGTAGATATAGAAATTTAATTATAACATTCTACTTTTGATTTTACTTACTAAAGAGAACGTCATTCTTGGATCCGTTTCGTCCTCAATAGGACTCTTCAGCAAGAACTAGGTGATTCTCAATTTCAATTTCTAATGGAATTAACAAAGACACCAAATTCACTAATATACAACAACTAGAAACATTCTGGGGTTACCATTTTTACTACTTGAATACTTATTCTCGAATTTATTCTCTCTGAAGTTTTTCCAATTTGTTTGTTTAATAACTAATGTCAAAGGAGTTTATTATTGAAATAAATCATTTCTTGATGTAAGAAGTATAGGGTAATGATATATGATCTAAGTTCACATTCCTAACTCCTTTCATAAATATGCAGTTCTTTGATATACCTTTGACTATAAAGAAGGTTATAAGATTAGGATTTTTTTATGATCTTTCATCCAACATATTGGTTTTTCTATTAATATTATTTCGCATTTATATTGATTGCTTTCTTTCTAGTACAAGTTATCTACCATTAGTGCTTGTACTGTTGAGTAATTCGCGTACACCTAATATTCTAAATATCAATATTGACTGGCAAACATTATTACGTTTAATCAAAACCTTTCGAGTTATCGTGTCGCTGCACATACATCCGCTATACATACGCATGTACAGACGACCGGACGATATTCTGGACTTAAAATGGTCAAAAACGTGGAGAAAAGTATTAAAAAAGTTGGGTGAAGAAATTTATCTCGTCGACACAAACACTATACTGAGGTTAGGGCAACGATTGTCTACACTTACTATATTTTAAATAGTACAGTTCATCAAATTTCTAGACAGAGAAAGCACTACTGACAGGCATCCCGACGGATTTACGCAATGAAAGTACACTCTGCGCTTCAAGTATTTCACTATTTCATTCAGACGTAAATGTCAGATGTAAATTTCGCTAAAACATTTCTTTTATTTTCGTTTGTGTTTTTTGCTCATTACAGTTTAATAGAACCTAAGTATGGAGTTTAATAGCAAATCAAGAGGCCGCGTGATTAACAGTCAATCTCGCGAAATAATAGCCAATGTTATAGAGTTTATGAGAAGAGAAGGAAACTTTAATTCACCTTCAATACCATTTAAAAATGTAAATGATCGTGTTGCTGCAGCCACAGGAGTATCTAAAAACACTGTCGTCCGCATTTCTGGAGAGAAAAAAAGAATCGATAACCGTGAGATATCGGAATTTTCATCACCAAGAAAAACCATTAAAAAACCAAAAAAACAGTTAATGATATAGATGAAGCTGCACAAGAATCAAATTTTATTTTTTTATTATTAGATAGCTATTTTTGTTTCTGAGTTGTGTTCATTTACAGGCTCAATTTTTTTCCGTTTCTCCTTTTTGATTTTATATGGGGTTTCAAGTTGTTTTTGACTTATTTCGACATAAATCACAACAACACACTTTTTTAATAAAGCAAACAAGTGTTAAGAGGTATATGTACGTGTAAACTACAATCACAAAAAATTGATATGAAACCCATGAAACCACCAACAAAAATGTAAAGCTAGCTTCCGTACTAGAACATGGTGTCATTCGTCGAGATAATTTATCGTTTTGTTTAATAGATCAAGAAATGTAAATATTCCCCTGTTATTTTTTATAAAATTATAAGAGAAATAAATTTTTTTCTAAATAGTATAGTTTATTATTTTGTAGAAAAACAAAATTTCGAAAATTTTAGTAATGTTTCAGAAACAACCGTTATTAATAATAGGTACCATTTTCCTTAATAAGGTAGAAATAAAATATAAACTATTTCCACGATTTACAAAGGCCTACAAAAAAATTATAGGTATTTTCCGCTATCCTATAAAATTTATATTTTCTGACTCAATTTCAAAAGGTTGAAGGAATTCCAAAACACCTTTTATGGCATAATAATTATTTTCAATTCTACATACTATCTTTAGCTGCTTTTAAAAACGTTCTAAGAAAGTCCAATCAGACCAATTTAATCCCTAAACTATTCCACACTTTTAAAATTTAATTACCTAAAAATATTAAAAACTATTTAAAATAACTTGTTTAGCAGACTGTACAATAGCTATCTTAGTCACACGTAGCGCGTTCTCTGTCTGGGCGTCGAACACCTCTAGAAATTTGATGAACTGTATATACATTTGTTTATCCTAAAACAAACTATTCTGAGACCGCTCCTGGAACTGAAAAGAATAGTTGGACGCAATAAAAAGGAAGACGACAAAATAAAAAGTAAAGAAGGAAAAAAGTTCGGGCGTTAGCAGAGCGGTTGTAAACTTTCATTAGTGCAACTTTGAAAAAGCATGGAAGCTTTTTTAAAAAGGGAAATATTTTAAACTAATTTTTCTATGCGACACACAACATCTGCTACGTCGATTAATCTGATTATGACTTAACTCGGAGCATGCACGTTTTTATTTTTTTGTTTAGTTTTATTCTTTTTTGCTTTTAGGATAAAATCTTTTTGATGACAAAAAATTAATCGTTAATAATGTGGTATATTAATATAAGCTGGTTCAAATTTAATAACAATTTTTGTTGGTAAAGTTTTTTAGATTTTGACCTCTATAAACTTATTTTATACAAATAGCACTGATATACACCGTGTCCCACGTAAGGCGGGCATTACAACTTTATGGAGAATAAATTAATTTGTATTTTCGCCATTTTCTGAGTATACATAATCGAATATGCTCTTTTGAATTAAAACAAAATGAACTCTGTGCAACTTCCGCTTATACCGAAAGTGACCACTAACTTCGTTATTTTAAAGAGAATACCCCATATATTTTTTTAATTTTAGATTCAGCATGAAATTCTGTAAACAACGATACCCCATTTGCCTATTCTAGTTATAGCGGATTTGGCGTTATTCAATTTTTTTCTACATTTTTAGTCGCCGGTAGACATTTTCTTAAAGTCGTCTATCTGAGGTACTATATCTATCAGATACTTAAAATTTTAACCAGAGGTAGTAGATGGGATGTACTTCTTGAGAATATTTAGTTATTCATTATTTGTTGTACGGGGTGTTTGCAAATTATTTTTAAAAATGAAATTTTTTAAATATAAAAAACTTTTTTATTTTAAATTGAACACCCTATATATTTTTTAAATTTTAGATTTAGCATAAAATTCTGTAAACAATGATACCCCATTCGCCTATTCTAATTATAGTGTATTTGGCGTTATTCAGTTTTTTATAAACTTTTATATGCCGGCAGACATTTGCTTTTTTAAATTTACTTGTGCATCGTTTGTTCGACTGTGTGTTTGGAAATTATTTTGAAAAATATATATTTTAAACATGAAATTTTTTTTTATTTTAAATGGAAAATCCTGTACATTTTTATTTCATTTTGTTCAGAAAATTATTCTTCATTGATCTTCATTTGCACTATTAATTCCCTATAATTATCTCTCGCCAATTTTAAGAAAATTTAAATTTAAATTTTACGCATGCACCTACATAATATAGTATAGTTTTACATTTTAATTTTTTATCTTAGTATGCCGTGGAAATATGCTAAACAACAATCTGTCAACAAACTGAATTGTCATATTTCTATGTATTTAAGTTGTGTATTTTTTGCGTTCAAAATATGGAAAATATGGAAAATATTGAAGAATATAACAACCAAGATATTCTTAATTTATTTTACATTCATGGAGAATGTAATCGAATCAAAAGTAAAACCTGCCGCATGTTTAATGAACAATACCCTCATTTACCACCAATGAACAGACAGAAATTTGATAGAATCGAAGCTAACTTTTTGAATAATTTTAAACAAAACCCGGGAAGAAACCGTAAACATTATGTCCGAGATGAAGAAGTTAATCTAATTAACGTATTAGGGTATTTTACTGCGTATCCTCACGCCTCCATTAGAATGGCTCAAGATAATTTAAATATTAGTCGAGGGTCAATACAACGAATTTTAGCACTAAATAAATGGCATCCCTATGCACAAAGAAAAGTTCATGAGTTGCGAGATGGTGATCAAATAAGACGAACTGAATTATGCGAATGGTTATTGGTACGAATTCAAGAAGATCCCGAGATTTTAAACAAAATTTTGTGGTCAGACGAGTCGAAATTTACACATAAAGGGATCATCAATCGCAAGCAATGTCATTTCTGGGCAAACGAAAATCCACATTTTTATCGTGAAGCACAATCTCAGTACGAATTTAGTTTTAATGTGTTTGCAGTGATCGGTTTTGGAAGAGCTTTTTATTACATTTATAATGAAAGACTGACCTCAGAAAGATACATTAGAAGTAGTTGCCGACATTTTAAACCAGCTACCAAATAATAATTTTTGGTACCAGTTGGATGGTGCCCCAGCACATTCAACATACTATGTAAATCAAGAAATTACAGCACTCTTTGAAGACCGATGGATAGGTCCAAATGGTCCTTGGCTTTGGCCTACAGGATCGCCAGATCTAACTCCTGTTGATTTTTTTATGGGGTCATATTAAAAATTTAGTGTACTCTACCCAAATTAATACTAAAGAAGAATTAGAGCAAAGAGTTCGGAATGCCTTTAACGAGTTAGATGGTGAAATGATTCGTAAAGCAACAACTAATCATGTTGAAAAAAGATTGTTAAAATGTTTAGAAGCTAACGAGGGGCATTTTGAACATTTGATAAAATGATTTTTTTAAACCATGTGCTTTTAATAAAAATTGTTTTTAGTTAGTATGTACCTTATCAAAAAAAAAATTTTAACTTTTTAAACGACATATTTTGTTGCAGAAAACTGTAAATGTTTTTAAAAGTACATCCCATCTACTACTTCTGGCTAAAATTTCAAGTATCCAACAGAAATAGTACCTGAGACAGTCGACTTTAAGAAAATGCCTACCGGCGCGACGACTAAAAATTAAAAAAAAAATGAATAACGCCAAATCCGCTATAATTAGAATAGGCAAATATGGTATCATTGTTTACAGAATTTCATGCTGAATCATAAATTTAAAAAATATATAAAATAAAAAAGTTTTTTATGTTTAAAAAATTTCATTTTTAAAAATAACAACAAATACTGAATACTGACAACAAATAATGAATAACTAAATATTCTCACGAAGTACATCCCATCTACTACTTCTGGTTAAAATTTTATGTATCTGATAGATATAGTACCTGAGATAGACGACTTTAAGAAAATGTCTACCGGCGACTAAAAATGTAGAAAAAAATTGAATAACGCCAAATCCGCTATAACTAGAATAGGCAAATGGGGTATCGTTGTTTACAGAATTTCATGCTGAATCTAAAATTAAAAAAAAATATGGGGTATTCCCTTTAAAATAACGAAGTTAGTGGTCACTTCCGGTATAACCGGTAGTTGCATAGAGTTCATTTTATTTTAATTCAAAAGAGCATATTCGATTATGTATACTTAGAAAATGGCGAAAATACAAATTAATTTATTCTCCATAAAGTTGTAATGCCCGCCTTACGTGGGACACGGTGTATTACGTCGCATATACCTTGAAAATATTTTTGAAATAATAGTTCTGAGAATATCTTCGATAAATATATAAATATATAAATACCTATTCTTAGAATGTATGAAAGGAAAATTTCAAATATTCTGAGAATAATATTTAGGATTATTCTAGGAATACCTATATTAATATTTTTAATAATTTGAACTTTGATAAAAGTTCCAATTATTATTAATTTGTGCATGAAGTAACGTTTATTTATTTGAACACTTTATTTATTAAATTCACTTATATTAAGAAACTAGATTATTTATACTTAATACTACTAATTTATATGAACATTTACTTATACACTAATTTATCTAAACCACATTTATATAAAATGAACAAACTCTTAACGTAAATTTAGCCACGAGTGATACCTTAGAAAGTTGTTAGACTGTTGCGTTGTCTCTGGGTGGTTTCGGTAAATTCTAAAATATTCTAGATCGGTGTATCTAACTATAGTCGTCCCACCCAAGGGGTTTGAGGGTTTGCTCTTGGTAAAGGGAAAATAGAGGCAGAAAAATGTCGTTGAAATCATTTTCAATGAAGACAGAGGAAAGGCTGTACAAAAGATACATAAGAAATGTGGTGGTTACAACACCACTACACCCAAATCAATATGAATACACCCCAGACAGATCTACTGATTTAGCCATTTGCCTAGTTGCTGGCCGGTTAGAGAGATCCCTGGACAATAAAGAATCCGCTTTGATTGTTTTCATAGACATAGGAGGTGATTTTAATAAGAGGACCTTCCTCAAGATAATATAGTCACTAATCCACAGATAGTTCGTGGGTGGGTGGATAAAATGCTCCCAAAGCGGGCAGTAAACATAAGTGTAGACGATGTGAAAGTAAGAAGCTTGGCACCGAGAGAATGTCCACAGGGAGAGGTACTCTCACCTTTACTATGAAACATGGTCCTAGATACCCTCATCAGCCGCCTAAATAATGACAGTCTCTACACAATAGCATATGCAGATGACCTGATCATTATGCAAATAGGAAATTCTGGAGAAAATTCTCTGTGAAAGAATGCAAAGCAATTATAGATCAGTGGTGTAGGGACCAGTCACTTTATTAATTTTAAGAAGACAGAAACGGTCCTTTTCACTTGATAACAAGTTAACATGGAACTCACACCTCGAAGACAGAGTAAAAAAGAATACATTTCTTATGAACAATGCTGTCCAACCGTAATGTGTACCTTGGGTATCTCCCACAGAGTCGTGGCATGGACTTACACGGCCACCATAAGACCTATGTTAACATACAGTCATAAGGTTCAGTTGTATGGGTATCGATAATAATAATAATTTTTACAAGGGAAAAAATCTAATAAAAAACTATATGCAATCACAGCAGTTTATGTGACAAACACCAACCATTTTTTTTAGATGTTTGCTGAAACAATTATCATAGAAAAATGAATGAATGTTTAAAAATTATTAATATATGATCTCATTAATAAATGTTTACGAAATTACGAAATATAAATTTTGCAAATGTCCTTCATGTTTAATATATTACTTTTATGATAGTGTTACTAATTGGGCTTACATATTTATGTTTTGATCCGAGTTTTTTTTTTTTTTTTGAATTTTAAAAACACATATCTGTACATAGTTCTGTCTATAGTGACAGCTCCGATATTTGACTAAATACAATTTTACCAATATATTTCTGATAACCGATAATGGCAAATTAAGAAAAGTTTCTTACTAAAATTTCTGTACATTAACATATAGGTTAATATATAACAACTATATAACAATAATATAACAACTATACAAGATATTTTAACCTTAAAAATACCTGTTAGGGTCGATGCTCACGAACGTTTTTTAGCAGTCGCCTTAACCTCACGTATTCCAAAAGTAAGGAAAAAGGATACCACACATCCCAAATCCTTTCGACCAATCAGCCTCACATCCTTTGTATTAAAAACAATGGAGAAGGCTGTTGATAATTATATCAGAACGAAAGTCCTGGAGAGGGTGCCACTCCACCACAGCCAACACGCGTACCAAGCAGGAATATTTAAAGAAACTGCCCTGGTACAGTTGACTGACGTAATCCACCATGCACACCACACGAATCTCTAAAAAGAGCACTTGCATACAGAGGAGTAGATAACATCACATCCAGATGGATGGCTCAGCTGTTATCTACGAGAACTGCAGAGGCACAGATAGGGCAGGACACCATCTTCATCTGCACAACCAGATGATGTCCACAAGGAGGAATTCTATCCCCACTAATGTGGAACATAACCGTAGACGAACTTCTATGCAGATTGACTGACCTTGGCATATCCTGTCAAGGTTATGCCGACGACATAGTCATATTTGCTAGAGGCAAGTTTAGTAATATCCTGTGTGATATAGTCCAACGAGGACTAGAACATACCAAAAGATGGTGCCGTGAAGTGGGACTACAAAAACAACACTACTGGCCTTTTCACGGAAAAGAAAACTTAATCTCAAAACCGTTAAATGAGACGGGATAGATATAGAATGGAAAAATGAAGTCAAATATCTAGGCCTAATTATGGACAACAAACTTCTCTGGAACACACATGAAAAGAAAGTAGTAAATAAGGCCACAAAAGCCCTAATGGTATGCAGAAATATTGCAGGCAAACGATGGGGATGTAACCCAAACATACTCCGATGGATGTATACTACAATAGTAAGACCAATCATCACTTACGGGGCTATAGCCTGGAGTAACAGAACTAGTTTAGCTACTACGAGAGCTTATATCTCAAAAGTACAAAGACTAGCCTGTGTTTGCATTACTGGTGCAATGATAACCTGTCCTACGGCCGCAATGGAGGTGATCTTAAACCTCACCCCTCTACATTTGATGATAGAGAATGTCGCAAAAAGGATACGATATAGAATGATATAGAATAATTAAACTTGAAAAATGAATTAAAATTGACTGTAAAAAAATTAATTGAATGAAGTTGAATAGATATTTATTATGTATAATTAGTATTTAAGTTGATAGGGATCGTATTTAATTTCGTCCCCGTTGAATGGCAATATAAAGCGTCCACCTATTCTATCGCTTTTGACAGCGGTAAATTCCAGTAACCAAAGTCGTACATGCGCTGGAACAGAATCAGAGAGTCATCGTCATAGGAATGGGAATGAATTATTGAATGTCAGTAATTAAACGTGGAGAGAATGGAATGTCCGTCATTGTTAAAAGGTTTAGGTTTTTGTTAGTTTTATTTGTGATAAAAATGTATGTGCCTTTTTAAATTAATTATTATGTTTCATTACTTTTATATTATTTAACTAGTTGATGGTTCACTATTTAGATTTGAATTTCACTGTTATAAGTAATTTCATGTTATTTCTTGCCGGTATTTTTTTGTATCTGTCATAAAAAATTGCTTGTATTCGAATAACGAGTTTATTTGATTTTATGACTTATTTTACTATCTAAATCAGTGAAAAATAGCATCCTTTTTATATTTTAATTTAAATATTTTTGAAGTTTATTGATATTTTGTAGTTATACCAAGGAAAATTTGCTATAATTTTTATTTGACCTTGAGATTATTTTTTTTAGTCATTTTTAAAGTTCGACAAGGGAAAAGTAATATTATATTAGTAAATTATGTGTTTTTCTAACATCAGATATTCACAGCATTGGCAGATCTAAGTTAAAAGTATAAAATGCCTTGTAGATTTATACTAACATCTTCGCCCGTGGCGGGACAACATCGGGATAGGTATCTCGGTAACTTACCTGATTTTGTCACCAGAATATTCAACTCATAGGTGGGTAGTAAAGCTGTATACCTTCCCCATTACCTTGTCCTTATTAACCCTTCTTCAGTTTTGCATCGAGTGTGTTTGAACCTAGTAATGCTCAATGTTTGTTATCTGATGAGTTATTGTTCTTAAAATATTTATTTAATTTTTGCCTTGCAGTATTAGATATTGTTTTTTTTTATATAATGTAATAAATATTATTTCATATATTTTCCTGTGTTTAACTAAATTTAAATATTATTTCATATATGTTCCTGTGTTTAACTCAAATTGAATATAATTTCATATATTTTTCTGTGTTTAACTAAATCATCAAGTAATTAAATGTGTTTTTTTTTATATATATATATACTTAATTTGTCATTTGTATCCAAATTGACGTTTGATTGGTTTTATTGTATTTATTATAACTTTGGGGTTTTCTTGCTGGTTCTTTCCCCTCATTTAATAAATTAATTCTTTTTTTTTTTATTGCACCGTACCAGGCCTATATTTAATCTTTATAAATATATTGTAACCTTAAAACGATTTTTTTTTTTAAGTACAAAGTTAATGTAGTTCGACAAGTATGATTTTGTTTACGGTGATCTTGTCCAGAGAAAAAGACGTTTTCCTCCTTATAAACTACATGCCGCTAGCCTTTCGTCGGTGAGCACTATGGGTCGTAGGTACGATTAAATTAATAGTAAAATTCAGATCAAAAGGGTACCCGGTGGCGCCACTAGATTTGAAAAGCAGAAATATAGAAAAGATGATTACTAGAACAATGTCTTGTAAAGTTGTAAAAATTGAATGAGAGTGAAACCTGTAAAATAATTAAATAAAATACCTTGAGTTCATATTCAATCTTAATTTATTTTCTTTGCTGGATTAGGTGTTAATTATATTTTATGATTTCATTTAAATTGTCAGACATCAGCCTTTGAATATGAATTACTTATACAACAGGTAAGCTGGTTGAGATGATAATTATATTTTAAGATTTCATTTAAATTGTCAGACATCAGCTTTTGAATATACATGTATTACCTATACAACAGGTAAGCTGGTAGAGATGTTCTACAACCCTAAAGGGGTTTTTAATCAGCCATCAAGCTATTCGAATACAGACACATTTCCCTAACTTTATATAATTATTTACAAAAATAGCATTATACTTAAAATTATAATTTCAAAAGTTTTTAGGACAGTGTGGTGTTCTTTCCGTAGATATTTTATCTGGTTTCAAACTCTCAACGAGTCTATAGAAAACAATTCAAAAAACCCCAAGTAAAATTAATGTTTAGACCATTACATAATTACGAAACCTTTTGTAGAATAAAAAAAATATGAAATGTTGAAAAATAAACACTGAAATGAGTTTCAACAGGCGTTATAAAAAAAAGGTTCTATATCACAAACCTCAGCAGTTCTCCACTATTATATAAAAAAATATTTAATCAGTACCTTAAAAAATGGGGTGACTTTACCACTCGCCAGGCATCTGCCTCAGCTGTCTTCTTCCGATCCGGGGTAGACAAAGGACCTGATGCGCAGATGTTGTTCCTTTTTGGCAGCAGCTCGGTCGAACAGAAATAGGGGTTGTTCCTTATGTGGCCACGAAGTAAGTTGCCAAGAGTACTCGCTCCGACTCGTGCATCCCAACACCTTACCACAAATGTCCACGGAACGGGGTGATGACTTTATTCATCAAGTAATGGTGGAAACTGCTTGAGACCTAATGTCGGTTGAAGTTACTTCAGTATGTAAAAAAACAACGAATCCAAATGGTCCTGTCTTATCCTATGATAGTAGAAATCTTTTCTAACCTCAAATTAGGAAAGAAACATGTGGTTGGAGGTGCTAGCTAGGTTATCTTATTTAGTCATTTTTAAGTTGACCGGCTTAGGAAAAATGTCCGCCATTCTTAAATCGTTAATGGCTGCTCCAGCTCTCCATGCTTAGGCTGGCTTTCCCAAATCTATATAAGAAAACGTCCCGTCAGATTATATCAAAAGCCCCGGGTAACCAAATTTACTTACCCAGAGTAATATCTGAAGCCATTTATATTTCACTTTTATATTTAAGAAAAGGAACTCGCCAACGCAAACACGTCAATCTTCTTCGAAAGTTCGAAAGAGAAAAGAAAAACCGATAGTCATCGGGTTTCCTCGAAACCTTCTCGACTATCTTGTCGTTATTTTATTGAAAAAACCCCCCACTGCTCTACTATTTCATATACACTCACATGTATAACTGGTTGCCTATAGGTAGGGCCAGGTCATGTATTTAAATAAAATATCTACCAGAAAGAGACACCACGCTGTCCGAGACGCTGACGGTTCATTCGAAACGAAACTCATACAGGGTGTACCTAACTATTTGCCGATGTTGGGAAATGGTCAATTTTCACGTTACAATATTTTATATACTTATAAATTTTTACTTTCTGATTCTGTCATCTATAATATTTTCCGTAAAGATTAGATATAAATCAATATATATTTTCTTTAAACCTTTATTACTCCCTCAATAACACGTAAGTAGCCAATAGATAACGAATCTTTCAGTCTGTCACTTGTGCTGTCCTAGTCACTTCATAGTCGATCGCGCCGCCACTTTATTTATCATACTTTTATAAAAGAGAGAGAGAGAGAGAGAGAGAGAGAGAGAGAGAGAGAGAGAGAGAGAGAGAGAGATATTAGTTAAGTTGTCTCTCTTTATTTTAGTTGGTTACACTACACGGTACTTCCCTGTCGTATGTCGTGGACAATCAATTCGTCTTTATTTTAGAAACTTGGAGCTTGTTTGGAGAAGCTACATAACGTGGAGCTTGGAGCTTAAAGCTCGCATTTGGAACTCGGAACTTAGAGAACGCTGAGCTTCTTGGAGAAACTACGTAACTCGGACTTGAAGTTGGACTTGGACTTGGAGCTCGCACTTGCAGCTTAGAGCTTGGAGTTAGACTTGGAAAAACTACGTAACTCAGACTTGGAGCTGGACTTGGAGCCACTGCAGGTTTAAAAATAAAAATAACCTCAGTAACAGTAATAGTACATCTACAGGCCAGTTTAGAAATCTAACGGACTTATGCATAAACGGGACAAATATTAACGTTTCATCGTCTGAATAGAATATAAAATATTTATAGGGCCAAAATAAGTTATAACCATAAGTTTTACATCATCTGAACAAAATATAAACTATTTATAAGGCCAAAATAAGTTAGGAGCCATAGATTTCGGTTTAAACTGTATTTCCAGACTTTTAATTTAATAAATATATGTTGCCTGTATATATTAATGTATCAAAGAAAGCTTAAAAATATTATTAGGTAGGGTAGCTATAATCTATATAAAATAAAATAAAACAGTAATAATAACCGGCACTCGTCAGCATGATGGTAATAAAAAAAAATTCCGATCTATTGGCTTTCCAACTAAATCCAGCAAAGTGTTATAATATAAGTTAAAAGGAACATTACCTGACAATTATCACAACGTTAACACACAATAAGCACATACAAAAGACAAGATAATTACGGAAATCTACTCATAGTAGATTATTTGTCGGCACACACTACCACATTGAAATTTTTAAACTCGATAAACCAAAAGACCGGTTGAATCAACACCAGTCGGTTTTATCTCAGCGTGGTTGCCGAAAGAAACACTAGGCAAGTGCGAAAACCGTACTTTGAAAAACTCGGGTAGCAAGCGGTTGTCGTTTAAATTGTGTTACGAGGGGTTATAGAGAAATTGTTTTTAAAAATAAATTTTGGGATGTTGTTAGTCGTAAGAAATCCTACTTTCAAAGTCACGGATGCAATCGTTAAAATAATGATTAATATTATTTTATTCTCGGAATTAGTTTTATATTTATGATCTACCTTCAGTTATAACTTTCATATATCCGCACTTCTTATATCCCGCATGCATCTTTATATTTTACATTTTTCTTTTATTTTCTATATATAACGATTTTTAAAGATAAAATTAAACTAAATCACCATGGTGCAAATTCTTGATTTTTGTTAATTTTTCAAGGTTCCGGACCTTGTCCGAATTTGCAAATTTACCAGATTGTTAAAAAAAAATAATATTTACATTTGCAACCAATTTTCAAAACTTTTGCATTTTTTTTCACAAAATTAGTGGAAAATAAAAAAATATTTTGATATTTTTACAAAAAAAAAATATTTCCGTGCAAAATAAAAGGTTGCAAATTGAAATAGCTGTTTCAAAAACTTGTATGAGTTATGTCATCGGTTTGCATCACTTACACTATTAAAAATCATGTTCCGTACTTTCAGAAAAGTTGTTGAAAATATTACAGTATATATACTTTAAGTTTGCAGCACTTTTGCAATTTTTTTAAAAAAGTAATAATAAATTGTATTTTTTTGGAATTATTAATGTGTTCCGGACCTCAGTAAAAGTTGCAAAATTAAATTTACACTTATTTCAATTTAATAAATATTCCAACTAAGTTTGAAAACTTTTGTAATTAATGTGAATTGATTATCCCTTATGACTGGCCTAAACTCACTTTTACCTCCACTGCAGCCTAGCTCTCAAGTAATCATATTACATTAAATTTTTTCAATAACGGATTTCCTTAAAAATCTATTTATTTAAGAACCGATTTATTCGCTGCGTCTATTTTATCAAGTTTCTCTATAAAATAAACGGACAGAATGATCCCTAATAGACGTAAATACGACCCTACGTGCCTGGGAGAACTTCTGTTCCGAAGTT
The DNA here is from genome assembly GCA_927349885.1 of Psylliodes chrysocephalus. NCBI lineage: Eukaryota > Metazoa > Arthropoda > Insecta > Coleoptera > Chrysomelidae > Psylliodes > Psylliodes chrysocephalus. The sequence goes on from OV651813.1 coordinate 15,440,817, forward strand.
TCTGATCGGCACACTCGGTATTTCACAGTATCAAGAGTGAATGCAAATTTAGAATGGTGAAGTTCAAACAATGCGGCTTGCCAGATGAAGTTTCTACGGCTTACTCCCCCTGGATTCTGGGAGTCTGACATAGTTCAGGTCACAAAGGGACATTTGGACACTATCAGTGTTACAGAGTCTGGATGGATTAGATGGGGCTTTGGAGTTTCGAGGGATATAATTCGGGGGAGTTAAGATGTGAAGTAATATGGACGGAGTTCGGTGTCTCGTGTTGTTTGTGTTAAATACCGAACGAAATACCGGCTGTTAGTGTTAATTATTACACCCGCAAAAACAAGCTTAAACGTAATAGGCCAGGCTGAGCGATGCGACAAAAGAAATTGTGAAACTGCTTATAAATAGTAATGCAGTGACATCGATAGGTATAAAGCGTCAAAGATTTAAACAAAACAAAAAAAATGGTACGTTACTAATTTAAAAAACTAATTTAAAGAACTAAGAAAAGCATAGATGTTTAAAAAAAATAAAACTGTTTTTTTTTCTATTTCACTTTTCTGTTTGCATATATGTTGCATGTGGTTTAGTTTTTTTTTGAGTAAAAATTTTATATAGGGTGAATCACTAAGGTAATTTTAATAACTCTCGTGTATTGAGTTTTGACCAGAGATAACAGAGATATAACCATTCATTGATCAAATATAATATTCACGATGCCAAGATTAATTCGACAATCAATACGCTTTATTTGTAGGTTTGCGGCGAGGAGACTAAAGATGAGAAGTAAGAGAGGAGATAAAAAGAATGATTTTACGCAAATACAACTTTATTTTATAAATGAATAAATGTGTAAGCGATGTGCGCTTACAATAAACAATATAAATATACATGCTGGTGTAAGCCCTGTTGCCACTTCCAGCTTAACATAAGCATTGGCATCATCAGTGGAGAGCTGCTGGCTACGTTCAATATTGGGTAATACCCAGAGCCTCTAACAATGGACCTACATCTTTGTATCCATATCGACGATTAGGATATATCCCCCTCTTGAAACCAGTTGTGCATAATGTCGGTGTCATTGTCCAACCCATTGTGCAACATAGACGCGTCATTATTTCTGGAGTCCGCAAAATAAGGACCCCGAATTGCCAATATATAACCATCAGGAGCAACAAGTAGAGCTGGATTCATGATTTATGAATTAAAAAAGTCTGTGATAAGACGCAAAAGTTACTGCTCTTTGGAACGTAGGCATAAGTACCATCTATATAGACAATGGCTTTAGGATTATCGGAATTATCATTGTACAAGGTGTTTGCGAACTCGTGAACATTTTAGGCTATGAAATTCTGGCGGTTAAATAGCCTGGAACACAATATTGTTGGAGACAAATCGTTGTATTAAAGATTTTCTGACAGTAGCAATATTTGTGCGAACCTGTTGTTGGCTAGACTAGAACAGAAATAACGCTAAAATTTGACAGCTCTGACAACTATAATATTGCTTCTAAGGGAGTTTAGGGTTTAATCTTCATAGTTTTTGTTCATTATCATTTACTTTATTTTATGGTTTATTATTGTAATAGTGCATCAGTTGAGTTTATTAAAAATGTGTTCCAACATAACCGAGTTCCAAGTTGAGTCCCAATCTCCGACAGGTTGTCAATTACTAGTTGTGGACTGGCTTACGTATGGTTTCAAAATCGTCGTTGCAATAAACCTAGTAAATAATTTGCAGATCGATTTTTGGAGACTCCATGATGTATGTGATAAAAGGCCTTTGAAAACTCAGTAAAACTAATATTAACTTGATTAGCATCAAGAATCCTAATAATCCCTACAATAAATTAAGTTATAATAGCTAGATTAGTAACTATTGAACGACTAGCTATAAAACCATGTTAAAACTTTGAAATAAATAAACCTGAAGAATATTTTACTAGAAATTAAAAAGACAGAAAGTTTAATTGTTTAAAGGATGATATGGGTATCAAATACATTTAAAGAGCTTGAATAGGGCATGAGCACGCTCTTAAAAAAAATCTGATGTGTCCAACACATGACTTTCCTATCTAGTTATTACAGGCTTTTTCCGGTTATTTTGTACAACCTATTGCAGCATCTCTATAAATGTTTAGAGGATAAACTAAATATATACATTGTCCACATACATCTACCGCGAAACATTTTTCTATAGATATTCATTGAAAATGAAAATAATGAAAAATTTAAATTTAGCACTTTTCCTACAATTTTTCCATTACGGTCCATTTTAATAAAATCATGTATGAACAAATATTATAGAGATCGATATCGCAAACAACTTTTATTTCAACAATTTTCATAAAAATCAGAATTTTGCACATTTTGTCAAATTTTTCGAATACGGACCATTTCAGGAAATTTTTACAAAAAGCAAAAATTATAGATAACAATATTAGAAGTAACTTTTATTTGAACAATTTTTTTCTCCAAACATAAATAACAGATATATTCCATAAAATATAAAAACGGCCTCCCATAAAGTACCCCCCCAGATGTTCCGACTTTGTCCAAAATCTAATCATTTCACGTCAGGCCGAAATAAAACTTAAGTTTAAAATTTAATGTTTTTTTCTTTATCCGTTTTTGAGTTTTCTTCAAATTTCGGAATTTACACATTTTCTCAAATATCTCAAATACGGTCCATTTTAGAGAAATTATCTAAGTAATACAAATTATAGAGAATTATATTACAAACAACTTTTGTTTGAACAATTTTTATAAAAATAAATATTTTTTTACATTTTGTCAAATTTCGCGAATACGGACCATTTTAGGAAAATTTTGTATATTACAAAAATTATAGATAATAAAATAAGAAGTAATTTTCATTTAAAGAATTTTCTTTCCCCAACGTAAATAACAGATATATTCCATAAAATATAAAAATGACCACCTATAAAGTACCCCCCCAGATGTTCCGACTCTGCCCAAAATCTAATCAGCTCATTAGACGCTGGAACAAAGCTTAAGTTTGAAATTTGGTGTTTTTCCGTGTATCGGTTCATGAGTTATGCGTTATACAGACACACACACACACACACACACACACACACAGACACACACACACACACAGACACACACACACACACACACAGACACACACACACAGACACACACACACACACAGACATCATCGCGAAAATAGTCAAAACGGATTCAGGGGACCTCAAAACGTAAAAATCCGTCGAAAACTCGAGGTCGAAAAAATCATGATTCCTATACTTTCCTTATATCTGTATACAGATAGGAAAGTAAAAATCCAAATGCACTGACAAATCTTGAGGATTAAACATTTAATTTTCCCGATCTGTCCATTGGAATACAGCAATTCAGAATTGTGCACCGTATTACATCAGCCCTTCCGTTGTCTCAAATGACAACGGTTTTTCAAAACGTAAAATAAGCCATATTTTCTATCGGTCTGTATAGATTTTAATTAACAATCTTCTTAAATACACCAAACGAACTTAATCCGCTCCAGTAAATCTCTCCCACATTTAAATAAATTACATTTTAACGACCAGCTCTTAAAAAACCGCTATAATGATAGGTGTAAATAGTGATAAATGACCAAACGTTTTTATTTCTTTATTTATTTCAATGAAACGTCTGGAAAAAACGTTGAAACATATCATTAGCAAGAAATCCATTCGAGTCACAGTGACACGAAAAAGAGAAAGATATATTATTATGAGCCAGGTCATGGAGGACTGGGAAGTTTTTTATTTATTATTTACTGCTTACTACTCATAGGGATGCTTTTATTTATTCATGATAATCATAATAGTGAACTCTTTTTGTGTGCATTAATCTGTAACGGTTTCATTATTGTGAATATAGGAAAAATAATAAAAAGGTATTAAAAAGAAACGCCTGTTAGATTGCCAATTTTCGTTTTAATAAATTGGAACATCTATTAACTTTGGGTAGTTTAGTTAATAATAATTATGATATACCTACATTTTTAATATGTTCAGTATTAGCTGATATATAAGGCGATTCATTATGGATGTTTCATTTCATTAAACTAATTTTCTTTTTATAGAAACGCATAAAATATCAAGAGACGATAATCTAATATTGTGAGATCCCCCAAAAGTATTTTATTTTATTTAAAATTTTTAATATTATTTCCAATTAAAAAAAAAAGAAAAATAATTGACTGACTGTATCAATTATTTATTAAAATGATTGTAATAAAAAAAAAAAACAAAATAATGAATGGGTAACATTACGGGAAAATCAATTGTATCCCTTTCATGATGAACTTACTATAACTTAAAGATTTTCCCTGTAGAGTTCAGTTATGTAAATACTTCTTAGAACGACATAAATGTGATCAACATTTTTCGACGAAAGTTCTAGAGTTCCACACATTATTTAAGTTAGATAGAACCGCATTGTGTACATCTTGGAATACACTATTATACCTTATTTTTGGTTTTTTTGCTTGTTATTTAAATGACTTCTATACCCAGTAGAAAAAAAAGTATACACTTAAGATTTACCCTGTATATGTAAAGTGTATTAATACTTTTAATATGATCAGAATAATTACTTTTTCTAAAGAAAATTAAAAAATATAGAATATCTGTAATGGAAGTTAATGTAATACCTATGTTCTAAAATAAAAAATAAACACACTGTAAATAAAGTTAAAAGCACATATTATGGAGTACAAAATATGTTAAATTAATTTGAAATTGTGACTGGCTAATTTAAATTTTAAATCACAAAATAATAAAAATATTAATTATAGTATTTTGATTAATGAAATTATTTTGAAAATTCCACACCTGTAATTTTGAACCAATCAAAATTCGTGTTTTTGACAGATCACCATGGCAACGGAGGTATTTTAGTGGAAATTTTTTTCTCGTGGGGTACAGAACAGCGAATTATACTGGAAATTTTTTGACGTTTACAATAACAGACCATTTTTGACAGACTGGTTTTTATTTGTTCACATAATAGGTTTAGTTTTGATACATTTTAGTTAGAATGCTAAGGTGTTTTCTATATTCTTCGGCCACTTCTTTTCTTCTTAATGGCGAAAATGCAGGACTTTGGATGCTTTGAATTATGTGTCTATGTCTAATAAAATATATATAATATTTAGACACTAATTTATTCACCTTTTTCTCATTCAGCACTTTGAATTTTGCGTAGTTTAGGTGCAAATATTCGTGGACAATTCGGAACAAATTTTCGTTTTTCAAGTTGGAGCCACAATCCTCTATTAATCCGAGTAAGTAAGTCATGGTGCAATGATTGATCATTACATCAGACAATTTCACGCATATTTTGCATAGCGTATGATTTTCAAATCGATTCATTTTTAAACAAATAGGTAATTTTGTTGGTTTTACTTTCTGTGCAATATTCTTTATCGCAACAAAACGCGAGTTATTTAATGTTTTGAACTGTCAAAATACAATGATCACAGCCTGCTACGATTGATGCTTGATGACGCTGGTTATGAATTTCATACCATTTTAAAGCGCTCATAACGCATGTTAATAAAAACGCAGAAAAACAATTTTCTACCACTTGTAGTTATTCAAAACTTACGTAAAATTAAAGAATATACTATTTTCTATTTTCAAATGGTATTCCCATGCAACTACAATGAGTAGAAATAAGCAATTTGAAGGCCTAAATAATTGCAGCGAAACATTTTTTTACGTCGGGCCGCTTGACAACTTCAAAACTGAAATTATATTCGAAGTTAGGGTCTCACTTAGTTACCATGACAACTCAACAATCAAGGCGACAACACCTTTTATGTTTCACTGGTGACTTGGAGAAAATAATTTGCATTGTTGAGAAACGAAAAATAAATTTTAAAAATATTTAATTTTCAACCATAATTCGGCGTGAAATTTTCTTACCGAATACCACGCGAGGTCAAATTAATATCAGGAAATTTTTTATCGCTCATGAATATTTTTAGAAAATTTCCCTCGTCTGCGACTCGGGAAATTTTCAAAATATTCATGAGCTCGAAAAAATTTCCGGAAATAATTTGACCTCTAGTGGTATTACTAGTGAAAACAATAATTATGTTACCAGTAAATGATCAATCAGTTTATTGAACAATAAAATAAAAACAGAACCAATAAAGATTTTAATGTTAAGATAGCAATGAACGTTTGTCAAAATGAAAGATAAATAGTTAAGCTTCACATATTAAAGACAAGAAATTTTGAAGAATAAATTATGGATAAAGGTAACTACACTCATATTTCAGCAATGATAAACTGTAAATTAAGTCGTTCATAAGTTAACTGTATTTCCGTTGGAAATAACGCTCCTTATAAATTTATTGTCTAAAGCCGGTACAGAGGAACTGTATATATTACCTTAAAATACCGTTTATCTGTAAAAATGAAACACTGATGAAAAGTACTTCTGTTTAAATGTTTTAATGTACCTAAGTACTGCTTCTTTGATTAAGTTTAATTATTTCCTCCTAACCCCACATTATTTTTAACACACGCCGCCAACAAATGAGGTGGTTTCGCAACTTAATTTTTAAGTACCTGACGTGCGAAATTTGTTTTTGAATGCAGTTTCGGGGATAAATGGAGAACATTGAAGAAAATTCATTGATCATGTTAAAAAGGTAAAAAATTCGTATTGTAAAGTGGATATAGCGATAGAAAACTTAATAGACCTTATAATAATATACCTTAGAAAAGGCAATGATTATGATACCATCAGTTTTTGATTCTAGGTACTGAAGTGTTACTTTTAATGCCAAGAGATTGAAAAAAGTTTAATCCCATTAACAACATATAATCCTTCTTGGTATTTATTGGTTAAATTTAATTCTTTTGATGTAAAACTGCAGCAATTTTGTCAGAAGCATGTTTATTTTTATTTTTTGTAAATAATTTTTAATTCAAAATTTAATCTACGAAATTCGTATATACCATTATACAGAGTGTCTGTAAAAGGTCTTTACAAAAATATACCACATATTCCTTAGTCCAAAATAAGTCGATTTAAGTAAAATTACCTTGGTACAAAGTTGCTTCGTTTGGGCTCTAGAGGGCCTTGAAGTTACAATTTTTAAATCGTTTTTCCCATATAAATTTAAAACGGCATATGCGATTTTGCTGAAATTTGGTATATTGGTAGAGTTTTATGTGGCAAAAAAAATGGTATTAAAATTTTGTCCGATAATAATACATAGGCGTAGAACTTGATTTTTTAAATAATTGCACCTTTAAAAATTCTACGCCAATGGAAGAAAAGGAGTTTGAGTATAAAATTTTGATTGCGCAACTCATTTACTTTAAAAAAGGTACTCTTAATAAGACTCGATTACTCTCATGGTGTTTGAATTTGAATTCAAACCGCTATGTCAAACAGCACGTTTGACAACCCACAAGAAATATATACAACGCAAACAGCCGAAGGCTGAACACGTCATACACTTTTATTTCATAAATAATAAAAAACCAACGCCTAAAAATAAACAATAACAATGCACAAGCCCTAATAAATAATTCTAATAGTTAAAATAATAAACAACTCACATAAATAATAATAAATAAGAATAATTGGATAATCCCTCCATAATCAAGCTCCCTTATTGGCCAAACGAAAGGGTTTAAGGCGTGTCGGCGCGGGAATAGAGCCAGTGCGTCTCTAACACTCAACGTAAAAAGACGAGAGTAGATTTCTAACACTCTGTGATGAAACGCGCCTTCCCTGCTCGAGCAGAAAAAGACTGCATTTATTGCATACGCGGAAAGTAGTGCCTTTGCAACACACCCTTAACGGACTCGACCCGGGATTATCGGCCCCCGAGTCGCGACATTAAGAAACTACGTAAATTCTCTACATCGAGTGAGTGTGGGTTTCCCGCCTTAGTGCGTATGTCAGCAAATCAGTGTAAAAAGTGCTAGTTGTAAGCAGGAAGCCCACCTACAGGTGCAGAGCCTGCACAGGTTCTTTTTTTTGTTTATTTCCCCTTTCCTCTCTATTGAATAATTGTAAAAGATAACATAAATCGTTTGCCTGCAAGACCGGCATGTTTTGGCAGTGTTGCCACGTGTCACTAACTTCTTACCGACCCTTTTGATAATATAGAATGTTCAATGATTCCCAGTGCATTATTTTTCCCAATCACCAAGTGTTCCAGGATGCTCTCCCAGTGCAGCCATCGAAGAAAAATGTAATAGCGGCTTAACAAATGAACTACAGTCCGCTAGATGCCGTTTTAGGCTGGCTATTACACATGGTTTTGACGAAATTTGCATTTTAGTAATTTTAGAACATAAACAATAATTATTAAAATACAAACTTTGTCAAAACCATAAGAGTAAATCAAGTGTTGTCAAGGGTACTTTTTTGTAGTAAATGAGTACCCAATCCAAATTTCATAATCAAACCCCTTTTTGCCATTGGCGTAGAATTTTTAAAGGTGCAATTATTTAAAAAATCAAGTTCTACGCCTATGTATATTATCGGACAAAATTTTATACGATGAAAAACATAAAAATGTACTTTTTTCATATCTTCTTTAACACCTCTAATCGAGACTTTTAACAAAAATACTCGATTCTTGCCATGTACGATTTTTTGAGGAATATTAATTATTTGCCTGCAATACGTATAAAAAACATTTATTGTTGGTTTCCATAGTTTCATCCATAGATAAATTAATAAAGAAGATAGTCAGATCCCGTGTTAATTTTTGGAAACAAACAGTGCTGCGAATTATTATTTTTTTTTTTTTTTTTTTTTTTTTTTTCGATTTATGGCCTAGGTGTATATACCTAATATGCCAGTCTCAAATTTGTGTTTAAATTCTCAATCATGTGTGTTCTGTGTAGGCTTTGTTACTGTTTCCCAGCGCCACTTTAGGAACAGCACTGTTAATTAGAACCCAACAGTGAATGGTCGAGTGGGGAATCCTACCAAGGCATCAGAATTAATTTTAAATAATTAAATTAAATGAAAAAATTCCGGCCAACGGTGGGATTCGAACCTGGGACCCTTGGATCCACAGGCACAGGCTCTAACCACTGAATTAGTATGGAACGGATTTTTTTTTAACTACACTGGCTGATTGACTTGCCAATTTGAGGCCGAATAAGAAAGAGAAGAATAAAAAAAGAAGAGCTTTAAGCGAACCGCGGTTCATTCAAATATAATTTATTATTTATTTACATTTTTTTGGCATTCATTACTCTAAAAAACACTAATATTTACATCAAAATAATGCATTTAACATAAATATTAGTTTTTTTTCGTAATAAAACCCCAAAAAATATAAACAAAAAATATTTACATTAAAATAAAATATTTGAAACATATATTTTAATTATTTATTATACAGTAATACATACATACTCAATAGTAAATAACAATTGTAAGTAAAATGAATAGTAGGTACAGTTCATCAAATTTCTAGAGGCTTTCGACGACTAGACAGAGAAAGCACTACTGACAGGCATCCCGACGTATTTACGCAATGAAAGTACACTCTGCGCATCAAGTATTTCACTATTTCATTCAGACGTAAATGTCGGATGTAAATTTCGCTAAAACATTTCTTTTATTTTCGTTTGTGTTTTTTGCTCATTACAGTTTAATAAAACCTAAGTATGGAGTTTAATAGCAAATTAAGAGGCCGCGTGATTAACAGTCAATCTCGCGAAATAATAGCCAATGTTATAGAGTTTATGAGAAGAGAAGGAAACTTTAATTCACCTTCAATACCACTTAAAAATATAAATGATCGTGTTGCTGCAGCCACAGGAGTATCTAAAAACACTGTCGTCCGCATTTCTGGAGAGAAAAAAAGAATCGATAACCGTGAGATATCGGAATTTTCATCACCAAGAAAAACCATTAAAAAACCAAAAACAGTTAATGATATAGATGAAGCTGCACAAGAATCAAATTTTATTTTTTTATTATTAGATAGCTATTTTTGTTTCTGAGTTGTGTTCATTTACAGGCTCAATTTTTTTCCGTTTCTCCTTTTTGATTTTATATGGGGTTTCAAGTTGTTTTTGACTTATTTCGACGTAAATCACAACAACACACTTTTTTAATAAAGCAAACAAGTGTTAAGAGGTATATGTACGTGTAAACTACAATTACAAAAAATTGATATGAAACCCATGAAACCACCAACAAAAATGTAAAGCTAGCTTCCGTACTAGAACATGGTGTCATTCGTCGAGATAATTTATCGTTTTGTTTAATAGATCAAGAAATGTAAATATTCCCCTGTTATTTTTTATAAAATTATAAGAGAAATAAATTTTATTCTAAATAGTATAGTTTATTATTTTGTAGAAAAACAAAATTTCGAAAATTTCAGTAATGTTTCAGAAACAACCGTTATTAATAATAGGTACCATTTTCCTTAATAAGGTAAAAATAAAATATAAACTATTTCCCCGATTTACAAAGGCCTACAAAAAAATTATAGGTATTTTCCGCTATCCTATAAAATTTATATTTTCTGACTCAATTTCAAAAGGTTGAAGGAATTCCAAAACACCTTTTATGGCATAATAATTATTTTCAATTCTACATACTATCTTTAGCTGCTTTTAAAAACGTTCTAAGAAAGTCCAATCAGACCAATTTAATCCCTAACCTATTCCACACTTTTAAAATTTAATTACCTAAAAATATTAAAAACTATTTAAAATAACTTGTTTAGCAGACTGTACAATAGCTATCTTAGTCACACGTAGCGCGTTCTCTGTCTGGGCGTCGAACACCTCTAGAAATTTGATGAACTGTAGTCTCCCCCATTCTTGGAAAAATGGACCATATTTTGTTGGGTGTCCCCTGTTTCCTATAAAAACAAAACAAAAAGTGTACATATGTCTTATTGAACAATTTCTCTTATCAAATATTAATAAAATACAACTTTTTTTTTTAGGACTTAAATTTCTGACTACTTTTATTTATTTATTGTTTTTCTTCGTTTCAAGGGTCGTTCCATTTGTTCATCACTAATTATTAAGTTTGCAACTAATTTCTTGTTTTTCTTGTGCTGCTATATTTGTGCTTCGGCCTCAACTTATTCTTAAATCTAATTATCAGGTTGTATATTGGAACTGGATACTGGATGCACAATTATCTAATGAAATTGGTACAGAATGTTCAACTAACAGTTTACGTTTTGATGAAACCCTACTAAAAGACTCAGGCAAAAATGGCCCGCACAATGATAGCGAGTATTATTATCTAAAGTTCTGGCAAATTTTAATATGGGAAGGAAAATGAAAAAGGTTTAATATTTGATTATCCAACTTTCTGAATTTTAGAATAATACTTATTTAAACAATTAGGAGCTGAACAAGAATACTCTCGAGAATACTTGACTATACCCGGTACCCGGGCCAGACATTTCTTGTTTCAAATATAAAAACAGAATTGAAAATCTATGAAATATGAAATTATATAAGGTTTAGAAAACAATGATAAACAAAGTCCTTAAATAAATCTACACACCTTTAATATTAAATTAAAATGCTAATACTTACAAATTACATCAAATCAACACTGTTTATCTTCTTAAAAATAACTTGCCAATCTTTAGAACTTTCATCATAATTCATAAAACAAGTTTTAACATTTCTTTATCATATTTGGCCTTCCGCCATCACAGTTTTTCATTTTTTACGAGGTTGTCAACTCCTTCTTTTAAAAATCCCAGCAATAGTATGGACATTGTATGGATGCTATGGTGCGCATTTAGATTGATAAAAAATTAAGGCCGTGACTAGCCACACGTTAACCTGCCGCGATCCTGAAAAATTAGCCACACGTAAAACGTCACTCATGACGTCATGGTTTGTTTACTTCTTGGTACATAATACATAACCTTACTATTCAATTACCGTTTATGTCCTGATGTCGTTTGTTGCAGAATTTTACATATTAACATAATATCTTGATTTATTTGTAAAATGTGTTTACAATAACGAGGATTGCAAGTAGAAATTGCCAAACCTTAAACGGAGGTAAATTGTAAATTACCTTCTACAATTTATATACAAAACATTGCAACACATATCAGGCTTTCCATTAGTAAAATTTGGAACTTTTTACAAATCTCAATTAAAATATGGATCGAACGGGCTAAAAAACAAGGAATGTTTTGCATGCATGGGCATGAACTCAGGATATACGATTTCTGAATGCACATGATCACCAACATTTTTAAAAAAAGTGTTACATAAATTAACAATATTTTTACCATAAGTACCTATTTTTTCTTTGTTTATGCAAGATTTAGAGGTATTTTTATTTATATATTTTATTTTAAAAGTATTTTTCTTTGCTTCTTTAATAAAAGTTAATTTAGTTCTATATTTTATAAATCTATTTTTTCATTACAAGTTTGCAGTTTTTTTTGTATTTTAATGTAAAGTTCCCCTTTTTAATTATTAATAGATTCCATGAGCCTGTAATACAAAATATTCTTTGTTTTCTCTTTATTGTACTAGTATTGTTCTGGACTAATATTTTAATATCTACCTATATACCTTTTCGAGATTTTTTTTAGAAAAATTCAACTTTAAAAAATGGTTTATGATAAACAATAATTTGTTATTTTTAAAGAATGTAGCTACATTTTTTACTTTCCTGTATTAAGTAAGAAAAGTATAAGAATTGTGATTTTTTTCGACCTCGAGTTTTCGATTGACTTTTGTTTTTGTCCCTTGAATCAGTTTTTCCCATTTTTGCAATGATGTCTCTGTGTCTTTATCCACAATAACTTAAAAGTAGATAAAGAGAACTTAGGATTTATTCCATTTTGTGGAGAGCTGACTAGATTTTGAGCATTTATAGTGGTAATTTTTTTACATTAAGGTATACTTCTGTTATTTATGATTATAGAAAAACATTCTTTCAATAAAATATACTGTAATAAATAAATATGAAAAAAATTGCTAAATTTGAATTTTTAAGTATTTTCATTGGCAATTAAAATATCTTTTAATTCATATTCTGAACAGTTTTTGATTAGATGGACCATACTCAAAATATTTTTAATAACTTTACAGGAAAGTCATGTGTTGGGCACATCATATTTTTTGTATTATCTTAAAGATTAGTTACTGGTAAGATAGGACAACCTGCACATTTACTTGAAAGTTTTAACATAAACCTAGTTTGAAGTGTAAATACAATAATAAGTTTGATGTCAGGCTTTATAGAAACATTTACACAATAAACCTCTAAAATCAGTACCTACTTATTTTGTTAACCTTAAGTTGCCAAATCGTCGAAAGTAAAAACCAAACCGACTGTTTATCAGAGAAGTGTGTATAGGGAAAGTAAAAGTTAGAAAGGCTTTTGGTAGATAGAGAGGGGGTATACGTCAAACCACGTCGGACGGCTTCGAAAATTTCGCAGTAATGTTTACCTGCCTAAATTGTTATTAACATCTATAAAATAATTTTGTACGCCAATGTATCGCGTCCACTTCGTTGAGATACGCTGCAAACCTGTCAATTTAAGTGTATAAAGTGGGAGAACTGGCAAAAGCCTTTCCAACTTTTACTTCTGTTCTAGGACTGGCAAGATTGTAGATGATTACTAATAATTTCAATCAAGCCACCAAATCATAGACTGCAGGGCTACATTTACATTATATTAATCTTTTCTGAATGTGCTATCTTAGCATTATTAATATTTACTTATCTTTTGTTCTAGACCTAGAAAGTTAAGATAAATATATACCTTCTATTATTTCGTTACAAATCTGGAATATGAGCTAACTGGATAAATCTATGAAATTAAGTTATCTTCATCACAAGTAGAACAAAAAAGGTAAAATGAGTACTGGAGACAAAATTTGGAATAGTCAGCTGAGACTGAGATACACTGCATACTAAACTACTCTTAAAAAATCTGCTTTGCCTCAACCAATAATCAAAGTAAAAACTTAGTATGGGATAAAATTTAAAATTATTCAATTTAAAAATTTTGAGCATTAGTATTTGAATGATCTCCTTTTAATATGTATGTGAGTTGAGATTTTTCTACTACTGTGGCAGGTATATTTTAAAAAAACCAGTACATAACAAGCAATTTTAAAATCAAATCACCATAGATTGTAAATGACTAGGAGAATCAACAGTGATTTATTTGTAATTTTTGTAAATGAGATTAATAAAATAGGATTAATATTACAATAAACAGATATTTTCCAATATTTCGTATTTGTAAATAGGGCATTTGGTTTAATTCAGCTTACTTACATAAGGAGTTTATTATGTGTTAACAAAAAGAAAACATATCTCAAGAGCTAGAAACTATGTTATTGTGTAATATTGGAGAAGGTTGTCTTATTCTTCCACTTTCTTTTCTTTAAAATATGTAATTCCACAATTTAATTCGAGTTCTATATCGTTTATTAATATTATGCTCGTTAGTAGACCTCTATCCAAACAAAATAAGCCAAATTAAAAATTTATTGATAACTAGAAAACTAACCTAAAGACAACTGTCATACTGCGAATTCCGTGACGTCACATCCATGACGTCACTACCATGATTTTTAACGTGTGGCTAGCCACGGCGAAAAATTAAAGTAAGATGAATTTGAAATAACTCTCATCTCATGAAAGTTTACGGAAACCGGCAACATCGCTTTCATACTATTGCGACGGTGGCCCTAACTAATAGTATGCTGGGAACTACCACGTGTTGACAGTGGCGTGTATTTAAAAAATTCATCTTGTTTTATTAATTTATCTATGGTTTCATCTAAATAAAAATATTGTCAAGTTTTAACACCTAATCTCTTGTTAACGATTGAAAGTGTTCTATTTGACTCAATAATTAAAAAAACAAATGCGTGGTTTATTAATATGGCTGTACAATATACCAATGCAGAATATACCGATATGTTACTGACATTAGGATTTTGTGAAGGAAATGCTCCAGAGTGTCAGGGTGTACTCTGAAAGGTTTCCAAATCGTCGTCTACCTAGCCACCCAACTTTTGCTGCTGTTGAGAGACGTCTTCGGGAGACCGGTTCGTTTGCTCCCAACACTGCTGATAATGGAAGAGAACGTTTTGTAAGGATTTCTGAAGTTGAAGAAGACATTTTGGTAATTTCATTGTTGGTCCTGTCATACTTCCACGAAGATTAACAAATTATTTGGATTTTCTACAAAATACGTTGCCAGAATTGTTAGAAGATTTACCTCTCCAATTTCGGAGAGATATGTGGTCTATGCAAGATGGAGCTCCACCACATTTTTCTTTAACCGTTAGAAACCACTTGAATGAACAATATCCACACAAATGGATAGGCAGAGGTAATGATGCACCTGTAAACTGACCACCACGTTCCCCAGACCTAACACCGATGGATTACTTTTTATGGGGATATCTGAAATCCACAGTTTACAGGGAACCTGTAGAAAATGAGGAACAACTCTGGCAGCGTATTCAAGATGCAATAAACAATCTTAAAGGTGATGAAGAAGTTATGGAAAGGATACATTTTAATTTTCTTTGACGTATAAATCTTTGTTTGCGTGAAAATGGTGAACATTTTAAACAATTTTTGTAAAATCTCTATTTTGATTATATTGTAAATAAATATTTTTGTGAAACCTATACACTCTAAATTATTAAAACAGAAATTTAGCGAAAACCATGAGAGTAATCAAGTCTTATCAATAGTACCTTTTTTAAAGTAAATGAGTTGCGCAATCTAAATTTCATACTTAAACTCCTTTTTTTCCATTGACGTAGAATTTTTAAAGGTGCAATTATTTAAAAAATCAAGTTCTACGCCTATGTATTATTATCGGACAAAATTTTAATACCACTTTTTTTGGCACATAAAACTCTACCAATATACCAAATTTCAGCAAAATCGCATATGCCATTTTAAATTTATATGGGAAAAGCGATTTAAAAATTGTAACTTCAAGGCCCTCTGGAGCCCAAACGAAGCAACTTTGTACTGAGGTAATTTTACTTAAATCGACTTATTTTGGTCTAAGGAATATGTGGTATGTTTTTGTAAAGACCTTTTATATGCCATGACCTTATTTATATTATAGAAACTTATTTTGCAAAGTATGCCTATGGAATATGGCGTTATATCCCTACTTTTACTGCACTCTTCTTTTATTTAGACTATGGGCAATAGAAAAAGGAAACAAAACAAAACTAAAAATGGTTTCTGATGAGTGATGATTAATGTCCAGTAAACAAACATTTCTTATTTTTTGTTTCATAAATCGCCGACGTATTAGTTCTAACACGTCGGGATTTTACGAGTTTGTCATTCGCAGCATCGAACCTAACGTGACGGCTGTTTACGAATGTGCGGCCCGGTCCATTATATTTATACGTACTTTTAAATTTACACGCACCAAAGAGACCTTGGTTCCAGTTACCCTAATTGTATTCATAGGCAAATTAATTTTTAAATAGATTTTTAATGAAATTTTATTTTATTTGACTCCCTCATCCCTTCCTAAGTGATTTTGTTAAATTTTGAGAATGTATTTAATTGTTTTTAATAGTTTGGCACTAATTCATTTTTAAATAGATTTTCAATGGAATTTTGTTTAATATGACCCCCTCATCTTTCCTAAGTGATTTTGAGAGTGTTTTAGGTTGTATTTTATAGTTGTTTAACAATATAGCATCTTATTTTATTTCAAAACTCAATTGTCTTCATAGGCAAATTAATTTTTAAATAGTTTTTTAATGGAATTTTATTTAATTTGACCCCTTATCCCCTTTCTAAGTGATTTTGTTAATTTTTTTAGGTTGTATTTTATAATTCTTAACAATTTGGCACTAATTGTATGTCAATATCGAATTCTCTTCTTATGCAAATTAATGTTTAAATAGATTTTTAATGGAATTTGATTTAATTTGACCCACTCATCCCCTTCATAAGTGATCTTGTTATTTTTTAACGTTGTATTTTATATTTACTGACAATTTGGCGATATTTTATATTATTCTGTTATCTTTATAAAAAAAATGATTTTTTAATGAATTTTTAAAGGATGTTTATTTTAGTTTACCCCTTCATTCCCTCTCTAAACAATTTTTATTTGTTTCCTAAAAATTTAGTAGTAAATTTATTTCAATGCACTGTTTTTTTCATAGAAAAATACATTTAGACGTCACTGGTAATTCGGGTGTTTCCGGTAAAGTGCTGCTAACTTCACCCCGGTGATATGATTTGGCAAAAGATTTCTGTACTGAAATGTTTTTGTTACTAGGCGAGTTTGCGTACGTGATCTCTATTAATATTTACAGGAAATAAGTTTTAATTCTATTGTGTTGAAACGAGAGAACATTTGATATTTGGGTGATGGAAGATGTGTTTTCTGTTAAAATTAGGTATCATGACGTACTATCCAAGAGGAATAAGATACTATTTGGATATTTTGCTGTTTTAAAGTTGTTTTGTTATTGTTAAAATTAACTTTTTATTTCATACAGAAAGGTAGTCAGTTATACAGGGTGTTTCAAAAAGGTATGTCATAAATTTATCCTCAGATATATTACCAAAAAATAAGTGGATTTGGCTTTATTTACCTATATCAAAAACTGACTCCCAACAAAGTTACAGGGTGTTAAACTTACATTCAGAAAAACTTTTTTTTTTGTAAAAAGTTTGCTGTTGCGATTTTTTCTTCGAAATGTTTGCCAGTGCCGTAGATGTGAAGGCCCAATATTCTAAGAAGAAAAAAAATTTAAAGTCACCCCTTTAAAAAAAGTTGGGGAGTTGGGTACCTTTTAACCCCCCGTATTTTTTTTGACATAAAGAAACTTGCTTTATCGCTCTTAAAATAAAAAAAAAAACTATTTTTTTATAGCGAAATGAACTTTGTAACTTTCTAATTTTTTAACTGAATTTCTAGAACAATTCGTCCGTCCTGGACTTAACATATCAACAAACCTAAAAGTAGATTAGGAGTAATTGTACAAAACACGCATATAAAAATCAGTGGTGTGTCTAGGGCTTTGCTTAAACCGCCCCTGCAAAAAAATTGTAAATAGCTCGTTAACTAAGAAAGATACAAGGTTAATTTCGCTATAAAAAAAAAATTATAAAGTCATAGTTCTTTTTGTTTTTATGATCGATAAAGCAAGTTTCTTTATGTCAAAAAAATACGGGGGGTTAAAAGGTACCCAACATCCCAACTTTTTTAAAGGCGTCGCTTTAAATTTTGTTTTCCTTAAAATATTGGGCCTTTAAATCTACAGCACTGGCAAAAATTTTGAAGAAATAATCGCAACAGCAAACTTTTTAGAAAAAAAAAAACGTTTTTCTGAATGTTAGTTTAACACCCTGTAACTTTGTTGGGAGCCAGTTTTTGATATAGGTAAATATAGACAAATCCACTTATTTTTTGGTAATCTATCTGAGGATAAATGTATGACATACCGTTTTGAAACACCCTGTATAATTATTCTTTATTTGGCCTATAGAAAAGGGATTATAACATACCGGTGTAAAAATAAAAATAATAATAAATGGTTTAATTTATTTATTTATATTTTTGTAAAATTTGGTATAATCTTCAACTAGTACGTCATTGACTTCTGCATCGAACTTTATAACACAAATGTTGTTATTGGAAGTTTTATCAACAAAGATTATCTCGTTTTCAACCGGGACTACTTCCATTGTCGTTTGGGAACGAAAGGACATTTTTCACGACTGTATTTTTAGAGAATTCGAAGCTGTCTGGGAAAAAGAGTTCACAATTAATTATACCACAGTCTTTTATTCGGTAAAAAAATACGAATATGTGATGTTTCTCATTTTTAGCGTAAATGCAATATCTGTCTGAACTGAAGAATCAAAGCATTCAGAGAGATATTTGGGACATGGTATTTTATAAATAATCGGTGGCAATAAAAAACGGATTAGATCTCTCATGATTTTGTACAGTCTGGATCAAAATTCCGGATTTGTAGAATGGTTTGTGAAAAATGTTTTTTTGGCTGTATAAATTTATTGTTACTAGTCGGTGATGACTAACCCACACTTTTTATTTAATTTCTTTAAACTACCATACTAAAATAAGCTAATCTCATTAATGTTCTTTAGGCTATAAAATGATCCCACAACTTTATTGTGGGAGGTTCCGTTTTATTGGAAGATGTTGTGTTTAGATTGGCGTACAGGTAAAACTAGTCAAACAAATAGAATTAATCTTTTACACGATAAGGATTATGTAATTGTTACTTTATAGAAATAAAAAAATTAATTTTTAACCGACTCGTTTTTTTTTTCAGGGTGGTGTAGAAAACTGTGATTTTTTACCAATTTTACATGCGCAGTAAATAATTATTATAGAAGTATCACCCTATATAATATATAGTAAAGAGTTTCCTAATTGTTTTAAAAGTAGTTTCCAAAACTCCAACTCGAAAGAAATACACGTAGGTTCACACATGGAGCAGTAAACAAGAAATGCTTTATTAGGCTGATTTTTGGGTCACCCTGTAAATTTAGTTTTAGAATATTGAATATACTAAAAAGTGTAAGATGGTAACTGTTTCACCGTTGTAATAAAGATTTTAGAATTCAAAAAAAATATCTTCTATAAATCTTTAAATCACCCTGTAACGAAAACATTTTACAATGTTTTAATGTGAATATGTGGTGTAAGAATTAAAAAACCACATTCTGCATAGAAAACCTTAATTGTTGTACCCTGTTTCCGACTGCGGCGTTATGAAAAGTTGCTATTTCAGAACTTTAACACCCTGTATATCAAAAGCTAGCCATAGGATTGGATTAAGGCTATGGACACTTTTGGTCGCTAAGTTGACTACTATCACCTAGAAAAGTTTTATAAAATTTGACCGAAGGCCATTTCTCCATAAGAAAGGTGCCTGGTCCTTTCCTGAAATGGTCCGTATTCGAGAAATTTGACAAAATGTGCAAAATTCTGATTTTTATGAAAATTGTTGAACTAAAAGTTGTTTGCGATATCGATCTCTATAATTTTTGTTTATACATGATTTTTATAAAATGGACCGTAATGGAAAAGTGCTAAATGTAAATTTTTCAGTATTTTCGTTTTCAATGAATATCTATAGAAAAATGTTTCGAGGTAGATGTATGTGGACAATGTATATATTTAGTTTATCCTCTAAAATTTATAGAGATGCTGCAATAGGTTGTACAAAATAACCGGAAAAAGCCTACAATAACTAGATAGGAAAGTCATGTGTTGGACACATCAGATTTTTTTAAACTGTGAAGATGAGGAAGTAGCATGTTGTTTTTCCAACATTGTACTCAATCGTGATTATGGTTTTTGTGGCTTCGGTATATCTTTTTTTCATGTTTATTCTAAACTTGAACAAGCAGCCAGCCATGGTAGTTACTGTATTCATGGCAAACAACTATAGCGGTGTATCAGAAAAATTATATAAAATGTAAACAAAAACCTATAAGACAAATGAAATATTATTATTAAAAAAAAACAGTCATAAGGAATACAAAGTAATGATGATGATGAAGAAGAAGCAAAATATTTATGTATAAAAAATGTATAGAATAATTATTTTCACATAAATATAGCTAAAAAGGTAAATAGTTTTTATCTATCTATGGCAAAACAAAACCAAAATATTGAAAGAGATACTTCCGCATTTTTAAATAAATGATTACCAAACTAAATTCAGTACTTTCCGGTTAGTTACCCCATTGAAAACTCGCTTGGAAATTCCATATTTTATTCCTAGTGAAACATACTGATTGATTTTATTCAAATAGGGCCAATAAAAGTGCAAATTACTTCCTGAAAAAACACCTCTAATTACAAAAACGAGACCCTAAAATAGAAAATGGGGCCCAGGAAACAATCAGCGTTTCCGATTACCGCAAGTCATGTGGAAATTAACACCGTGTCATTGTATTTAATCAACGACAAATGAGTCTAACGTTTAAACTTTTTGCTAGTAGGGGTGGCTAATGTTCATTTAATATACACTTGGATTAACCTAAAAAATATCGTTATTTGATGGCTGGTGGTAACTATAAAATAAGTAATTCTACTAAGGAATTTACGACCACCGCTAAAGTTCGAGGAACCGATTAATTCTTGTATTGTCGGCGTTCTGCAACTGTCATATTGGTAAAGTTTTACATTTTTAACATATAATTCAGTTGACAGTTCGAGTTTAACTCAGATATTCAATCATGTATTGGAATAGATACGCCTTGTTAACATAAACAATTGTCGTATGATAATAAGGTATATAAAAATAAGTGAAAAAGATTTTTTTTCACTTTAATGTTTTGACAGTTCTGTTCTAACGTAAAACATCTAATTAGGACTAAAAATCAAAAATGGCGATGATAGACCTCTTAAAATTAATACTAAGGGCTCAAATTTTCACTAGTAATACCACTAGAGGTCAAATTATTTCCGGAAATTTTCTAAAAATATTCATGAGCGAGAAAAAATTTCCTGATATTAATTTGACCTCGCGTGGTATTCGGTAAGAAAATTCCACGCCGAATTATGGTTGAAAATTAAATATTTTTAAAATTTATTTTTCGTTTCTCAACAATGCAAATTATTTTCTGCAAGTCACCAGTGAAACATAAAAGGTGCTGTCGCCTTGATTGTTGAGTTGTCATGGTAACTAAGTTGTACCCTAACCTCGAATATAATTTCAGTTTTGAAGTTGTCAAGCGGCCCGACGTGAAAAAATGTTTCGCTGCAATTATTTAGGCCTTCAAATTGCTTATTTCTACTCATTGTAGTTGCATGGGAATACCATTTGAAAATAGAAAATAGTATATTCTTTAATTTTACGTAAGTTTTGAATAACTACAAGTGGTAGAAAATTGTTTTTCTGCGTTTTTATTAACATGCGTTATGAGCGCTTTAAAATGGTATGAAATTCATAACCAGCGTCAGCAAGCATCAATCGTAGGAGGCTGTGATCATTGTATTTTGACAGTTCAAAACATTAAATAACGCGCGTTTTGTTGCGATAAAGAATATTGCACAGCAAGTAAAACCAACAAAATTACCTATTTGTTTAAAAATGAATCGATTTTAAAATCATACGCTATGCAAAATATGCGTGAAATTGTCTGATGTAATGATCAATCATTGCACCATGACTTACTTACTCGGATTAATAGAGGATTGTGGCTCCAACTTGAAAAACGAACATTTGTTCCGAATTGTCCACGAATATTTGCACCTAAACTACGCAAAATTCAAAGTGCTGAATGGGAAAAAGGTGAATAAATTAGTGTCTAAATATTATATATATTTTATTAGACATAAACACATAATTCAAAGCATCCAAAGTGTTGAATTTTCGCCATTAAGAAGAAAAGAAGTGGCCGAAGAATATAGAAAACACCTTAGCATTCTAACTAAAATGTATCAAAACTAAACCTATTATGTGAACAAATAAAAACCAGTCTATCAAAAATGGTCTGTTATTGTAAACGTCAAAAAATTTCCAGTATAATTCGCTGTTGGGTACACCACGAGAAAAAATTTTCCACTAAAATACCTCCGTTGCCATGGTGATCTGTCAAAAACACGTATTTTGATTGGTTCAAAATTACAGGTGTGGAATTTTCACAAAAATTTTTTTTTGTCATCCTGAATGACATTCTCGATATATTCAAAAAAAAATAGTCAATTTTTTTGGCCCAGTCTAGTACTCATAATTATTTAAAAACGGGAATTCCTGGAAAACACAAATTAATTAAAATATACATTTTTAAAATTAATAGAAAATAAAATTTAGTGACTTCGTCACAAGGTCCAAAAAGTATTTGGTTGGCTGCTTTCTTAGCCAGTGAATCAGCAAGATGTGGCGCGACCTTTGAACCATGTTAAGGTGACCACGTTATTTATGGATACTTCGGCCAAAGCTTTGTGACATTCTAGTAATAACCCTAAGTAAATTCGTGGTCTATTTAGGGTGAGTAGTGCTTGTCTGCTATCTGTATAGATGAGCATGTTCCTAAGTACTTATACGAGATACCCTACACATGAGTTGAATTAAGATAACTTCTTAACTGCATTTAACTAATGCAGTTACACGATTTTTTTAATTTAGTAATATTTTCAAGAATCTCGTCAAAAACTATAACTATTTACGAATCGATATTTTGTTTCCTTTGTATATTTGTAAGTATATTTAATTTAATTTAATTTACAACTTACAAAACATAGGGAACTATCCTCGTATTTTCAAGAACATGTCGTTTAGCCAAAATATTGATATAATTCTTAAGTTTATCGGCTCCGCTGTATATACGCTTTACAAGCAATCAAGTGTTAAAATCGCAGGCATAGTTGTTCTCGTTTTCTGGAAACGTTCCGGACTGCCGAAGCCAGTTTCCAGATAATCTTCATCCGGATCGAAAGTTATGTGCTTAACAACTTCCTTTCTTTGCGAATCCCTCTTCTAATGAATGTCTGTGCACTTCATATTTTTCTATAGAACTACCGACTCAAAAAAGGCTGTTAATCACTTTCATTTCCTTTATAGATCTTACGAGAAAGAATTGTTATTAAAAATTGAGGATTCTGGCACTGCGTAACTAGAATTTTAATTGTTTTTTTAACACAAAAAAATAATTAAAGCAAGAACAACTAAACTGTTTAGTGCAGGTTATTGCCTGAATACACGATGGATGGGTAAAGATGAAAACACTCTTTTTTATTTTATTTATATACTTTGATTTGGATGAGATGAAGATGCTTGCTTCGTCTACCGCCAGTTTTGGAATTAATAAAACCTTTTCAACGTCATTCGCTTAGCCATTGTAAACAAAAAGAAGGAACTGGACCTACTGAAAAACCCTTTTTTGAATAAGTTTTATAGTAATGGTTTTAGAACGCATGGTTGCAGGAGGGTTTTCGTTTGCTGTTTGAGTTTGACTAATTAATTTATATGCCTGGTTTCTTTGACCTGTCTAGCAAAGTAACTAAGAAGAAAACTCTGGTTCCTTATCTAGGAAGAATGCCCGAAAGTTTCGATACTAAGGCTTTCGGATAGGCTTGACCCAAAGGCTTTAAGATATGTTCTCCTGGCAGATTAGCTTTAGAGGCATACATTTAAAATATGCTATCATACTTCATTGTGGATCTTATTATTGAATTGTAGATTTTTGGAAGAACTTACTTATCAGCTTTCAAATGATGGTTGCCTTTGAAATGGTGCTTAACCTTAGATTATACAAACCTTAGATGGAACATAAGACACTGCGCATAATCCCAATTCGAAATTATTCACACCCACCAATCACAGTTGAGGACATCACATGTCAGAGCGTTGTTCGTCCAAATTTAATGTATCAACGAGAATTAATTTGGTATTTTAGTGACTTAAATTTTGGAAATGAACATTAAAAATGCCAAGATGTGTTGTAAAAAGCTTTATTTATAATAAAAGTACGAAATGTGACGGTGATAAAGGAAATTTACATTTATTTCGGTGAGATATTTAATTTTTAAAGACTCTATCGACGGTCATATTTGTTTATTTCAAAATAAGCAGAACCGTACTTGATCATTGGTACAGATTATAAGTAGCAAATAAAGGTTATTATTATAAACTGTTTACTTTGTCTTGTTTTATGCGGAATCTTTTTTCAGGAAGTGGAAAGAGTAACATACAATCAAATACAAACATATCAATTTCATTACCAATTTATTCGTTTCAAACTTCACAACGGGTTTTAATAGTTTTTTCAAAACTATTTATGTAATATTATGGGATCGATCCATTAAATGTATATTTTGTTTAAAGATATTTATTTATTAGTTAATTTTCTTTAATATTAATACTCTCTTTATACAAGGTGGCCCAACGAAAACTTGATGGGGGTTTTGGACATATCGATTTTAGTTTGAAGGAGGACATCTTTTTATCATTAACTGTCATACGTATTTCCCCTATACTTCTTTACTCTAACCAATGCAAGTTACATAGGGAAAGTGCCAAGTATGATACGTAATTGAAAAGATAATTTTAAGAAGAATTCGGCAATATAACTATTCATTGGATTACTTTTGATTTTAACGCTCGATAACAGCATACAAAACTATTAGCTATTGTAAAGTTTGTCACTTCATTTAAAAGCTAATTATATTCAAAATTTAATGCGTAGCATATTTTTTTATTTTGGTTGATTACAGCAAAAAATGTGTATTCTTCGTTTCAATTCTACAATTATATAAGTTCTTGTGTCATTCAATTATTATTGTTATGATGTTTATACGGTCCGACCGTATTGTAACGTTGTCCGGGCGGTATAAACAGATAGCACTGATAATATTCGCTTCCTGCCCGCTATAATGTAGTTATCATATGGCTGACTTGTGCAAGGCGTATTTGAAAAAGTTCGATAGTCCATACCACAAAGCACATAGAGGTTCCACATGAATAACTAAGGTCAAAACCGACAACTGACATTTTTTATGCTATTTGCACGAAACACTAGATGGAGCTACAGGTGAAATTGTTTTCATTCTCGATTTTTTTTATGGATGAAACCAAAGACTCCAAAGATTATGACATGTATTTATGTTCTTGTATTCCATTTTTTCGTCTGATTTTAGTGGAAGATCCGGGCGTAGGGTTTTCAGTCCAAGCTTAAGCTCTTCAACACTCGGAGTAGCAGACCGTGTGGTAAAATAACACATAAATTACCTTCTGAAGTCTGACCTGCCTCTGACAGTGGTGCAGCAAACGGAGGGTCGTCTTCTTGCTCATCGAGGTCGGTTCTTTCGTCCACATTGGTGCAAGAATCGGCACAGTTGATGCAAACTTGGGTGCAAAACAGACCTGTGCGCCTGCATCCACAACGCCCACCACAGTCAGTGCGGCATTTGCATTATATTTGCTGCATTAGTTTGTCAGGAGCCGAGGGTTTAAGGGTAGTTAGTGGGAACAGACCATTTTTGGTTGACTTCCAACCCCACAGCTTCAGATCCAAATTGTTGCCAAGCCACTGTTACACTTGTATATATACACGCAAGCTATTTTGGTAGGCTGCAGAATCGGTGTGATAGATTCAATAATGCTGAAAAACTTGAAGGCGTATAATCACGTACTGCTTGTATCGTAGCGCATTCAAGAAAGTGGTTAGCCCCGTACAAGGCCACCAAAAATTTTTCTCCAGCAGCCGTAATTGCCGTTGGCTGGACTGCAAAACTCCTTCATATTGGTCAAATAAGCGCTTAGAGGAAAAATTAAGAAATGATCAGTATATGTGTACATACTGATCCAAATTTAAAATTTCGATGCTCACTGAACGCAGAATTTGATGCTATACAACTTTTGTTCTAAGAGTTTTTCACGTAGAGTGGCTGTTTTCACATCACAGACGTCTAAAAGTGAGTTTCTTGCAGTTTTCACAAAAGTTGCTAAAAATTGGCTTTTTTCGACTGATGATAGCGACCTTATAAATCGGTATGATTTAAAATGTACGGATGTTTTTCGATGTAGGATTCGATGTGTTCATCATCCCAAAAAACATATAATTCCGTTGAGAAACCTTCTACCGCATTCATGTTACGAAACAGACATTTTTAAACACCATTTGATCAGACTATATTGCCCTCATCATAAATGAATCGTGCTAACAAATGAAGTCAAATAGAGGTCTCATAATTTTTCATCTTTTAGTTACTTACTAAAATTAGGTACTACAATACAAATATTTAAGTCCGGCCCAGAACATATCCCTACTCCTTCCACCCAGTTTTTCGGTTTTGACAAAATTCGCGCAACGGCAAATGCTTCCTATGTTACCTCTACCCTTTCTAACCTCTTTGTGCTTAACGTATTAAAACAAGTAAATAGTTTAAATTACTATTTAACTATTTATACTGATTAATTGCTATGGATGTTAAAATAAATATAACTCATTACCCGTACTAAAAAAAAAATTGAAAATGTATTCTATATCATGCTTAGTAGTTTATTCTAATTTTATATTTTTATTTTTATCCTCCTATTTCAAAGCCACTTTTATTCGTTGATACCTGAAATTCTTTTTAAGCTTTTTGTATTCAGAACTGACCACGATCAACACGCCACATATAACGCGGACACAGGCCACACAAATAAACCACTCGGCCGCCGTATTCACCGAAGATATTGTGCTTCCTGAAATTGAGTTTTTGGTCGAACACGTTCCGGCTAGGGGTCATCGAAAGTTAGTCTATAACCATTTTGTTCGAAATCCACAGTATTCTCACGCGATTCCGGCGGCAAAGAGCACCCCAGACATAGTGCGGAGTTTTGATTCTGTTAATTTGGTTCCCTTCAATTCGAAATATTAATTGAGTCAGGTCGAACGGTTCGTAAATATTGATAACGGCCTAACAGAATTTGTATAATTAAATTGATTTTGTTTGACTGTCTAACCATATGTGGGTGAGAGAAGCAGGGCGTGGAGCATAGTACTTATTGTTAGTTTAAAATTTGTAGCGATTTTAACATGTTCCCTGCCAGTGGCAGATTTGCTCAGTTTGGCTATTAGTAAAGCTAGGAATAATTATAATAATAATAATAACATAGTAACATCTAAGACAGCCCTTTTCATTGATATAGTACTAAGCAGGCCATTTAGAGATTTTATTTTTCGTTCTCGTGACATGTCCTACAATTTTTTTTTTTATATAAATCATTGTATGTGAGTCACGTTTTAAGGTAGCCCGAAATAGGTGTGGCTTCTCCGGCAATAGAAATAAGACATACCCGTCTGTCACTTAGTGTTTCTGTAAATAGGCGACACATTAGGCGCGTTATTTATAAATAATGACGATTGTCTCATGGTAAACGCGTCTCATGGTGGCCCACCCTCCCCTACCTATTACTGTCAGTGACAAGAAAACATTTAATTTTATTCTGAAAATTATATAGACATTTGATTTTAATACCACTCTGCACTATGTATAGATTGCTTTATTTGTAAATTAAAGAACCTATAAGATTTTTAATTCTTTTTATTTCCAATTGACATTAAACGTATATATAAATTCCAAAAACCTGTCTACTTGACAACACTAAAACTCTAACTATCTATCACTAAGAACTAAGGTATAACCTCCAAGAAAGGCTAATAAGAAGGGTACTAAGGTTAATCCCTACATTCTCCGGCCTCCAACCGAAGTAGACTATTAAAGGGTCGTACAAGATAACCATTTTGAGTTTTTAACTCCACACTTCGAACTTGTTTGTCTCTTCCTGGAAATGTTTTGGTAACACGTGCCATCTTCCATGAATTTTTCATGCCTGTATCGGGTATGGCTACCACTTTACCAATTTTAATATTTTCATTTTTAACGTGCCATTTTTGTCTCTTCTGTTGAAGTGGAAGATATTCGATGAGCCAACGTTTCCAAAAATGTTGGGATTTAACCTGTGCTATTTTCCATTGCTTCCTTCCGTAAATGTTGCTATCGGAAAAATTTCCGGGAATGTTTTCCGTATTGGCTGTACCTATTAAAAAATGCATTGGTGTTATGGCTTCCAAATTGTCTTCATTGTCACTAGATATGAAGCTTAGTGGTCTTGAATTGACAATGCTTTTTACTTCCGCCAGAATAGTTTGTAAAAGCTCTTCAGAGGGATGCATCTCGTTCAGTATTACCCTCAATACAGTTTTTACTAATCGTACCATTCTCTCCCACACTCCTGCCATGCTGGGAGCTAAGGGAACATTAAATATCCACTTGGTACCTTCTTTCTCTAAATTTTCTATTATTTTTGTCGGATTTATTTCTTGTAAACACCTTTTCATTTCTGCTTCCACACCAACGAAATTACCACCATTGTCAGAGTGTATTTCTATTGGTCTTCCTCTTCGTGCCATGAATCTCTGCAAGGCCATCAGTGCCGAGTCTGTGCTAAGATCGCCAGATATTTCAATGTGTGTGGCTCTGGTGTTCAAACATGTAAAAAGGGCTCCATACCTTTTTACTATATCGTTTTATTTTCACCAGTAACGGTCCAAAGTAATCTACGCCACAGTAGCTGAAAGGGCGACTGAATGGCTTAAGTCTACATTCCGGTAATGGTGCCATTTCGGGTTGTATTGCCTTTGCTCTTCGAATTTTACAATATGCACATTCCTTAATTACTAATTTTACAGTTTCTCTAACTCTAATAATCCAGAACTTTTGTCTTATATTATTAACAACAGTTTCTCTTCCAGTGTGCTTCACCTTTTCATGAAAGGACTTTACTAAGAGCTTTACTATTTTGTTTTTCTTTCCAGAAGGTAATATTATGGGGAATTTTGAATTAAACTCAATATCGGCGTAGATTATTCTACTGTTCATTCTAAGAACTCCTGCATCATCCAAGAATGAAGACAATTTCAACAGAGGAGAACTTGTTATCTTTTCTTTCTTTTTAAGACACTCTATTTCTTCACTAATGGTTTGATATTTTATGTATTTGCATATTACTTATTCCGCTTTTTGATATTCTTCTACTCTTAATTCTGCATTACTTTTCCGGCTTTTTAAATTCTTTAAATTATATATAAATCTTATAGGATCTGGTAAGCAGTTCCTCAGAGAAATTTTATTTTCGGCTATGGCTACTACATTTACAGAAAACCTGCGTAGTTTTTCTTGTGATGTTTTCATAACTTTCTCCATAATTTCTTTATTTTTTAAAAATGGCGGACCTTGCAACCATATATTTGATTCTAAAGTATTCTCTCTTCGTATATCTTTTGTAGCCAAATCTGCAGGATTATCTTTGGACGAAATCCAATTCCAGTTACGTGCTTCTGTTAGCTCTAATATTTCTTGTATTCTATTAGCCTCAAAGGACTTCAGGCGATGCTTTGGAGAACATATCCAGTTTAAAACAATTTCTGAGTCAGTCCAAAAATATGTGTTCAATATTTTATATCTAGTTTCACTATTAACTAATTTTCCCAATCTTACAGCTAAAAGGACGGCCTGAAGTTCCATACGTGGGATGGTAACTAACTTTCTTAATGGTCCAATTTTGCTCTTAGCAGAAATAAATGCTACCTGGATATCGTTTTCGTCATGTTTACTTCTCTAGTAAGCAACGCAGCAAAATGCCTTTTCTTCAGCATCAGCGAATACGTGTACCTCTACTTCCGTAACAATTTTGGAAAAATAACATCTGCAAATTCTGAAATTTTCAATATTCTTTAATTTTATTATCCATTCTTTCCATATCGTATGTAATTCTTTAGGAACCTTTTCGTCCCAACACAATTCTCTTCCCCAACATTCTTGAAAAATAAGTTTTCCCAAAATAATCAAAGGTGACAAAAATCCAAGAGGGTCAAAGATGCTCATTATGACTTTTAAAATATCTCTTTTCGTGGGTACTTCCTTATTATTTAAATATTATGTAAAACTTTATCAAATTTTAATGTAAATTCAAAATTATCATCTTTTGTGTTCCAATATAAGTCGAGAATTCTATCTAAATTTTTGTAATCCAAATTTATATTATTATTTTTGCATATGTATTCTTCTCGAAGTTCTTGTAGTAACTTTTCAGAATTGCTCATCCAATTTACCATCTGAAATCCACCTCTTCGATGTATCTCAATAACCATTTTTACCGTGTTCAATGCTTCTTCCATAGAGTTTTTTGAGTCTAGGTAATCATCTACGTAGTGCTGATTTAATATTATTTCCATTATTTGTGGGAAGTCGTTTTTATGGAGTTCGGCATTAAATTTTTTTACATTATTGATGGAGAACAAACTGCACCAAAAATCAAAACCCTCATTTCATACACATCTGGGGCTCGGTTTCTGTCCATCTCCCTAAATAAAAAACGTTGACAACTTCGATCCTTTGCCCTTATGACCACCTGATGAAACATTTCTTTAATGTCGCCCGTAAATGCTATCTGTCCTTCTCTAAATCTAAATAAAATCCCAACTAGCAGTGGATAAAAATCCGGGCCAGTTAATAGAAAATCGTTTAAACTTGTTCCAGATACTGTAGCTGCAGCATTAAAAACAAATCTTAATTTTGGTTTCTTGGGATTGATTACTCCAAAATGTGGAAGATACCATGTCTTGGTATCCTCTTCTAGATTGATGGAAGACAGCTTCTTTGCGTAACCTTTTTCAATATATTCATCTATTTTCTGACAATATTTTTCTGTGAAATCTCTATCTTTATCCATTTTACGTTCCATACATTTTAATCTGGTGTAAGCCATGTTGTAGGTTTCAGGTAATACTATATTATTTTCTTTCCAATGGAATCCTATTTCAAATCGATCATCCAATTTTCTAATAGTTTTATTATAAATTTCTAATGCTTTTTCATCATTTTTAGATAATTTTTTAGAATTTTCATAGCAATTCTCTATTTCAAAATGATCTTCAATAATTTTATTTAAGTAATCTTTATCATATCTACATAGATTAACTAATCCTAAACGATGATCTTGTTGAGAATAAGGGCCATGAATAACCCATCCCAGAAGGGTTTTACTTAATACTACTTCGTTATAGTTTGGCTGAATAATTTCTTTAGGTATTAAAAGAGAAAGATTGCCCTGACCTATCAGAACTCTCGGTTTTGCGTGTTTAACTGCTTCTAGTATTTCAGGATCTATGTAGGGATACTTCATGTACAAAAATTCTACATCAAGTGACTGTTCAGGTAAATCTAATTTGCTTATTTTTCGAGCATTTTTGATCCTATAGGACTTAGATGGATCTTGATGAGAACATATATCAAAATTTACTATCTTAGAAGAGTCATCATTATAATTAATTTGTGTAGCCCATTGCAAACAAATGATAGAGGTAGGTCCTTGCAAATTAAGGATTTCAGCAAGGTCTGAGTCTATTAGAGTTACCGTAGAACCTTCATCCAATAAGGCATATGTATCAATGCATTTGTTATTGTTTTGGAGAGTGACTTTAACTATCTTTAGAATTACTGTTTGGGGCTTGATAGTGTTTCTTTTTAATACGTATGTGGTTTCTGTAGTTTCTAATATATTTGCAGCCAAGTGCCGTTGTTCATCTGTTTTTTCGTAGTCTTCTTCATCTAACGCCTGTTCATCAAGTTTAACTTTACTTTTCCCATTGTGAAGAAGACGATGATGTATTCTTTTACAATTTCTAATATTACATACTATTTTACTGTAGCACCTTTTTGCTACGTGTCCTATATTTAAACATCTGTAGCATATTCTGAATTCATCCGCACATTTCTTTCGATCATCTACATTCATCATTAAAAATTTCTTGCACAGATATATTTTATGGGCTTCGTTTTTACATACTGGACATTCTACTATTTTAGCAGGCTGGATGTTGTAGACTTGTTTTGAATCTGCTGGCATGGGAGATACTCTTCTGTAAGTAGATGTAGTAGGTAAGCTAATAGACATCAACAATTCCACTTCTCTCTTCAACCACTCAGAAAAATCTTGCAAATACACGTCTTCTTTTTCAATTTGTTTAGTTCTCTTAACTTCTCCCCAAGAACGTTTTGAGCTTCTAGGAAGTTTCTCTTCTAATCTAAATAGCAATTCTGGATTATCTAATTGCTTGGAACAGCCTACATTTTGAATGGCGTTAATCATGTTTGACACCGTCAAAGAAAATTGCATGAATGTGTCAATAGAGTCTTCTCTGGGGGCTGGACATTTTTCTGCTTTTTCAATTTGATTTATTATTATCCATTCGTCTCTGCCGAAGTTTAATTTTAATGTATCTATGATAAGATCTATATTATCTGGACTGCGGAACAGATCTTTGGTTAAATGATAAGCCCTGCCTTTCAAACATTTATTAAGACGCCCTAAGTTATCAGAGTTGGATATGTGCTTCTCATTTGTGGTTCTTTTAAACTCATTAATCCAGAAGGGGAATTCATTTATGTTGCCTTAAAATTTAGGTAAATCTCTTGTAGACTGTTTATTTGCAAGATTTTCTAAATTAACTGTTAAATTTTTCATGCACTTTACTAAAGTTTCTGACAAAGTATTTTCTTTTTCACCTTTTAGCTCGGTTTCCGCAGCTTTTGTACTTTTTCCTATTTCTTGCTTGGAATGGTTGCTAGTGTAGTTAGAATCAGTTTCGCTTTGTACAGTATATTTCAATTTTTTTTGATACTTTCGAGAATATTCATCATAAGACTTATGTTCCATAAAATCTTCTGCATATTTGATTGCATTTTTATTTACTTCCATTACCCATTTATTTACAAATGAATTTTTATCTGTAGCAGTACTCTCGTTAATTATTTCAGATTTTTTACTCTCATCAGTTTTCCTACTTTTCATTGACTTTTCTTTATATTTAAGATCCTGAAGCTGTAATTTGCTTAGTCTAACTTCTGCTTTAAGTTCTGCCATTTCAGCTTCCAACTGTAGCTGTTTTATAATCTTATATTCATATTCTTGTGTTTTAATTAATATTTCTTTCAAGGGTTTTTCTTGTAACTCGTACTTTTTAATTACCATATTTAATATTTTCAATTCAGCTTCTAATTTTTTTTTTCCTTTAGCCGATAACTGTAGTTTCTTTCTGCTCCAATTCTCTGGTTTCTAAATGGATACTTTCGACAACATCAGGAGTTGCTGAATTTACGACTGAAAAACTTTTATTATAAACCAAAGTCGTAGCTAGTCCATAGTCACTCTGTTGCGTAGCTGTACCATTTCCTGATATGACTGCACTGGTTTCCAAACCTGTGAGATTTTCTGTCTCACCAGGTATATACCTTCTAGGAGGTACTCCAAAATTACACCTAGTGCTCTTTCTAACTATAGCTTCTTTTTCTGATTCCATAACTCGAAGGACCAATTATAGATTGCTTTATTTGTAAATTAAAGAACCTATAAGATTTTTAATTCTTTTTATTTCCAATTGACATTAAAAATATATATAAATTCCAAAAACCTGTCTACTTGACAACACTAAAACTCTAACTATCTATCACTAAGAACTAAGGTATATCCTCCAAGAAAGGCTAATAAGAAGGGTACTAAGGTTAATCCCTACACTGTGTTTATAATTACTTCTGAAATATTACTTTTAAAACTTTCTTGTTATCCACACCATTCTTACTTGTGCAGTTGCGCTAAGCGCACGACACCATTGTTTTTTTAATGTTTATGAGACAAATAGTTTATATAAACGTATATATTTCATTATAATCAGAATAAACACTAATTAGAGTAGAAACTGTCACAAGTGAAAGAAGTCTAGTATTAATATGGCCAATATGGTGACACTTTTGACCACGTGATTGCGTCTACTTTCATATTTTACCTCCATGTACTGGGGACTAAAAATGTTGTTTATAAAGCTGGTAATTAAAAATATTGTGAAAAATTTCCCGAAACCATTTTACTTTTTAAAATTATTGTATAAAGAAATTTGTTACAAAACTTTGAGACATATATAAAAGAGACAGCAAGTAATGAACAAACAAAAGAAAAATATGAAAATATTTTCTATTAGAAAGCCAACTACCGTCTCACCCTATTTGCAGTGATATTATACATAAAGCAGCAGCATAACCCGGATAATTTGAGAGTTGCAAATTATTTGCAGACCGTAAATCTCCCACAGCGAAGGATTCATTTTCAAAATAAGAATTTCAAACGAGTAATTCCATTTAAGTTTCTGTTGAGCCCGTAAACTTGATAATAACTAATTATTTCAATTCTCCAGACAGCCATATATAGCGAAACAAAAAGAAACTAAACATACTTTACGGAAAATGAATAGCTCAACCAGGAAATTTATTCAGCTTCCCGGGCAATTTACCGCTCCTGATATGCTGACTCTGCAAGAAAATTACCGATGCAGACTCGAAATGAAGCGAAGAACCCAATTTGCAATTACACCGTTTAAGTGGTGCACAAGTGACTCTGACAGATATTCGGATGGCACCGATAATAATTTCAAGCAACGTGTTTAATCACGGTGGCTGCCGATGCCGGATGGAAATTCATGCAAAACAACTGAATCACCTGAATCACGTCGAACTTCATTTACCTGCATTAGTAAATATCTCTGAGAATTAATATACAGTAAACGTTCTATTGGCACTTAAACAATATCGTCTAAATAAGCAATCATTGAGAGGTGTTTCTGAATTCTAATGGACAGCGTTTATACAAGAAATTACTGAGGCCTTCTACCTATAGGGTCTAGGTATTGCATTCGTACTGATAAAAAATTGTATTTCCTCTAGTTTTAATAAATTTTTCGTTTATTTCAAATCCGAAAACTGAAAACATGCAGAATTTTCGATTTAACTTTAGTGCTTTAAATAACGTATTTCTTATGGAGCTTATTTCACTGATTTCACTATATGGATGGCTATGTCTGTTAACTATGAAAAAACTATGAAGACTAAAGTTCGCCAAATTTACTGTAGTTGGCACGTCAAACGTCACTGCCGTTCATTTTCTATGTAAGTCAATGTAAAATGTAGTGAATTGGTGAAAAGAATCAAAATAATGTGAAAAAAAAAAGAAGCTGAATACAGGGTTTTTCATTATATTTTGACCGCAACTTATTTTCATTATTATAACGGGCACAAAAAAAAGTTTTAAGTAGCAGCTTTGTTGTTTTACCTGTACCGACTAAAAATGTCCCAAGTAACAATTTGATATTTTATAAAAGCTGAAAAAATGTTTACAGAACAAAATTTATAAAATAGAATATTAGCTAAGAACATTTCCGGAACATTCTTTCAACAGTAATAAACACAAAATGGGCGCAGTATTACAGAACTATTTGGTTCTTTTGTAAATTCTATAAGATTTGTTGAATGCAGTTACCGAACAGTTACTACACATTTACACAGACTTTAAACAAATGTTTTTTTAAACTTTTATAACTGTTTTATAAATTTTCAATTTTGAGGTTAGGTTGCATATCAAAATCAGTAACATTTTAATTTTTTAAATGTATCTGGTGAAAACAAATTAATTCTATATTTGTCATAAAAGTAAATTCAAGGCGATATTAGTAAAATGGCAGTATATACTTAAGAGATATCTATAACGCGGTTTAGACATAATGTATGACCTACAATAAAGTCGTTTTTGGATGCGCAGCAAGAATTGTGTGAAACAAAATTAAATTTATGAAATTTGATTTTTTTTTAGTAATAAGATTATGCTAATATTACTAACGATTAAAATCTTTACAACATCTTATCATTGGTTTTATCTTAAATACTAGTAAAACCGACAGTAGATTTAGCTTTAAAACTGTCTTAGGTTTTTGTTAAATATGGCAGCTATTCAGAGGTATTAGAAAGTTATTTTAAGACTGAATCATAATTATAAAATATTATTGTAGTAAAAACAGCTGTAATACAATAATTAAGTTGTACTACTTATTTCTACAAAACAAGTTCATCATGGTTTGCTGTATAATAGTTTCATATTGCTGCACTATATGACAAAATATAACATAACCTTACTAAATCGTTTCCGATTTAAGTATTTGGGAATTGAAATGATTAGATTTGTTTCTACAGCTTTATAGAGCAAGCATAATTTTTAATATTACGAGAATAAGCAAATTTAACATGGACATCTGCAAAAATATGGCTTTCTTTTAGTATTGGGGCATGATTATTCAGAACATACCTAATTATTATCTGGCTAAATGATAGTTTTTTTTTTGAGTGTCTAGACAAACCATCAAAATGTTTTACTAATATTTTTTACTGTTCTCTGAAAAGCAGGTACCACTTATTTTTTATATTTCTTCACTATTTAAATCTGACATTTTCAGACCATACACTTACATACAATTGTTATGGGAAGTAGTTGAACAAACATAAAATACCAAAATAATATGGCGTAGGTACTACCAAATGTAGTTGCTTTATTTTTTTATAAATATTTTTAAAGGGATAATACTGTTCTTAAC
This sequence comes from Psylliodes chrysocephalus, assembly GCA_927349885.1. NCBI lineage: Eukaryota > Metazoa > Arthropoda > Insecta > Coleoptera > Chrysomelidae > Psylliodes > Psylliodes chrysocephalus. The sequence goes on from OV651813.1 coordinate 15,477,790, forward strand.
TAAAATAATTGCTGTACATTTTTTTGATTTGTAATAGTGCATTTCGACAATATATTACAGTTATTTTAGAGTTTTCATCAGAAGCAAATTGCTATTGATGCGGAATTATCTCACACTAATATTTATATAACTATTTTTTAAAGCGTCATTATGAGGTTAAGAAACAGTTATATTTGTATGACCAAAAAGTTCTAAAGGTAATCCAGAACAATAATATAATATAACTATAAAGCAATTTTATTTTATAGGCTGAAATATTGTATAGAACAGTTGTATAAATGTTTATGTAACAATTTCATAGTTATCGTGAAAACTATTTTATAATTTTGCTGTTAGAATATTGTAAAAACTAATTTATATAACTATTTAGTTTCAGAGAACAAAATAGTGATTTCTGCAACTGTAGTACAATAAATTAGCATTCCAGAAACAACAATATAATATCAATAAAATATAATAGTCTTGTAAACTAAAAATTATAAAGCTACTTTGTTAGTTGGGGTAATAACTGGTAGAACTGTATAGGCCTTCAACAAAATATATAATTTTTTAATGGGACACCCTATATATTTTTGTAATTTTAGGTAGAGTTGCATTTCCTGATTACAGATATATAATATTTTAATTATTTAGTCACTTATTGCACTATGAAAGCGTAACACATAGATTGCTATGAAAATGATGTTTCCAAGTAAAACACTTGTTTTTTGAAAATTGTCAATTTATTGCTTGTAATGGGTTATGCTGTGGCCGAAAAACTTGAGAAAAACAACAAAGCTTTTACTTAAAAACATTATTTGTGTTCACAAGAATAATAAAAAAAACCCTGTACAAGTAACATGAATAACAAAAAACATCAAAGCAAGATTTATTTCATTCCAGATTGTAAATCGGGAAATAAATCGGATGTAAAACTAAAGAAAACACAGGCAGAAATTAATTCAATGTCCTCTTAAAGCTTCTAATGTAAGTAAAATATTGTATGCTAGTCACAACACGTATCTTACGGAGTGTAGTTTATTTTATTACAAGTTTCTATAATATAAAATTTTACAGTCATACAATCCTGTCTTCAAACAACAATAATTATGCATTAAATTAAACATACTAGAAAGGAACATTTGTTTTTTTATAGTTTTAATGTTAGATAAAGAGTTGTTACTGTTATTATTTTGTTAAACCCCAATTTTGTTATTGTAAATGTTTTTTATAGAATTCTAAACACTCGGAACAGCTTTCCTAGGGTTGTATAACTACGAACTACGTTCTTTCAAGTTCTACAAATAAATATTACCTAGTTTTTTTTATTACATATTATTACATTTTGTGTTATTTTTTAATATATTTTTAATTATTTTTATTTTTTTATTTTTTGGAGAAAAATGGAAAAGGTAGAGAGACAATGACACTTTTACGCCTTACGGTCGTTCTAGGAAATTTGTACATGTACACATAGACCACATAGAAGTTAGACATTATTGGCTAATAACCTTATGCTATAATATACAGTTTTAATTTTATTAACAATTTAATTTTTTTACAATTTTAATTTTATATTATGTGGGTGACTTAAAATAGAAGTTTTTTAATCTTTCAACTCAAGTTATTACCTCTGTTTGTATTAATTGACAATTTAACATTTTATGTCCGATATCTCTTATTTCTCCACATTTATTTAATTTTATTTTGTACAGATGAGATGAAACTAAAGCGTGATTAAATCTCATTCTACAAATTTGCCTAACAACTCTTTTCTACTTTTAATATAACATTTTCTACACCATTTTTGTATATAGTTTTGTGGCCGACATTATATCCTGAGATGTACAGAGATATGTTGTTTCTTGACCTTCTTCAATAGCCTAAAGCTTTTTTGTATATTTGATGACCATTTCATTTTGAACTATTCTACCCAGATCAAATGAATTCTGTTGGCGCTATTTTTAAAACTTTTAATTATTATTGTTACTATATTTATAATGACATAATTTGTTTAAATGTTTGTTTGTTTGTTAGTGACTTAGAGGGAAAGCCCACTCATGCGACATGTCGCGCGCGACCTGCTGCATGCGATTTTAGGTGCGATTTTTAACAGACGTCAAGCACACGACGCAGACGTTCAGTATCAAAATAGAGGTGGAAGAAGTAGTAACGGTGTTGTTTTATTCTATTCGTCGGCAGAAAAAATTGTTAAACGACGTAGGTACTGGGTTCATCCATTATTTATAGACCCTTATGTAAAAGGCGCATTTAATTTATTACATAAGGATTTACGTCAACACGAAGATAAGTTCTTTAAATATTTCAGAATAAGAGTGGTGTCATCTGACGAACTGCTAGCGCAGATTCCCGAACAAATATTTTTTTCGCTATTTTATTTCAATTAACTGTTCGATATTTGAGGTCTGTCTTGAATATTGGATATAAATTCATCTATATCAATACATTTTTCACTGGAACTTTTAAAAAGTTAACAGGAAACTCCAATTCTCAACTGGCATTTCGCACGGGACTTGACGTTTGTATGAGTGATGCTCCATATGAATCCATGATAACGCTGACCGCGTGCGGCAGGAAAATCGCAGGCTTGTCATTTCTAATTTTCAGCCGCGTGCGACCACGCGACAGAACCGCGTTAATGGGCTTTGAGTCATTTAAAAACATCTAAAGTATTGCCGCGCGCGAAGCCTCGCGATCAGTCGCGCGCGACGTGTCGCTTAAGTGGGCTCTCCCTCTTAATTTATGTAGTGCACTTTGACTATCTGAGAGGATGGCGAAAAATGTTTTATTAGATATAATGCTTATATATTTCAAAGCCTCCAATATTGCCAATAGCTTTGCGGTATATATACTCATATTTATATTTAGTTTGAACATTGTTTCCTGTCATTTTTGGGATCGTAAATTGCACATGCAACTTTATCATAATTTTTCGACGCATCTGTAAATATTGGTTGTGCATTGGATTTCTTATAAATTATAAATAATGGAAAGAATTCATAATTTCTAAAAAAGCTAATCTGAAGATTTTATTTTTCTCACTCGCTTGATTTGAGGCATTCGCCTAACGGCTCGTACCACAAACTTCAGTGCTCGTGAGATAACTATCGCTTTGTCGATGTCTATTAAGCATAAATGATCAGCTGAGTAAATATGTAAAAATTTGTATTCTCAGTTTTGTCGAATAATTAAATAAACATTGTGCCATTAGTCAGTATTTGATTTATGGAGAAATTTCAATTTCAATTTCAAATTCAAATAGTAATAAAGTACAAATAATAATAATAATAATAATAATAATAATAATAATATTTTAAGATTAATATAGATTACAAAAAAATCTAGAATTAGCAACAAGCCTAAGCAAAAGCTGCCTGTGTTGCTTGTGCTGATTCTAAAAGATTTGAAATAAAACGTACATTTTATATTTTAGTGCCTAAGTAGGTATAAAAATAGGTAGGATACAAAATTTTTTTTTAGATTGAGTACATATGCAGAGCGAAGCAGACGAGGGTTATCCAGGAGTTATTCCAACATTTAATACAAATAATTAACAACAAATTTCAATTTTAAATCAGGTATAGCTTACAACATTATAGCAGTAAATGTGATTTGGTTATCTATTATATATTTTTTAATATTTTGTTTGAATATAGATAGTTTACTTTTTTGTTTGAGGTGTATGGGGATTAGATTGTAGAACTTGGGACCAAAGTAAAAGAAGGATCTTTGGGTTAGAGATTTTTTAAAAAGTTGAGTAGAAAGATCCATATTTGTAGTAGAGCGAGTCAATCGAGTTTGTTTACATTGAAATAGTTCAGGGCTATTATATACTTTTATGATACATTGGTAGATAAAGAGTGATTTAATGTTGAGGATTTCGTTTTCATTATATAATCGTATGGTAGTGAATAATTTATCTTTTTTTAATATTATTTTCAAAATTGTGTTACTTGCAGAGTATTAAGTGTAGTGTTAAAAGCCCCTCCCCATGCCGTAATACAGTATCTTAAAACAGATTCCACTAATGAAGAATATGTCATGATTATTTTTGTCTTAGAGAGAATATCGCGAAGTACATAAAATGTATGCATTAGAGCCCTTATTCGATTACTAACATGAGTGATATGCTCTGTCCAACGTATATATTGGTCTAGTATAACACCTAAATATTTTATGGAAGCGACTTTTTCAATAGTGGGACATATGCAATTGTTTAGCTCGTAGTTTGGGCTGTGTAGTTTAATCGGTAAGTTAATTGGCTGATTTGTAGCAGTCGGGCTGAAAGCAATAAATTTTGTTTTTTTTAATATTTAACGTTAGTTTGTTATTGTTTAACCATAGTGTCACCTTAGTTAATGTAGCTTCTGTTTTGCGATGTACGTCTTCCCACGTTTTTCCGGTGAAAGTTATGGCTGTATCATCGGCATAACACACAAGATGACCTTGAAAATTATTAATTTTTGTTATACTATTCATGTAAACAAGAAACAACAAGGGACCCAAGACTGTTCCCTGTGGAACACCCACTTTAATAATTGATTCGCAGCTAAATTCAGAACCAATCCTTACTCTTTGAACACGATTATATAAGTAATCAGATATAAGTTTAAACGCCACGCCCCGAATTCCATAGTCTTCTAGTTTATTTAGAAGTATTTCATAAGAGACTGTATCAAATGCCTTGGCTAAATCAAGGAATACAGCAGTGCATGCCAATGATTCATCCAGGGCACCGACTACTTTTCTCATAAGATCTATAATTGCAGTTTCAGTACTTGAATTTTCTATAAAACCATGTTGATAGCTGGAGATAATGCCGTGAGTTTGAAATAAAGCAGTTAGCCTCGCCTTCAGTGCCTTTTCAAATATTTTTGCTATATTGTTTATTAATGAAATAGGTCTATAATTATTTACTCTGCTGGAATCCCCTGATTTAAATATAGGGGTAACAATAGATTGCTTCCATTGATGGGGAATTTTTCCAGTCTGAAAACATAGGTTAATAATATGTGTTAGAGGAGAAACAATATATTCATGGATGCTTTTTATTGTTTTTACTTCTAATTTATCTGGACCTGGTGCACAATTATTCTTTAAATTCGAAATAAAAATAGTTACTTCATTTTTTGATATTGGCCGTAGAAATATACTCGAATTGATTTGATCATTACTGATAAAATTATCAGGTAAGTTTGTTGTGGGTATTTTATTTACCATTTCGTTTCCGAGGTTTGAAAAAAATCTATTAAATTCGTTTGCTTTTTCTTTATTACCATTTAGTATTACATTATTTTTATTAGTAATCGGTATTATATCTATTTTATTAGTATTTTTGCACGTCCTGAGATGTTATTAATAACTTTCCAAATTTTTTTTGAGTCGTTACCGGCTTTATCCATTTGTTTTTGATAGTATTCTTTTTTTGTTTTTTTTTAATAATGCGTTTATTTTATTTCTATATTTTTTATACTCACTTTCAAATTCAGGACCAAAGTTTTTTATTAGTTTTTTTTTTAAACAATCTCTATGTTTAATTGAAGATATTAGCTCTAAGGTAATCCACGGTTTAATTATTGTTATTTTATTTTTTACTATTTTTGTATCAGTTGAGGTTTCCCTATTAAGGTAGATAATCCACACATTACCGGGCTTTGTCCGATAAATTAACAGCAAATTTATTCTGCAAAGTTAAGAGTAAGGACTGTGGGCATTGAAGCCTTCCCCACCTTGACCTCTTTAGATCTATTGCGGATATCCTTTACCGTTGTTTAGAGTACCTTTTCCAGTTTGGTAGACGGCATAGACTACTAAGTACTTCTCTGGCATCGCTAGTTGTCCATGATTTTTCTTCCCAAAGTGTAAGGGATCTCAGTCTTGATAGACCTTTACATAATCGGCACAAGGTCTCTCCTGCCAGACTAATATTAAACTTTTATTAATGCCCTGTTAATAGGCCTACTAGTACTCTAGCATTATGGCTTAGTAGATGCTCCTTATTTACAATAACAAACAAGACAAACATTCAATTATCTATAAATTCGTTGGGCTCGAGATTTCACACAATTACAAGCAAACGTCGAAACCAATTACTGGACCCGCAATTCTAATTTGGCAAGTAACAAACACTACTGTTGCATAGAGATCATGAATAATAATGGTTACCTCCTCGTAGGTAACAAATGGGACGTGTATCCAACGTGCAGACAATCGACAATCGTCTCTTGGTCGACGTTTCGCATTATTGTGGCGAGAAGGTGGTTCTATCACGACGGGAACAGGGTCGAAATTGCACATTCTGAGAGACCACGGTTAAAACGGTTTTGCTTGAGGTTTATTTATGGGTCTCGCTATCAAATGAGTATGTATTACCAAAAAACAACATTAGAATTCCTGAGATATTTATTATACAGAATGGGTCGAAACCTTTCAAAGTTTTATAAACCAGGCGTAGAAATATCTTTTATTTTAAATTAGCAATAAAAATATTTGTATTTTCTGCAAATTTTGTCTTTGTGTAGAAGTTTACCAAAAGTCTTTCTGAAATAAATATTTTTTTGTATTGACACTAGACAGTATTTATAAATTTCATACAATTTATAAAGTTTTATAGGTAACTCTCCATAAAAAACCATTAATTACTTTTTATTATTCTTAATTTGATAATAAAACAAATTACAAAAATATAAAATTATTAAAAAGTTTATCAGAAGAAACTTACAATGGAAACATTATTACAAAATGTAAAATAACTAAATGTTTTTCCTAATTTTTTTTTTGTGTCATCGGCATCAACTGCTAAGGTTATTAGCCTCGTGTTCTGTGTAGGCTTTGTTACTGTTTCCCAGCGCCACTTTAGAAACAGCACTGTTAATTAGAACCCAACAGTGAATGGTCAAGTGTGAAATCCTACCAAGGCATCAATTTAAATAAAATTTTATTTGGCGGTGCTTTTCACAAAAATCATTTTTGACATTCAAAAATACAATTTCGTAACAAAAATCCAAACATTTTTTAAAATTTTGATAAAATTACAACAAAATTTTGGACATGCCCGGAGTTTCCCGATGTCTGGTAGCTCTTATTGAAACACAATTTATTTAATTAAATGTTGTTTTGATAAAATTATATGTATAAAATTAATTATTAATGTTAGGAAGAGGACAATAAAACAAGAATTATTTAAAGTAAAATAAATTCAGATTATTAGATTACCTCAGTATCTTTTAATAATGAAATTAAAAAAATATCATGCATTAAAATATTTTTATATTAATATATTTTATGTACAGTACGATAAAAAATAAAGGAAAAATTAATGTAGGTAATTTTATACATTTAAATTACAACGGAAGACATCTTGAAGTTGCAAGGTCATTGGAAGATATTTGCGACATCTATAAGTTTACATAACAACTAATAAAATAAAAAAAGAAAACTGTAAATATTACCCCAATGAAATTAATGCCGCTAATCAGGGTTTTAGGCTTCGTCACTTTAACATGTTTATGCTCCTAGTTGATATGTATGTGTAAAGAGATTGATTGTTTCTATTAGGCTTAACACTCTCCATTAGATACTTCTTGAAAAAAACCTCTAGACTATCTAAAGGTAAATTTTACCAAACTATTACAAATGACTTTCAAAACAAACGTTTGTTGCTCATAGGTCCATTTGCATCACTAGTCGTTAAGTAATAAGCCAAGCTTAAAATGACATTTCTCCATTGACAATGTCATTTTAAGCTTCACTTATTTCTTAACTACTAACGGTGCGAATGGCCCTTAGAGTTAGAAATAATAAAATCTGTCGATACTTATTACATATCAATTTTGTTTTTTTGAGATAGGTGGCTCTGATTCCATATAAAATGTTTCCATATTTTTAAAAAAATAAGTAACTGCCCCAATTTCTATTTTTTGACATTCACGTATACGGTAAAAAATGTGAAATTTATTACTTAGTGGTAAGGCCATACCTTTAGGAAAATAAAACGGAAGAGTTAATTGGATTTTCTTCTTGTTGAGTTTCAAAAATATTAATTTATCATGGTTTAAAAACAAAAACATGAAATGGGCAAAATATGCCTGCAAAGGCACTTTGTGCGCAATCTCACCTGTATCGATGTGACTTAATGCGCGAATTATATTTTGCTTACTTTTGTTAATAGAGACTGACGTTCCATTTTAAAATTACAGTTTACTGGGAAAAGATTATTTAAATATACACCGACCGGGAAAACAAGTACGAAAAAAATTCACTGGCTCCTGGACTAGTACTGTATCGAAGGAATTTAATGAATGAAACAAATTACGACCCCATTTATAAATACTACAATAACGGTGAAGTCTCGTTACGCTGTTGTCAGACGTATTTTTTTTTTTTTTTGATAATTTAAAGACTTAACAGTATTGTAAGCAAACGTAATTACATTACTATAGTTAAAAACATCGTAAACTTGGAATCAATGTTTTATCCAAATATTGCATTTCTGCCGAGGATCATCCGCGTTGAATTCAGAAATTTTGTAAATAATCATTTCTGTCTTGGTTATACATATATCTATGGTTAAAAGCATCGTAAACTTGGCATCAATGTTCAGTCAGATTATTGAGTTTCTACCGCGGACGCCAATGTTGATGCTTTAAAAATTTTGTACATAATACTATCTGTCTTGGTTATATATCTATGATATTATCTATTACGGACTATGACTTGCATACAAATGGTTCATACAAGAAGATGTTGAATAAAATGAACTTATTGTTTTTTTTTTTTTCTATAAATATGAACCATAAATAAATTAGAATCTACAAAAAATATATTTTATTTAATGCAAAAAACAAAATAATAGACAAAGGATGAAATAAAAATGTCTTATGGTTGGCCTTAAATAGCACCAAAATTTCAAAGTTTCTTCGGGGAGCGTCGATTATACCTGCAAACAAAAATAATCGCCAGACTGCACCAGACGAAGCAAAACAAGTGTTAAATTTTAGGATTTTTTGTGTTGAAATATTCATTGCTAATTTGTAATGTCAAAGAAAGCAGCAGAGAACCTAGGCAATTTTGAGTTAAAACCAATGCCATATTTTTAGGCTACTTTAAAGATATTTTTATGCTACTCGTTGCAAAAATCAAGGTGCTCTGATAGCTTCAAACGATGTTAGCAGAGCACCTCAGTTTTTTAAGTTTTATTCTTAAAGCAACGACAAAATATTTTTAAGCTATTTTTAGGATCTTAATACATTATTTTTAAAGAATAGAGGTTGCTTTGTTAGCTTCGAACGAAGCCAGCAAAGCACCTCTGTTCCAACAAAGCACCATGTATTCTTTAAAAAACACTATTTTTTTCGAAAAGTTATATAATATTTTAAGAGCCTAAAAATAGCTTAACCATGTGATATAAGAGGATGTTTCCAGAAAAAAAAAATAAACCGAGGTGCTCTGTTAATTTTGTTCCAACAAAGCACCCTGTATTATTTAAAAATAGCAACTTTTAGTAAAGTTTTAAAATATTTCAAGAGCCTAAAAATGCGGTGTGGTTGTTTTTAGAAGGAAAGCTTTAAAAAACCGAGGTGCTCTGATGACTTTTTCCAACAAAGCACCCTGTATTATTTATAAATAGCAATTTTTTAGTAAAATTTTAGAATATTTGAAGAGCCTAAAAATGCAGTGTAGTTGTTTTTAGAAAAAAGCATTAAGAAACCGAGGTGCTCTGCTAGCTTCGTTTGAAGCTAGCAGGAAACCTTGATTTTTGCAAAAAACGAGGAGCATAAAATTTTTGAATAGGGTATCATAATAGCCTTAAAATAGTATAAAAGTATGGCATAGGTTTCAACTCAAAATTATCTAGGTGCTCTGCAGCCTTCTTTGATATTAATTTGTAGATTTTTACGTTTATCTTCTAAATATTAACAATCGGTCTTCAGTCTCAGTCTGTTTCAGTTTAAAATTCGCGACAAGTCAAAGCGTGAGTCGACCGTTCGCGCCGGCGTAGTCTCTATTCCGAGAATAATATTGGTGATTCGAATACAAATCGTTAAGGATTTCCTCGGCGAATCCAGATCACGGATCCTTTTTTTCTTAAGTATTTAAATACCGCTTGCGGATCCTCAAAAAGGATTCGAGTCCAATGTGATTCGAATTCCCCCAGTTCTCTTAGAGAGTGCCTTATTTATTGATAATCTTAACATCATCCTTGACACCGGTCTCATATTTAACCAGAACGTCTACAAGGAATTTAGAATGCCCCGCTTTATTCAACGCCAATCTCGCCATATTTATGATACCAGGGCCATTATTTTTCTTAACAATTGTTTCTTTCGAAGCATTTTTGAATACTGAGGACTTAACTTCTATCTACACAGACACCATCAGCATAATAATTAAAAAGGTCCTTCAAGTATATTCTCTTTAAGTTTAATTTTTCATAACAGAATAGTTCATACGATATTACGTTTGATATTATGTGGTATGCAGTTACTTGAAGTAAGCTTTTGCGACAATCTTTTGGAAAAGGTTCTCGGTGAACACGACACACTTCTTTGTTTTAAATTAAGCAACATCGAACCAACTATGAATAAAGGACATTATCTGACCGTATTTGCCTAAACTACAATAAGTGTGATATTTTCAATATAAGCTTATCAGCCCTTATCAAATTCGGCTGCAAGTGATTTTCTGCTTCATATTTTGTGTTTGGGTATTCAACTGCTCGAATGTGGTCATTTTTGTTTTCGTTTCGTTTTTTATGTATTCGTATTCAATTCTTAATTTTACTATAAGGTTCGTATACTACTTAGGAGATGTTCCAAATTAAACAAAAAAAATATAATAATGCTATTGGTAGGCTTTGATAAGTAAACTTAGAAATTAGGGTTTTGAAATTTAAATTACAATAATTACTCAAAGACCCTAAAGATAATGACCCAGGCAGCACACTTTGGTATAAATTACGTATTTTTTAGGTACTACCATACGTATGAATACGGTTGATGTACTACCAAATATATTCGTGAAAATGTCCGCCTTATAAACGTCGATTACTAAGAATTTATCCACCTATAATAGCTTAACACTTTGGATGTGTTGTGTCCTAGACGGGCCTTAGCTAACTTAAGCTAATCTTGCATAGCACACCTAATCGTTCGGTAGGTTAAGTCGCTTGTCACCACTGTCATGTGGAAACGGTTAAACAACTTGAACCAAAATGAAGAGAGAAATTTAAATTTGAAAATATTAATATTAATAAAATGATTTAGCAAGTTGTAAATATCCCGAAATATATAATTTTGGGAGTGAGGATGACCAGGAACTTGTTGGATACGTTGTGGACAATGAGCACTGATGATGGCAAATAAGCCGAAAGCGCTTTGCATTGATTAATAAAAAAGTTTTGCACGAAATACAAGTTTTTCCTTTTGAATCTAAACTACGTGCACACAGCTGTCAACCTTTTTTGGTTTTTTAATTTGATATATTAATGTCCAAAGCCAAATTAATATTATCTTAATTGGGAATAAAAAAATTGATTTGAGTTTAAAGCATCTTGAACATTTTGCGCTATTTTTTTACGTAGATGACGCAGAGACAGGGTTATTTTAGACATTTTATTAAATAAAAAACAACTGACCAAAAAAAAAGGAAAATAAGTATGCTTGGAATAACTAGGTAACCTAAAAAATACGTATAAAAATAAAAACAAAAGTAAGGTTATATTTTGAAGTTTCTATAAGCATTTAACACACTGTACGTACCTATAAAACAGTAGTTGTTGTAAAATGCAACAATTATTAAAGGAGTAGCTAAATTAAACCATTAATAGAAACTTACCTATGCTTTTAATTAATATCGTAAAAGCCAGGACGTCAAAGCATTATGTAACAAAACGTGTACACAAATGAAAATGGACCAACCGATGAACCTGCTCCCACAAACCATTCCCTACACTAAACAAGTATTATTGTTTAGTGTAGGAATGAGAAAAGACCGTACCACTAGTACGTCATCCTACATCCGCCATCTAAAAATAGTTCCATGTGTATGGGGAACTTGTAATAAATATTACAGGTAATATAATTAAAAAAATATGGATGTAATGTAAATAAATATATCTATAAGCTTTTAATTTAAATAAACCTAAATATATACATATTATTTACTTCTGTTTACTAGTTCATCGTAAACTGGTATTATGCGATTAAGGTGACTTATATTTAAACGTAGAATAATATAGGTATATTAACAAGTATCGACAAACAAAAGCGTTTAATTTATCTGTTAAAAAACATTAAGTATAAAAATGGTAGATGGTAAACGTTTAAAAAATCAACCAAGACGAAATTTAAACGGGAATTATAAACGAAGAAAACATATTGTAATATAATCTAAATTTATACGAATTTAATTTAAATAAACCTAAACGTATATTTAGGCCCACTGTATATAAATATTTCATCGCAAACTAACAATAGTCGTATATTGTATATTTAAACGTAGAAAAATTTACAATTATATACCATAGGATGTATATAAAAAACGTATAATATATCGTTTAAAACACGGTATGTATAATAATCGTAAACTGTAAACGTATACGGAATCAACCAATACCAAAATTAAACGAGTATTGCGTATAAAATACGTTAGTTATACTAATGTGTGCTGCCTGGGGAGTTCAAAGGAAAAAAGATTTCACCTCATTCGAAGTTAAGCAACAATTTGTCCCTACTGTGTTAAACAAAGCACGTTTTGTAGCATACTATATCCGCTTTTTCAAAGCGGCCTAAAACTTATCATTGCTGGTTTTCAAAATGGATTCAGAAATATAAATTGCAGTCCATACCTGTTCGAAATCAATAGCACACTGACAGAACTAGCCAAAATAAATACGTAAACATCTACTTGACTTATAGGGAACAATTTCGTACATCGCTGTCCTTTTATTGGTCCAGTAATTTATTATTTACGTGCGGTGACACTTATTGAAAAAAATCGCCGACTTATTTCACAAGTTAATGCCCTCGTTGTGTAATATGTCGGAACTGAAAGTAGAAGTAATTGTATTAAAGAGGTTTTTTTCGGTCGCATGAACTTGTTCTCGGACGCAGTTTATTTTTATGTATAAAGAAAGTGTTCTCGCTTTTTCTTTTTGGATACTTTTGGGTGAGGTAGATTTGGTACGGATAAATTAGTGACAGACACCTACGGTGTTAAAGTAATGAAACTACTGAATTGTAATTCTTACTGATGAGGATATTATTATGAATAAGATTACATAAATTCTAGATAAATAATAGTGCGTTTAAGTGTTTGCAAAAAATTAACTGTAACCTAAACGTTAACGCCCAAAACTATCGTTTATATGAAAGACTGACTGCGAAAGGTACCCTAAATACCAATAAATAACGCAGCTGTAACGGGACCGGTCACAGTCTAAAGGGTTCACCGAAAAGCTCTGCGGCAATGGTGGAATATATCGATAAAATGCATGAGCTGAATGAATGATAAGAAGTAGAGTATCTAAATGGGGATAAAATAAGTGCGTGAGACAGCAGTGCCGTCATGCAAACCTCAGAGGAAGGAAAAGCAGTTTACAAACCAAGCATGATTAAGGGGGCGGGCAGTGAGTGGTTCCAATCCTCATTGGGAGAAGCAAAGGAATAACTAAAAGGTTGAAAAAAGTCCAAAATTTTATTTGTTAAACGCTATGTAATATTTACGTGTCATGACAGACAATGACAAATAATTGGCATATATGAAAATCCGCGAAATTCGTTACTACGTTTACGGCTAAAAATGAATAACAGTTTATTTTAGCTTTTATTAGGTAAAAAATACAACTTAAGTATTCAAGATATATTTATTATTATTTACCACTTGAAAATACAAAACTTCTTGGTTTGCAAGTTCAATTTACTGAAAATAAAAACCTAATGGAAACGATTTTCAACTTCATTGCAAACAGATTTTCTTCATTATCTTGGCCCTAATCATCACTAGAAACAAAGCCTTAACTGGACATGTATTTTATGTTAAACATTATTATTGTAGTTAAATCAAATTCTATGAATTTTTGTTTGACAACTACTTGGTTTTATCCAGCAGTAAGTTAACTGGAGTTTGACGTTAATTTATAGGATCTTAAACGTACGCAATAGTAAGCACTCAAGTAGTTTTCTTTAAAGAAGATACATGTAATATTATTAGAATATTAAAAGCCCAAGCAATAATAATAAACTAAATTTTCGGCGATGAAAATGTTTTAAAACATGACTTTTATAAGCTGCAGTGTATTTTAATAAATGAAGGGCGCTATAATCCTTGATAAATAGACTATACGTGTCAACTGCACGGAAAAAATGTGACTAGAAAATTTTACTACAATGTTGTAGTAGTAGACTTGTAGAAAAATACTTAACAATTTGTAGAAAATTTTACTACAATTTATAGTTAAAAACTATTAATTATTGTAGCAATTGAATTGTCGAATAAAATGCTACAACAATAGGAAAGAAGTCCACAATGTTTAGTATATTTTACTATTGTTTGTAGAAGTAGAAATTTATTACAGTTATCGTAATTACCACTACTAACTTCTGTAAAAATTTGTACAAATATTAATAATTATCTCTACAAAAAATAGTAATTTTCTCTACAAAAAATAGTAATACTTTACATCCCTTCTTCAAAAACATTCTATAATATTGTAGAAATTCTAAGTCATGTGAACAAAACAGAATTCTGCTATTGGCCAATGTTTTGTGACGTCGATCATAAACGGCCAGACAGCAGTAGCCGTTCGCCATGTTCACATAACAAAGCATGGTACATATACGAGTACCTATAACACATTATTATATTATAAGCACCGATGCGTTTGAGAAAATTTTAATAATAAATTCTATTGGTGGTAAGTACATTTATTATTGTTTCTGAATAATTTACCTTTAGATAACTAATTTAAATAACCTTAGTAGATTACTTTAAAAAAATAGTTGTGCCCAACGATCGAATTTTGTGCCAAGTTCAATGATTTTTTGTCTTAATTGTGACATACCTACTTTCTCATTTTTGTTAGTTATCTGACTTAGTCATTTAATATCCAAATCAGTGTAAAGGTGATAAATATCTCCGTTTTAAGGGTATGAACAATTCAATTGGTATTAATTTTATTTCATATTTTTCAGGTGCAGAAAAGCCAACTGAGACTGAGGGCGCTATTATTACTGTTATTTATTACATAATGTAATTAAGAATTTGTATCTTTTATATTAAAACAATAAATTGAATATTTTATTAAGGAACATTTTTTTCTAGGTCATAATTATAATAATTATGGAATACTACTACAAATTTTATTAAAAATGACTACAATTTGTATGAATTTTTACTGTTTATTGTGTAAAATTTTCGTATTTATTTTCATAAAACGCAATCCATTTTTAATATAAATTCATACAATGAATAGCAAAAATTATAACAATTTGTAGTACAATTCTTATGATACATTTGGATCTTTTTACTAAATATTGTAGATAATAACTCTACAATACATTCTCCACAAATATTTAGAAATTTTTACTACAAATTGTCCCTGTCCCTATATGTACTATTTATTGTAGAGAAAAAATCTACAATTGTAGAAATTTGTTCTACAATTTTTTTTCCGTGTGATGACAATAAGTATATAATTATTTTAAACCGAGTAAAACTATATTGAAATAGGTTTTTTACTCTTTCTAAACACTGGTTGTGTAAATATTATCTTTGTTATTGATGTGACGTGACACTTGTGACAGTATGGGTGTGCTATTAATACCTCCGAGCAATTACTACTAGAGGGAGTCTTCCCCCCTTCACCGCGCTAAATTTTGTTAGCATCATCTACTCCCCCAAGGGGGAAAATACCTCTTCTGTAATTGGCTTATTTAATCAGCGTTGCCAAGTTTAACAGCGCCAATTCTGACACTTTCTGACACATGTCAATTTATTATTTGTATTTTACGGAAAATATTATTATTTATAACGTTGTAAGGGTTGTAAATATATATTTAAGATTTATTATCTCTAATATTATGGTGAAAACATACTTTATGTGTAAAAAGCCTGTTGAAAATGCTTCTTTAAGATAATATCATAAGTAAGTACAGACACAACCTAATTATTAGATGCGGTGCATTAGGCAATTACCTTTAATTTGCAATTAAACTTTCTTATTTTCTTATCGAAAAATTAAAATTAAGAACAAGTAAACTCCAGCTAAGTTCGTCTTCATCCTTCTCATAATGATTATAGTAAAGGTTAATTACTTATTATTATTTTAATATCACATCTTTGTAAAGTTTATTGTTATTTTTTTTAGGTTTCTTTTACTTAATATGAAAAAAAAATACATGGTTCCAAAATATAGGAATTCAACAAGTGACCACCTGAATAACTTTTTTATTACAGACCTCAGGGGAGGAAAATATTAAAGAAAAATGCAATTTCGACGAAAGAAGTATAATAATCAATCCCGTCACTACTTCTACACTATATTGATCTGCTACTAAAATACTAAAACAGCAACTAAGTAGAGAAACTTAAGTTTCTTTCAAAAAGAATGTTTAAGGAAAAAGGCATAGCCATTTTTTTGTTGACACTTTTTTTTAACTTATCTCAAAGACTATTTTTTTTTTGTCATCGGCTTTAACTAATGAAATTCTGTTAAGGTTATTTCGCCTCGTGTTCTGTGTAGGCTTTGTTACTGTTTCCCAGCGCCACTTTAGGAACAGCACTGTTACTTAGAACCCAACAGTGAATGGTCGAGTGGGGAATTCTACCAAGGCATCAGAATTAATTTTAAATAATTAAATTAAATGAAAAAATTCCTGCCAACGGTGGGATTCGAACCTGGGGCCCTTGGATCCACAGGCAGAGACTCTACCACTGAGCCACCCACCCCATTTAATTTTGTGTATTGTTTAAATTTTCATTTTTTGTACCTAATTTGTTTTAGGTTTAAACAAAATGAACTTCTAAGATATGCATGAAATATCCCAAAAGAGCTAAGGAAGGTTTTAAAATTCTTAAGAAAACTATTCAGAGCCAAAAACATAAAATAGTCTTCCTGTCCAAAATATAAATAGGTATAAATATTTAGATATTATGAGTGATTTTTTATTCTATAAATAGAACATAATTTGCTCCTAAATCACTACCTAATGAACTATATTATATAGTACAAAACTAAACAATAATATCACATTATTCATGTTTTTTTTTAATTTCCTTAAAAAACGTACCAAAAAAATGTGAATATGTATTATTGGAGTATACATCGTTATGCTAAAACAATACTAGAACAACTTAAATAATGTGGGTTTTGACTATTTTGAGTTATGCAGATCATTATGATCTAAAAAAATGTTTGTCTGGTGCTATAGTCAGGTAAAAAAACATTCATTTATTGAAACACAGTTGCAATATACATTTTATTTATTATTTAAGTTAAAATTATTAGGACATCCTAAAATGACTTTTTTCGTTTGATGTGAGAATAATTATTCTACATTTTTGTTGGTGAAATACGATATATTAAGATGTCTTACTGTTTTCTCTGATTATCTAAAAAGTTAGAACAATATACAAAGACTGTTATAACAAAAAAGAGATATACCTTTACTCAAACACACAATTAGTTAGTTCAATTGTACGATAACTTAAAGCAGAAATCCAGAAAACTTTAAAAATGTGTTTAAATGTGTTTTTACAATAACAAGGACATACTTATTAAAAAAACTTGGCACATTAACATTGACGATATGTTTTTATAATATATTATACAAATCACAACGAACTACACAAAATGACATTATTAATAATTTAGCAATAAAAAAGTTAAGTACAATGATGACATTAAAATTTGAGTTTCTCGAAATACTTTTTTTTTATTGTCTCAGTACCTACCTAGTATTTTTCTAGCACAATGATATTATATGAATGTGCAATGTGTGATATCTTATATTTAAGAATAAAATGATATATTTTTTTGCAGGTTTCTGTTAACAACGATTCCAAGAACTTTTGAAAATATTATTAAAACGGCCTTTGCAAATATAATTCTCAATTAAGAGCTTTTGATATAACATTAAATTTTTATTCTCCATAAGGTTACAGCTTCCTAGAAGAAGGTTTTACAAGACTTACCAGACCCAAAATATCAAAATTTTACCAACCAATTGATGGTTCTACTGGTTTCCATAGGAAAATTCTCCTCGAAACTACTAGAAAAAAAGTGGCAGAGGCAACCGAAGAAATCAAAAAAGTCTTTTGCAAAACAAAAACTAGAAATTTGTTTAAGAATTTAATTATTGTTTGAAGTTTTACCATTAATAATTTTTGATAACGATTTAAGATTATGAAGTTCTGTTATATATTTTACTCTTTGATAACCTGTTTAAATTTTTATTAGAACCGAAATAAATTCTAATTTTCATTTCAACCCTCATAATATATTAAAAGATGGAAAAACGTTTGATTAATTATGTTCAGGAATAAACTATTTAAACATTTATCTACCTAAAATGTGTTACTTTTAGAAGGTATGTTATTAACTTTCTATTTGTACTTGTATTAATTTATTTCATTTTATTATCTGTTGTATTTTCAAATTGATTTTGATATTAATCTTATATATTTATATATTTTTTATATTCACATATATGTTTTTCTCATTGAAACAAACGTTTATTAGCTTATTAAATATAATGAATTCATGTTGTTTTATTATATGCTTGTATGAATGATTACTTTTATTTCCTTTTAAAAATGAATTTCGAAGATAAAGCCGAAACGGTGAGTGAGAATAAAAAAATAGACGAAAGTGACGATATTTACTGAAGCTTTCATCTACACACTCCTTTTTCTAGCCATTGTTACGTTTCAAGTATATAAAGTTAAATGTTTTATAAAAAATGTTACTTTTACAAAGTTACGTTATTAAAACATATTTTACACCACGTTAAATTTCTAACCCTTTACCTGGGTCTAATTGTAAAAATCCTTACAATAAGAATTCTTACAAGCCTCAGGCCTAGCTCAGATCAAAATAGGTCAGTGGGATTCGTTTAGAATTTACCTTCAAGTCAATGACAAAGTCTTTAATTAAAAAGACTTAAAAGAATTCAATTAAATTAATTTGGGCGCCATACCTTTAGATGTACAATAAAAGCAAATTTGTCATTAACTTGTCAGTTGAAAGTAAGAAAAAAAACTAAAATTTCAAAACAATTAATCGGCTTTAATTTAAATTTCGAATTTGACTGAGACTGATTACATAATATAAAAGAAAATTAAATGAAATTATTTTAACACATTTTACGGTTTACGTTTTACTAATGATGAGTTTAAAATTAAAATTGACTAGTGACTCAAAATTGTGTGTGTGGTCCTGGCCGACACTTATCTTGTGTTTCCGGATTTCAACGGTCGAACTGGTCTGGTCCGTGTCTTAATGGTAGGTGAGCGATGAGCCTACGATGACTTCAAAACACTGCAGTTCCTTACGCAACTCAGTCCAAGATATTCCACAGCTCTAGTGGCAACTAGCTGACAATGATTCTGCAGTTCCAGATTACAAAGGACAATTCCTTAGTTTGTTACAGATCCAGATCCTTAGTTTGTTACAGATCCAGAGCCAGTTCCTTAATTTTAAGAAAGAAAAAACGTGTCAGTTACAACAAAAAAAAACCGTATTTTCCATTGCTTCAAAAAAAAAAACAACAACACATGTGGTCAGCCAAAAAAACTTCCAATTTAAATTAAACATTTCAAATTTACAACAATATTAGAGATTTGCAATAGTATTTAATTTAAAACACATGAAGAATGGAAAGATTTTTTTAAATAACTGAGAAGAAAAAATATAAAATTAATGGCAGCCATTTTGTACATTTTGGAATTTATATTACGCGAAAAGCTCACTATTAATAAAAGAGATAACTCAAAGATAATTTCAGCAGAATATGCACACAATAAAATTAATTTCTACTTTTCATTATAAAAAAAAAATTTGAAATTACCTTAGTTTGTCGGACACAATTAACAACACTAAACCCAACCGGTTTATTTAGCAGCCAAATTGAAAAGAAAAAGGAGTCGATCGAATATGGAACGTGGAAAAGTAAGCCAGGCGCACGCACAACACCTGACCGTAATTATTGATTTTTAGAGAGAGCGCATCATTGGTTGAGCTATCGAATGTCTTAGACAGAGACAAATTCCCGTTTCAACATAATATCTATAATTCCAAATACGAGGGAGGCTCAAAAAGTATTAGAATATATTGGAATATTTGAACTAATTAAATATTGTAATTATTAAAAGGGAGTGACGATTACAACGTAACACCATCTACACCTGAGCCAGCAAGATTCTCCAGATTTACAGAGAAAACGCTGTTCTCTTTAACATATCCAGACCTTCTTTGGCGGGGACTATACCACTACATTATCAGCTTTATTTGTTATCCCGAGCAATTTAAATGCATTCGTATTTGCTCATTCTCACCTCTTCTCTTGTAGATTCCGTACTTAGTTTACTTATTTTTAGTTACGTTTGCACTGCTCTTTTACTTTCACAGCTTTAATTCTATAATGCTGTAACGCTACAATATGGATAATATGGATCCATTTTTGTGGTTTACACTATTTAATGTTATTCGTAAGTGACCAACCTATTATAATAATTAAAGATTATTGTATTACAGGCCTGAAGATGTTCCTGTAAGGCCGAAACTAGTCGCTGTATTTATTTATAATAAAATTGATTTTAAGGTTTTATTCTTCAATTGAAAAAATTAGACCTTTACAGTGATTTTGTTTCATTTCCTGCATTAGACACATATAAGACGGTATTCATTTTAAAAATAGTAAAATTAGCAAATTAAAACGTTTGGATAATGTGTGTTTTTATAGATAAATGATACGCCACTAAACAAGAAGGATGTTTACCTTCCCCCTTGTGCCCGCTTTCTCACTTCCTCCTACAGATGTTGCTAACACAACAATCGCCTACAAACTCGTTTTCACGGTCTCTCTATTAGTAATTGCTCGGAGATTAATACATCAACATAATAGCATTGCGTAGATGGATATGACTTTATTTGTACGATAACTGAGTTGAAAGTTTATACCAAGTACAATACACCTTATATAGACGGCCTTGATTGGAAAAACTAACACTGTATACCACATTCAAGTTATCTGGTATGGAGTGACTCCAGAGATCACTTTCTCTTGTTTCTTTGATTTACTGATAGTGGACCTGATAATATGATTCTGACGTTTTTAGTTCAAGATTTGCATATCACTTAAAACAGTTTATTAAAAATTAATAACCTGTTTGAGTGGAGTTAATCTCTAATGTGAACTGACCTTTAGTTAACTCAAAGGAACGTACTCATTTGAAGTGTGTTACTTGACAGTTGACACTGTCACTCATTCATTCTTTGTAAAAGTGACTTGATGTATACTTGCATAATAAAGGTTTATATCCATTTTAAACTCGACGTGTTTTAATTAAAAGTTATTGAAACATAACCATTTTAAAATATAACAATGTAGTATCTATCACAAAACAACGTTGAGTTTAAAAATTAAATTTACAAACAGTAGATGTTAATTTGACTAGAAACCTTTCACTACTTGATATAACAAAAGTAATCAGGCATACTTGCACTGCTTATTTTTTTAAATGAAATGTATTATAGGTATGTTGTTTGGTGTGAAAAGAAATATGTCGTTATTTTCCCTACAAATGGTCCTCGTTTCTTCTAGACGATTAGTGTTATTTAGCGTGTTTTTTAAAAAAAATTATTGTTTGCGTTATCACTTAACCAATTTGGTTATATTGAATTTATAATTCTTGTAGATATTAGTTATTTCAAGGCAGCGAGCTAGTTATTATTATTTTTAACATTTGAATTGCTAATTAAATTATTATTAGTGATTGACCAGATTGATTATTATTAAAGAATTAATTGGTTGATTAATTCGACAACTCAGGCCTGGGCTAGCCTGATGTTTAAATAAAATACATTAGATGTATTTCTAATACCCTTAATATGTCAAAATGGTATTATCTCTCAGATAAGTGTGTTATTAATATTTGTGAACATGATATCTTTGCATAGAAATGTATTGACTTAGAATCAAACATACGTTTTTATTATTACATATTTTCAGTTTGTTTATTAAAATAGAATGAACTTGTAACCTAAGAAATGAACTTGGTGATTCCACCAAAATTTTTAAACTAAAAAAAAAATTTATTAAAGTATTAACTACAATTAAAAATGTTATCTACTACGGTTACACAAGTTTCGGTTGTTCCGGTGTCAACCTTCGGGCCTTCGACGTCGCTCAGACGGCAGCTAGGGGGTGGATAGCTTACAATAATTCCGGAAATAGTAGACAAATGAGTAGGCGCCAACTGGGTCTATATAGTGGCCAAACTATGATCCTATTTCCCCAAAAACCCAGTAAATGAGGAAAGAAATAAAAGACAAACCTCAACTTATGTTCCTTTATAAAGAAAAAAAAATATTTACTAAATATATCGGCTTTAGATATCGAGGCAAATGTAATTTTTTATTAAATGGACTGAAAATTAGTTATTATAACCCTTATCATCCGTTTTATAACTAATAATCAATATTCCGTATTTTCTAAAAAATAAAAGAAAAATGTATATTTGGGTTGCATTCGCAATAATCCAGTTCTGGCGGATTGGCCATATTAAGTCTACATAATCCAAGCCTAGTGTTACGGTACTAACATTCTAATAAAATCTTCCAATGGATGTTCCAAAAAATTTTAATAATATGTTTTTCTATGAAAACTAGAGATACGGAGGCGAATCGGCATACTCGAAATTCGGTCCCAAAAAACGAACGCTAATTGTGCTTTTTTAATTCAACGTAAGCACGCTGGTGTTGCTAGCGTTGTTTAAAAATCACATGGCTTCTTATGTAAATTTTACATAGTGCGTAAAGTTGTATTTTTTTTACTAATGTGTATAGTGAAAAAAGTAACTTTTATATTTCTATTATTAGTGAATAATGTGCATGGTAGTCAAAAAAATATTGTATGCAATTCGTATGTAAAGTCCCTTTTTTGACTCATGTGATTAAAGCACTCGCCTGCGGCTCGTGCGACAGCATTAAAATTCGCCAAGAGAGAGTAATTTTACACACTTCTTGCATAAATAACTATTTCTTAATTGGAAATATTCATATTATTTTTCAATACGCAACAAGTTAAAAAATTCAACAAAATAGAACTTCATCTTATAGATAAAAATTAAACGTTTTAACAAAAGTCTCAGCTTTGTTCAGGAAAAAAAAATGGATACACCGTAACAATAAAAGTTTACAAAAGGGCACTTGAGAATTAGATACACGTCATTTTTTGTAAGTTCCTAAAATTTATTATCGCTTTACCTTTTTGTACCCAATTAGTTTACTCTTTTTCCGCATTTTGTTGTGGCAATTGATAAAAATAAAACACAAAAAAAGACAAAATTTTAGGACGTTCAAATTCGATAACAGATCAGACTAGCGTGAAGCCAGCAGAAGCGCTACAGGCTTTGAACGAATTTATCCTGTATAATTATCGTTTGGTGTGTCCGAGGTCTTTTTAATTTAATCCTTTGACAGATGCAATGGAATTAAATTTGACATAATTACAGGTCGTATGATGCAATTAAAATGAAGCAAACGGTAATTTAATTCATTTAAAGAATTCGCTTCGAACTGTTAAATTGGTGTGTTAAAACGAATTTGGCGCAATGATATCGAGGCGTTTTGTAGGTGTTGATAACGCCAAATACTGTTACAGTGATTTTTTCTCATTAAAATTTGTTAATTGGGGTTTTTAATAATTACTCAAAAAAATAAAAACTATACAAAAGATTAGGACGGAGCTTAGCCTAAAGTATTACAACCTTATGGCGGTTTTCCACTAAACGGACAGAACAAAAACTAAACACAAACTTGTGTCGAAAAAACAAAACTCCAACTTTTCGCAAATTTTTTAAAGACTGGCGTGTTTTAGGACAGTTGGAGCTCGAAAGCGGTAACATCAAAAGGTTTCGACGTTTCGAGGTTTCGATTCTGTTTACTGGAAACGGTCGTGTTTGTAGTCTAAATGTACCAAATTGGTATAGGTTTTTTTTATAAATAAGTAATTTATTTTAAAACGGTGGATAGATTATATAAGTATTGTGATGTTTGTTTACTTTAAAACAACAGTTTATTTATTAATAATTTATTTAAACAATTATTTATTTTATAACACAACTATTCTAATTTATATATACTTCGAATGTCTTTAAACTGATCACTATTTATATTCACCACTGTCTATCTACTAATTACTATTTATCTTCACTGTCCATATAATAACTAACTCTGATGGCTCATCCACCAATATTTATATACAAATTTCTAAACTTTGGTGGAGTCTCGAAGCTTCTCCACCAAACTGGAAATATTTGGAACAGTCCAGAAATATTATCCCGTCTTTTCTCGAATAGTCATCGAAATCACCTCTGCCATAGTTGTCCCATAGGTTTGGTCCTAAGGGGTTTAATTATGTATAATAATCGAACAAGTTGAGCCTCAAAGGCCAAATAAGACAGAGAGGGACTTGTAGGGTTAGAGCATGACTACAGTTCATCAAATTTCTAGAGGCTTTCGACGGCTAGACAGAGAAAGCACTACTGACAGGCATCCCGACGGATTTACGCAATGAAAATACACTCTGCGCATCAAGTATTTCACTATTTCATTCAGACGTAAATGTCAGATGTAAATTTCGCTAAAACATTTCTTTTATTTTCGTTTGTGTTTTTTGCTCATTACAGTTTAATAGAACCTAAGTATGGAGTTTAATAGCAAATTAAGAGGCCGCGTGATTAACAGTCAATCCCGTGAAATAATAGCCAATGTTATAGAGTTTATGAGAAGAGAAGGAAACTTTAATTCACCTTCAATACCATTTAAAAATGTAAATGATCGTGTTGCTGCAGCCACAGGAGTATCTAAAAACACTGTCGTCCGCATTTCTGGAGAGAAAAAAAGAATCGATAACCGTGAGATATCGGAATTTTCATCACCAAGAAAAACCATTAAAAAACCAAAAACAGTTAATGATATAGATGAAGCTGCACAAGAATCAAATTTTATTTTTTTATTATTAGATAGCTATTTTTGTTTCTGAGTTGTGTTCATTTACAGGCTCAATTTTTTTCCGTTTCTCCATTTTGATTTTATATGGGGTTTCAAGTTGTTTTTGACTTATTTCGACGTAAATCACAACAACACACTTTTTTAATAAAGCAAACAAGTGTTAAGAGGTATATGTACGTGTAAACTACAATTACAAAAAATTGATATGAAACCCATGAAACCACCAACAAAAATGTAAAGCTAGCTTCCGTACTAGAACATGGTGTCATTCGTCGAGATAATTTATCGTTTTGTTTAATAGATCAAGAAATGTAAATATTCCCCTGTTATTTTTTATAAAATTATAAGAGAAATAAATTTTTTTCTAAATAGTATAGCTTATTATTTTGTAGAAAAACAAAATTTCGAAAATTTTAGTAATGTTTCAGAAACAACCGTTATTAATAATAGGTACCATTTTCCTTAATAAGGTAGAAATAAAATATAAACTATTTCCACGATTTACAAAGGCCTACAAAAAAATTATAGGTATTTTCCGCTATCCTATAAAATTTATATTTTCTGACTCAATTTCAAAAGGTTGAAGGAATTCCAAAACACCTTTTATGGCATAATAATTATTTTCAATTCTACATACTATCTTTAGCTGCTTTTAAAAACGTTCTAAGAAAGTCCAATCAGACCAATTTAATCCCTAAACTATTCCACACTTTTAAAATTTAATTACCTAAAAATATTAAAAACTATTTAAAATAACTTGTTTAGCAGACTGTACAATAGCTATCTTAGTCACACGTAGCGCGTTCTCTGTCTGGGCGTCGAACACCTCTAGAAATTTGAGGAACTGTAAATAATGAAATGGCTCACATAACAGTATATTTATTAGTAGAATATATATCTGTGTCCAAATATTGTCCGTTTTATGTTTTTATGATATCACAAACATTTTTTAAACTACTTTTATATGTATTTTCGGTTTGAATATCGTTTTTTTATGGATAAGTTATTAGTAATAAGTAATTTAGTTTTAAACGCCGGATAAATTTATAAATTTGAAAACTTTCAATGCGAATTTCTGGCAAAATAAAGAAGTTGGAGAAACGCCGTTTGGCACAAATGTTATAGAACCACCATATTTCAGTAAAGGGGTGAGTCACCCCTTAGACGCGACACACCCCAACTTTAAAATGTCAAATGGCACTACCCCTTTTTTGTTATACCTCAAATCTCATTTAGTAGTATTCACCTGTATAAGAATTTTTTCCATTTAATACAAAAACATGAATTCGAATAAAATAAATAAAAATAAATATTTTGTTAAAATGGTACTTTATTTGATCAGATAATTCAAAATGCATTCTATTTATTTCTAAACGATAGTACAATCGATTTTCAAATTCCGTTATTGTTATTAAGATGATATTTTATTTCATTAGATAATCAACATGCATTCCATTTTTTTGTAAACAAAAAAAACTTCAAATTCCCTTCTAAAATTTTTGGAGCACTTATCTGAGAATAAAAAATAGCATTGAATTTATCGGGTACGTACCTACCTATCAATGTTTGTATAAAATTTAGTCGTTTGTGCAAGGTTGTACTGCAAAGTCAGAACTGTCTAATTGAAGGAATACGAGTATAATTTTTAGTTTCTGTTCATTGTGCCTTAAGAACTGCTGCAGCATTTAACGAAATAAACTCCGGAAAAAATGTAAGTCATACTTATATCAGACAACTGATTATTAAATTTGAAGAAACGGGATCAATGGCAAACAAAATAAGGGTCCATCAAAGAGTACTTAATGAAGCAGCACAAGTGGAAGTTTTAGGACATTTTGCTATGAATCCTACAATGTCTACGCCAAGCTTCGGCGATAACGGGAATTTCTTATGAAGCTGTTCGTCGGGTACTCAAACTGTTTTACCCGTACAAAATGCAAATTCTTCAGGAGTTGCAGAAGGATGACCCCGATCGAAGAATGCACGTTTCATTTAAACGGTTCAGGTATTGGAGTAACAAAAATCCGCATTTCTGCAGGGAAGGGCACACGCAGTATCCAGAAAAAATAAATGTCTGGGCAGGAATTTTAGGCGACACTGTGATTGGGCCATTATTTATTAATGGCAATCTTAATGGCGATACTTATTTGGAAATGTTAGACACCACCATTCAACCTCTCATTGTTTAAGAAATTGAAAATCAGCTGGTCATTGACGGAAACAGGAATATGAATGAAAATTTAATACATTTTTACCTAATACACAATATGGATTCAGATAAGGCCGTGGAACAATTGATGCAGTTGCTCATTTGGTAAATGATGTGCAAAACGCTTTTACAAAAAATGAATATGTTGTATGTTTATTTTTGGACATAAAAGGAGCATATGATTCTGTAAACTTGGACTTGAAATTTACAAAAATAGAAAAATATATACAAGAGATCATAGAAATGTGTTACATGGTCCAAGAATTAGTTATGATGATTTACCACAAGGGTCTGTACTCTCTCCAATGCTTTTTAATATTTATGCAGCAGATTTGCATAGTCTGTTTTATGAAAAAATTGAAATAATTCAATATGCAGATGATATTGGCATATATACTAATCAAAGTTCATACCAGCAAGGTGTAAGTAAATTATCGCATGCAGTATGTCATGTAGTAGATTGGCTGGAAGACTTAGGTTTTACTATTTCTCCAGTCATGTGGTTCACAAGACATAGAATTAGTAGTTTCCATCAAACCCTTACCATAAAAAATACAACGTTTCCAATTGTAAACCAGTACAGATATCTAGGCATAGTGCTTGACAAAAAAATTTTATGGACAAAACATTTATTTATTTATTTATTTACCCAAACAGGCCTATAGGCCTAATTACATGGATAAGTTTATACAGATAAAGTTTACTAATTTATATAATCAGAAGAAAATAAAATATCAGAGTGAGCGGGTTTCAGAATTGCAAGGGATCAAATTCAAAACATAATTTAGGTGAAAATATTTATAAGACATTGAAATATTAAAATGCGAAATTTATATAAAGATATATTCCAGTCAAGATCATGGAGATAATTTAAATTGTTCGCCATCCGAAGTATGTCCACAATGGGAGATCGAATAGTAGGTAAGAAGGGTATATAGAATATGTTAAAATTTCGAGTAGTTCGTGTAGGAATACTGAATGGTAAAAGTGATAATAAATTGGGTGCATTTATTCGATTATTAATAATTTTGTATAAAAATATCATTGATAGTAATTTTCGTCTACTTTCTAAAGATATTATTTTGAATTCAGTTCTTAAATCACTTGATCTTACGGTTTTGAAATCAGGCCGAGTGTGATATTTTTTATAATACAAATACCTTAAAAATTTATTCTGTATTTTTTCAATTCCTTGGAGAATAGTTGGATACTCACTCATCCATATGATTGAACCAAACTCTAATTTTGATCTTACTAATGTGTAATATAAACGTTTTATGGTATTTATATCCGTAAAAAGTGTAGTTTGTCTTATTAAAAAGCCAAGAGCCCGATTTGCAGATTTCATCGTGTTTTCGATATGAATACCAAAGGATAATTTATTATTATATGTTACACCTAAATCTTTAATAACATTTTGTCGAGCCAGATCGCTATTATTCATTTCATATTTAAAAATAATAGGTTCTTTTTGTCTAGTTATACTAATAACACTACATTTTTTTACATTAAAGTTCAATTTAAATTTTGTACTCCACTGATAAATACTATTAATATCTTTTTGAAGTAGAATGCAATCACGTACCGTTTGAATTTATTTATATACTTTTAAATCATCAGCAAAGATCAGGCATTTTAAGTATTTTACTACAGTTGGTAGATCATTTATGAACAAATGGAAAAGCAAGGGCTCCAAATTGGACCCTTGCGGAACACCTGAATTTGCTGTAAATTTTCCAGATGTATTACCATCATGCCTTACTACAAAAAACCTGTTTTGTAAATAGCTTTTAAATAAGGACATACTTCTATTTGTAAGTCCAAACTGATAGATTTTTTCCAGTAACACATCATGGTCCACTCTGTCGAAAGCTTTACTGAAATCAGTGTATACGGTGTCAGTTTGTATCTTTTTATCCAATGTTAAATTAATATCGTGTGTATACAAAAGCAAATTTGAATTAATTGATTTGTTTGATACAAAACCGTGTTGTTGATCAGCAATACTACTTTTAACATGTGCATACAGTTTATTGTAAATTATCTGTTCAAATAATTTTGAGGGAGCACACATTACTGAAATTGGTCTGTAATTTTGAATATCACTCTTAACTCCAGACTTGAAAATTGGTGTGCAAATTGCAGTTTTTCAAATGTTTGGAAAAACAGCGGTTTTAATAACTAAATTATATATATGTAGCAATACAGGTTTAAGATACGCATGACATCCTTTTAACACATACGGTGGTAGACCATCATATTGCTCATATACAAAATAAGTGTGAAAAAGGCATTAACACAAAAATGGCCCTTTTATTCTATAATAGCTATATGGAATATGGAAGTGTGTTATATGGATCAGCATCCAACACTAATTTAAAAATAATCGACCGAATACAATATAAAGCTATAAGAATTTGCATCGGCGCAATGAATTCATCTCCATGCTTTGCAATGCTTGCTGAAGCACAAGAACCGCCCTTAAATTTAAGAAAAACTTTTTTAGCTAATAAATTAGTAATAAAATACATAACATTTAACACGTACCTTGATCAATCTATCTCTCAATTATGTATAGATAATTTAGTTAAGACCTACCGGATATCAAAAAAATATCCTTTACTAGCAGATGCATTTGCTAATACCAGTGTATTCAGTAAATACTACAAAAAAGCTTCAAAATATCTACTTTATGAGCAACACTTTGAGGTCACTGCAACCAAATTCACAGCATTATATCCTTCATATTCAAATATTAGTGTTATTAATAATATCCTCGTTTTATCTATACTGTCACTTTACTAATACAATTCAAATAGTCTAAAACCGGTACAGGGTATGCTTTTTACTTCCCAATTCTCAACTACACACATCGCCAAAATTATTATACCCCCCTCGTAAATGTTAAAACAGAATATTTATCATGGCTGCTTGTTTGTACATTTAATCTTTATTTATTTCACCGTTAAAACGCATCTAAAAATCTTTACAAAAACAATTTCCTTCAATTTTAGCTACCAATGTTTAAAAAGTGGTTCATATTGATTTTGTGTGTTTAAGTAATTGTTGAGTTTTTCTTTGCAACTATGCCTGGCAATAAAATGTCAGTCTTGAATAGAGCAAGAATAGTGGCTGTGCATGATGAGGGTCTGCCGAATCATCGAATCGCAGATAGACTAGGGATTCCCCGCGCTTCAGTTATCCGAATAGTGCGTTTGTAACAGAAAACTAACAACGTTGACTGGAGACGTGGGACTGAGTGTCCTAGGGTAACTAATCAAAGAGGAAGATTGGCATGTAACAGGTTATATACGTCGGAATTGCATCGTGACAGTCTCAGCTGTTTGAACTCATTTTAGAACAACGTATGGTCGATTTGTTTCCAGTACCACAATATTGCGGAGACTTGCTGGAGCCACTTTACGATCTAGGACACCATTAAGAGTACCTAGGTTACTTTCCAGACATACACCTGCTCATTAGGGGATGAATTAGCTAGAAATGTATCTAATTATTTAAATTCATATCTTGATGCATCGGAATATTCAGTGGTAGGTGTTAGTAAACCTAATATAAATTTTGAAACTTTGATAGATTCAGTTTTTGAATATTCTCAGAAGTGTGGTAAAAATGACTATCTTTTTATACTAGTTAATACACTGAATATTTATAATTATACTTCATTATGTAAGGCTCTAGCTCAGTTATTACCACTAGGTAGATTAACAAATCTATTTATTTTTTCTAAGAATGTTCACAAATATGATAAGAAAATTGAAAGTTTTATTGGGAATAAAATTAATCAATTTTGCTTAATAAATAGAAATACGTCCATAACATATGTACCTAATGTGACAAATATTAAATTGTCAATTAGAGAAATGGTAAATAAGTTTTTACATAAGAATACGAAAATAAACCAAAATTTAGTTTTAAAAGTTATTTTACCAAATGACAATGAATTTGAATATGTAGTAAACACTGAGCCTATTGTTATTGACTTAGGAGAACCAAATAGTTCTTTTTTAGATGTAGTCCATCCATTAATCCCGTTGACTCCTTAACGTTCTTACTTTTAAATATTCGGTCTGTTCGTAATAAAGTTGATGATTTATTTTTTTTAATAGAAGATTACTGTTTCCCTCACATTTTATTATTAACGGAACATTGGCTTGAAAAAGATGAACATTTATTTATTCCAAATTATAACTTAATAACTATTTTTTGCAGAGAACTGTATGAACACGGTGGTACAGCAATCTTAATACATGATTCCATATTTCATACTTTGGAATTTAAGATTGTAGAATATCCTGAACTTTTAGAGGAAAAACAATTTGAGTTTTCCATTATTTCTATTCTTAAATTTAATATTTATGTTGTTTGTATCTATACATCACCAAATTCAAATGTTTCAGTTTTTTTAAACAATTTGGAATCTTTGCTAAGTAGATTTTCTACAACATCTAAAATAGTTTTAACAGGTGACTTAAATATAGATTATCTCAAGGATGATGATAATATTACTATTAGATTAAAAAAATTTGTTAATTTCCTTTAACTTAAGTGTGCATGTTAAGGAAGCAACAAGGATAACGGAATGTACTGAAACGTTACTTGACTATTTCTGTACGTCTTACGAACCTGCTAATATATCGTGTACAGTGAATCCCAGCGGTCTGTCTGATCATGAAGCCGTTTTAGCTTCGATATCTCTTGAGCATAAGCTTCCTAAGACTAATTCTCGTCATGGTCGATTGTTTAGTAAATCTAATTATGGAAAATTTCATTTAGTATGTAAAAATTTTAATTGGTACAGTTGCTTTACTGGTATATCTCCTTTTAACGATTTTTATTTAAATTTAAGCAAATTTTTTAATGCGTCTTTCCCTATTCAAAAAATAAAAATTAAGCCAAAAAAGCCGTGGATTACAGCTGGTTTAAGATGTTCATCAAAAAATATGAGATCTCTCAACTATATAAAAAAATTTACGCAAAATAATTTATTTTTAAACTATTATTATCGCTACAGATCTTTATATCGAACACTAAAGAAAGAAAGAAGCTAAAGATATGTACTATCATACAAGAATCGAGGGCTCAAAAAATAAGGCAAGGGAAACTTGGTCTATTATTAATGAATTGAGAGGCAAAAGTACCCATAAATCATGCAATGCAAATATAAATCCTAACGATTTCAATACATTTTATTGCAATATCGCTGAAAATCTAACAAAAAATCTAAATAGAACAACTGACCCATTAGAATTTGTAAAATCGTCACCAATTAAATATTCATTTTTCTTAAGAGAAACAAATTCCTTAGAAATATTAAAAGTTTGTAATGACATACACAACAAAACTGCATCAGGACATGATGGAATGTCAGTAAAAATATTTCAAAACTTACCTACCTCTGCATTAGACGTTTTATCCATTTTAATAAATAAAAGTTTTATTGAAGGTACTTTTCCTCCTTTTCTTAAAACAAGTGTTGTGGTTCCATTACATAAGGGAGGAGACTTGACTGAGCCATCTAATTTTAGGCCCATATCTCTAATTCCGACACTCGGAAAAATTATTGAGAAACTTGTAAAAACTCGACTAGTTAGATATCTAGACCAAAATAATATTTTAAACATAAATCAATTCGGTTTTCAACACAACAAAAACGTATCGGACGCTGTTTCTTCTTGTTTGGAATTAGCTTATACAAGTTTAAATTTCAACGAGGCCGTAGCTGCAGTATTTTGTGATCTGACTAAAGCTTTTGACTGTGTCAACCATGGAGTACTGCTGCAAAAGCTTGAAATTTATGGCATAAGAGATGTGGCCTTGAGTTGGATGAAATCCTACCTTTTAGGTCGCAAACAGTTAGTCCGAACTGTTTCGGACTCGAATACAAGTGACATAAAATGGGGTGTCCCTCAAGGTTCTGTTCTTGGGCCCACCCTGTTTTTAATTTATATCAATGATTTAGGTAAGTTAAATATCTCAGGAAGCTTCACTCTATTTGCTGACGATACTACTATCTTGTGGCACAATAAAGACGTCAATATTCTTTATTCAAATATTAGTAATGACCTAAAATCCTTTAAAACATGGTGCACTGCAAATTTTCTATCATTAAATTTTAAAAAAACAAAAATACTAACCTTTAAATGTAATGTTCCTGATATTTTAATAGATATGGATACTGTAGAAGCCACAAACTGTACAAAATTTTTGGGTTTAAATATCGACATGGATTCGAAATTCAAATCTCATGTGGATTCACTTTTAAAAAAACTCGCATCGGGTTGTTATGCCATTAGAACCACCTCTCATGAATTGGGAGTTTGTGCAGCAAAAACTGCATATTATGCATTAGTTGACTCCCATCTACGTTATACTGTTCAGTTTTGGGGAGTCTGTTCTGCCGAGTTATTTGACAGAGTCTTTTTAATGCAGAAACGGGCAATAAGGTTCTTATGTGGAGCACACAGATTAGTTTCATGCAGACATCTGTTCTTAAAACAAGAAATATTAACATTAACATCTTTATTTATCTTAGAAACTTGTTGCATGATCCATAAGAACAAGTCGAAATATAAATCGAATACATCCCGTGTAACTCGCCAAACGGGTAACTTGAAGTTGCCTATTCCCAAAACTGAACTAATAAGAGACTCTTTTATATACAATGGTATCAAAATGTACAATAGGCTATCGCATACATTGACAGATGTTGAGTCACAGAATTGTTTTAGAAAGCTGCTCAAGAGATTTCTGTTAACTAGGCCTTATTATAATATTATAGAATTTTATAATGACGAGACACTGTGATATGTGTTTTATTTTGTTTTGTTTTATTTTATTTTAGATGTATGTATTAATGTTAATTTATAATAATGTTTGTTTATATTTTAATGACTATTTATGTATTTGTAATTTGTATACTATTTATACAATATTGTGTTTGTCTGACTATTTATTTATTTGTAATTTGTACAATATTGTGTTTGTCAATAAGTATTTTAACTTGGACAATAAACATATATTCTCTCTCTCTCTCTCTCTCTCTCTCTCTCTCTCTCTCTCTCTCTCTCTCTCTCTCTCTCTCTCTCTCTCTCTCTCTCTCTCTCTCTCTCTCTCTCTCTCTCTCTCTCTCATCTACAGTAGGCACAGGAACACAGAGACTAGACTTTAGCTCAGTGGCAAAATGTTCGATTTTCGGACGAAACCAGATATGGTTTAATTAGTGATAGTCGGCGACACAGAGTTTGGAGAGGGCCAGGGCGACCAGAAAGACTATATTTTGCCAGAGAAGTCGTCCCATACCAAGGAAGAACAGTATAATTGGGGAGGCATAATGCATGGTCGTCGTACGCAGCCTATTTCCATTCCAGACACTATGACAGCTGATAGATATGTTCGAAATACTGAACCCATTATTTATTCTCTCCGAAATGAAACTAATGCCAATTTTATTTTCATGGATGACAATGCTAGGACCCATCACACGAGAAGGGTACAAAATGCACTAGAAATTTAGAATATTCAAAGAATACCGTGGCCAGCAAATTGGCCAGACATGAATCCCCATTGAGCACATGTGGGATTACGTTGGAAGAGCAAACTCAAACAGAATTAATCCTCCTATCACCCTCCAGGAACTGACAGTCGCGGCCCAATAAGAATTGAACAACATACCAATGGATTACATTAACACCCTTATTGTTTCCATGCACAGGCGAGTTAATACCTTACTACAGAACAGGGGAGGACACACCGAATATTAATGAATTTTTTATTTCGCTCTTAAGTGGTTTTCTTCTAGAATTCAAATTCTAGTAATCATTTTATTAGGCACTATTTTTCGTTTGTATTTTTTTCTTGTTCAGTTAAAATTTAATTTAGCCGATTTGTATTGGATACATAACCAAATTAAAAGTACTATGTAACACACTTCTTGACTTTTAATAATAGTGTCTCATTTTGACAAACATAAGGGGGTCCAAGAATTTTGGCGATGTGATATGCAGTTTTTGCTGCTGAAGCCAAAGAAATTGAAACTTTACTTGAGTGGTGTCTTAGTGAAAAAATAAACTAAATCTGTTCTACAATCTTTAGAAAGTCATGCCACAAAAAATATAATCAGCACTTAATAATAAATATTAAATCCTTATTGTGCAACTTAAGTAAAAAAAATATTAAAGTAGATTTCATTTGGACCTAAGGATATGCAGCGAAACGAGCTACTCTCCTTAGTGAAATAGAGGATGTATTTGCATACGATGATATGATCATTTTCTTTAAAAACCAAATGAGTACAGATTGGAAAAATTTATGGAATGTCTACGTATCAACTTCCAACAATCATTACGTTGAAATACATTATACACTGCCAAAAAAAATTTTTCCTACGACCACATAGGAAAGTGACACATATCACACTATATAGTCCTATGGAAAGTGCCCTATATCACACGCGTATGAATAAGAATTTACTTTCCACCCGAGTGAGAATATGTTACTTTCCGCAGTAGTTGTCACAAAATGTCAAACACCTAATTTCTATTTTGATCTATGTAATGTCCATATTAATACTAAAATCGATATGATTGTTAAATTATTATTCTGGTTAAATACATAACCAATTAGATCATTCAATTGACACAAGGACTATTAGCTCAGGTGGTTAGGACGTCGAACTTATCAACTTTGCCATTTTTCGACTGCGTTCGAATCCTGACGGCAGAATTTTTTTTTGTTTTTTTTTTATTTTTTTTTAGAAAATATGAAAATTGAATAAATACGATTATTGTTGATTATTTTTTTAAATACATTTTAATTATTATAGTAATAATAACCTTGATTTTACATTTTTTTGATGACATTATTTTGTGGTCGTAGGAAAAATATTGTACATCACTTGTGTGAAAAGTGATTTTCCACACTCGTGTGATAGTCAATATTTCCCAATAGTGTGAAAAATGTCACTTTCCACACTCGTAATGTAATATACTATATCACATTTTTTGTACAATATCAGTAGGTCATATTCCACAACAATAACACGAATGAAACTAAACCACGGGTGTTTCCCAGCACACCACTTTAGAATCGGTATCAATGAGACCCCTACATATGTGTGTGACAACTTAACAGTCGGTGACTTGAACCATATATTTTTTAACTGCCAAACGAAAGAACAATTCCGACAAATTTATGAAAAAACTAGTTTCACTAAAAGTAAATCTCCCAACTAATATCAGTACTTTACTAAGTACTTTTAATAAAGATATGTATGACGAAATAAATTGTTTCATTAAGAAATCAAATACCAACATATAATTCCTTATTTTTAAAATCCCAAAAAAAAATTATGTGGCTAATAGACTTAGTCTGAAGCCAACACCCCTCCTACACATACACACACATGATCCAAAAAGCTGTATCATTTTTGAAACCGTAACAATTTGGATTAATCTTTTACTGCACCAGTGTCTTTAAACTTTTCTACTAATTTACTGACATAAGACCTTGTTACAAGACTTCTGTTATAAAATAGATCATTAAAGATGATTTAAATTAAACTAGTTTATTCAATCATATCCATCTAAATGTATTGTTTTAACTTCCGCGGATATAATAAAAATGTAGCTGTAACTCCCAAATTATAGCATTTAAGCGTAGGGAACATAACATAAAAAATAATCAGTATTTCTTAAGGATCTTAAAAAATTAAAAATTATAAAATATATTATATTTCTAAAAAACCGAAAGATATGACGACAATGTAAATCCAATGATAATATTACAATCGTATTACAAAACCTTTACTTAAAAAAGATCGTGCCTACCGTTCCCGAGAT
Source organism: Psylliodes chrysocephalus (assembly GCA_927349885.1). Taxonomy (NCBI): domain Eukaryota; kingdom Metazoa; phylum Arthropoda; class Insecta; order Coleoptera; family Chrysomelidae; genus Psylliodes; species Psylliodes chrysocephalus. The sequence continues at coordinate 15,515,090 of OV651813.1, forward strand.
AATTGAGGTATTCCACATTTAAAACACACTCTGTATAAAGCATTTTCAGCCAAAAATGTAATATCTATAAAGTCTTTTCTACGTTGTATCGTTAATTTTTTTGATAAATATTTTGTATTTTGGCATTCACATAATTATACCCATTATTTTCTCATGTTCATTAATGTTTCTCGACTCTTTCCTAACTCAAACCAACCCAGAAAATTGGTGACCTATTTTACTCGAGACATAATAAAACTTTTCAGTTTTATATTCACTAAAAGGATGATAAAATAGGTTCCAGACAAATAGACGCCTTCTTTCTTATCCAGAATGACCTGGATGCCTTCCAAAATTGATTCGGGCACTGGGGCGAAACGTCTGAGAAATTTGTTTGGCGTAAATATGAGACGTCGGACAACTTGTTTTTGTCTTTTAGATTAAAAGCATCGATAGAAAAAGTTAATTTGGTGTGTTTAATTTGGATCTGAAATCAGATTGTTTTTAGAAATTCACATAAAAAATACTTGTATAATAAAGTTGATATTATCACAAATTCTAATGAATAAAAATTTTAAAAATATAAATATTTATTATATTTATATTTATTTACTTCAAATTTAATAATTTTTATAACATAAAATACAAATAAGTAATTAAATTTAGTAATCAATTATTTTTATTTCTAATATACAGGGATTTCATTTCAAAACTAGTTACCCAAAATAACTTTTAAAATATCTTTAAAACAAAAAAAAACAAAAAACACATTTATTTACATTTACGGGAGGATACATTTTACAAGTATCTGTAACCGTGCAGTTTCATCCCCTTGGCGGTGGTGAATATCACTTCTAAAATTTTAAATAGAAAGGGATATCATGTGCTAGCTCTTCTTAAAGGTCTCTTTTTTTCCAATCTTTTGACACATTATTTTTTTAAATCGGATTAACCTTTTAAATTAAAATAATTATTATTTACATTGTACTTACATTATTAATATTTTATTTGCTTAAGAATTATATTGTTCTTAAATAAGATGTTCCAATTGTCCGCCATTGTTGCAAGGCAATGGTAAAGTTGCAGCTCGAATTCATCCCGCACTTTTTGAAGCGTCTCTGGTGTAATCCGCTCACACTCCTTCACTATTCTACGTCTAAGTTCAGGAATATCGCGAGGTTGAGTTTTATACACCACAGTTTTCAGATGTCCCCCTAAAAAAAGGTCAAGGGGTGTTAGGTCGGGTGATCTCGCTGGCCATTTTATAGTGCCCCTTTTTCCGATCCATTTATCTGGAAATGTCTCATTAAGCCAATTTCGTACAGGAAAGGCATAATGTAGAGGTACTCCGTCCTGTTGAAAAAATAGGTTTTCTTCGTCTAGTAACAAATTTCCATCTTGATCTATTTGGTTTTCTAAGGATTCGGTTATAAGAGGATTTATCAGATTTTCTAACAAGTTCAAATACAATTCCCCAGTTAAATTTTCTTTAATGAAAATAGGACCAATAATTTTATTACCAAGAATTCCGGCCCATACGTTGATTTTCTGAGGATATTGGCTGTGCTCTTCCCGAAAAACATGTAGATTTGTATTGTTCCAGTACCTACAATTATGTTTATTGACAAATCCATTTAAAAAGAAACCTGCCTCGTCAGTAAAATAAAAATTTTTAATAAAATTATGGTCTTCATTTGCCCTTTGAGTCATTAATTCGCAAAATTCTAATCTTCTGTCATAATCATCCTCAGCAAGCTGCTGTAAAAGCTGTATTTTGTAAGGAAATAATTTATTTAGCCGTAACGTTTTATGAACAGAGCCAACGGAAATATTTGTTAATCTGGAGACTTTTGGTATTGATGTTTGAGGTTCCATGGTAAAATGACCTAAAATCTCAACTTGTGCAGCTTTAGTTAGAACTCTACGATTCCTTACAGTTTTATTGCACACAATTCCAGTTTCTTGAAATTTATGAACTAAATCCAACACATACTGATGCCCAACATTTTTATCGGGATGTCTCTGATTAAAAACACGAGCAGTTCTGCGTGCACAGCGTTGTTCTTCACCATAAATAAAGAGTATTTCAATTCTTTCTTGTAAAGAATAAACCATTGTCAAAATTAAATTGTCAGTACAAAACGAAACCAATAATCTACTAATAATAAATTGTTTTAATTTACGGTCAAAAATATCTTACGCAAAAAACATTTAAGGCTTTTTGCTAACTTGTTTATCTCGGTATTTGCACTCATGCATTTTATTTCAATATTTTTAATTTTTTCCGGTTTCTAGGTTATAACTTAATTAATCCGATTAAAAAAAATAATGTGTCAAAAGATTGGAAAAAAGAGACCTTTAAGAAGAGCTATCACATGATACCCCTTTCTATTTAAAATTTTAGAAGTGATATTCACCACCACTTAGGGGATGAAACTGCACGGTTACAGATACTTGTAAAATGTTTTCCCCCGTAAATATAAATTAACGTGTTTTTTTTGTTTTATAGATATTTTAAAAGTTATTTCGGGTGGCTAGTTTTGAAATAAAATCCCTGTATATACAGGTGTTAAAGTTGCACATTTTTAAAAAGGCTACACTTCTCAACAAAGTACCTAGTTTGAAAAGACTAAAGGTCTGTTCCAACAACGATCAGAAACCAGTTACTGACACCAGGATTTCGCGCAGCAGATTATTGGATCCGCCAACTTATCTATTGCGCAGCATCTTGGTGTCGGTGACTGGTTTGTGATAGTTGTTGGAACAGACCATATAGTATACGTACTTACATATGTTTATACAAAAATAACAAAAAGAAAATTTGGCGGTTTTCAGAGGAGTCGATGAAGGAAGCTCTTCAATTAGTTCAAGAAGGCATGAGTATACAAAAAGCTGCTAGAATGAAGAACTTGTCATTTCAGACTGTTCACAGATATTTCAAAAAATATATGCAAAATCCTGAAATCCGTCTACGTCCCAACTACCAAGTCAGACAAATTTTCACTAATGAACAAGAGAATATTCTTTCCGAATATATTAGTACGTGTGCCAAAATGTTTCACGGGTTATCCCGAGAAGACACTCGTCGTTTGGCCTATGAATGTGCAATAAAAAATAATATAAATGTACCTAGAAAATGGCGAAACACAGAAAGTGCAACTCTTGCATGGATTAAAGGGTTCCAGAAACATCATCCTAAATTGACACTAAGAACTGCAGAAGCTTGTCAAGAGCAACGGGATCTAACAAATTTAACGTTGAATCTTTTTTAATAAACTGGAAGAAGTTTTGAAGCGGTTTCCTGCATTTGGAAATGGCAGTCGCATATTTAATCTTGATGAAATCGGCACAGTCACGGTGCAAAAATCTCAAAAAGTATTTGCTGAGAAAGGATCACGTCAAGTCAGTAAAGCTACAGGTGCAAAACAACATGTTGTATTATTGTTGGATCGTCTGAAATTGCTATCCCGCCCTTGACGATATTTCCACGAGTGCACTTTAAAGATTTTATGACAAATGGTACTCTGGACTTTAGGTTTGGCTACAAAAGTAGGGTGGATAATCACCTAGTGTTTTGAACAAGTTATCCAACCACCAAAGTTACTTGTCGATTGAGGCAATTGACCTTTGCAAAGACAACGGTGTTACGATTTTAACTATACCACCGCACTGCACGAACAAACTGCAGCCGTTGGATGTCGCCTTAATTAAAACTTTTTCAAACGTTTTACAATGCAGCTTTGGATGCCTGGATGATGAATCACCCAGGACAAACATTTACTATTTATAACATTGCATCATGCGTGGGGACAGCATATGCAAGGGCAATGACTCCAATAAATATTGCAAATGCATTCAGAAAAACGGATATCTTTCCATTCGATAAATATATGTTCACTGAAGAAGATTTCCTGCCCAGTTCTGTAACTAATCGAGAACAAATTATAGAGGCTGCTGCATGCACTTCTGGATTAAACGCTGAACGTGTTGAGAAATATTCTGGAATTGAGTTTAAAAATCGATCGCTTCAGAACCAACGAAGAGCCAAGATGGAAACTTTGTGAGTCTAAGTGTTTTTAAAGGTTACCCCAAGGCTGGTCAAAGAAAATGTTTGGAAAAATCAAGCTCTACAACATAACCTGATATATATTTAAAAATAATATCAAAATATCAAGAAAAGTCAGTTGACTAACTAATAATGTTTAGAGATGGGTTTCAATGCATTAAAAACAAAACATATATTACAATAACTAAAATATTCATTTATGAATAGTTTTAGTGCTTGAAAACAGAATGATACTGATGATAATAACTACACTTGTATGAAGTTTTAAACCGAATTGACAAATGATCAAATTATTGGAAAAAGTGACCACCCATTTTAAATTACCACAGCCGCCACTGCGTATATGTTTACGAATGGTTGTCCTACAATGATAGGAATAGTTTTAACAGCACTTGGAGTGATAAGAGCTTTTACACTAGCCTTAACACGATCCAGAACTACTATACTCCTTCTAAGGCCTTAATATGACTTCAGAGAAACTATTTAACTCTCTTTTTGGTTATTATTTTATCTCGCGATATAAAGAAATGCAATCGCTAATAATCCATAATTATTATAGTAGTGTTTCGTTAACGAATTTTTCATGATGAGTTTAAAAAAATGGTTCTGTTATTTTTTAACACTTGAGTAAAAAAAATGTAGTAAAATGTAAATGTTTCTGATTGTTTCTAGAGCAGTGCAAAATATGTAGTAGTTATCGCAACAAGTGCTAGAAGATGCACTTTTACGCACGAAACTGCGTTACCCGCACAACGCGCAGCGGAGTGCGGGTAAGAAGGTGAGTGCGTAAAAGTGCTTCTAGCACGTGTTACGATCAACATTTTTTCTACAAGCGCATTTATTTCTAAAATAGAGAATTAACCTGTATAATGACATTAGGTACAACGTCCAGTTTAAGTATACATATAAAACCGATGTTATGTGCTGAATTGGTGTAGTAGTTAGGGTTTCGGACTCATAACGCAAAGATCTTAGGTTCAAACCCGGGCATGGGCGAAAATATATTGCTTTTTTTTAATTTATATTTTATTTATATCTTATATATTATATAATTATTAAATTAGTTATGTATATTATTGGTAAAATTGCAGAAAGTTGCATGTTTAATGTTAATAAGTGAGTCTAGGTTTTTGTTAATATTTTGACCATCCAGGTGTTGTGTGGAAGTGTTAACTATAACATTCGAGTTTGTCATAGATTCCAAATGTGCGTTAGAAGTTAATGGCGTTGATTGATTTTCATCTATGTTTAAAATCTTTGAGCACATTGCCTTTTTAAATTGAATCGAATCATCCACATAGCTTTCTTCTACTGTGGTGGATTTCCAACCACCTACTCGTGTTATCGCAGTTACATCTTCTCCTGCATTTGCTAGCATTGTTGCAGCAGATCTTCTAAAACTGTGCCCAGTATATAGGGATGGTTCAGCAAGTTTTAAATAAATTAAGGATGGCATCTTACCAATAGTATTTATTCCGATCGGTTGAGAGGTACATTTATTATGCTGATAACTTAAAAAAAATCGGCGAGTGGATACACGAGATGGTCGTAGATTTACATATGTTTTTAATATACTTACGTATTTCTCTCCATGTATAACAAATGATCGTGGTCGATAGTTTTTCGACTCTTTAATTTTTATAATTATAAGGTCGCCTTTGTCTTCAATATCATTTATAGTCATTTTTTTTAATTCATCGCGTCTGCGTGCTCCAAGTAAGCCAAACACTGCAACTAATTTTACGTGCAAAAATGTGTCATCAGGTGCTGAATTTAGGAATTCAGTTATTTCGTGATCTTCAAAAACTTTTGCCTTTTTCGGTTTAAATCCTACGTTTTGTCGTCGTATATAAGTTGTCAAATTACTATATTTTCCTATATCCACGTTGTTTTAAATTTAACATTGATTTCAACATCGAGTAACGGGCCCACATAGTGTTCGGTTTGCATTCCGTTTTCGTTTTTGCAAAATATGCCAATACGTATTGTTCATTAATTGTTGTAATATTTATTTTATTTTGGCTGCACCAACTACTAACGTTTTAATATTGCTTCTCATATAGTCCCTTAGATTGTGTAGGCAGTAGTTTAGCTGATGCGGCAGTTCGAATATTTCAGCTTCTTTACTGGACATACTGTTAAACAAATGTAATACTTTAAAAAAATTAACAATTAATTGCAAACAGTAATTACAGGAATAAATTCAATAAGAGTTTTCTTAAAGTTCTGTCAAAACTGTTTAGACGATTATCGGTATCATTGCCTGCTAGATTCATGTCTGTTATTAACGTTTGACATTCGCTTAAATGTAGCGCGTTAGAGCGTCGCGCTTATAACCCGAAGGTCCACGGTTCAAACCCGGGCCTCGGCGGTAAGTATACCTTGCTTTTTTTTCAATTTATATTTTTCTGCGTGCGAGAAGATACACTTCTCGCACTCGAAAGAGTGCGAGAAGATCATCTTCTCGCACGCTTGTAGAAAAAGATGCTTACGCACCTGTATTCAGCGGGAACCGCGGCAATCGATACTTGGGATGTGTTTATTCGACATTTAAAATAATTATATCACTTTTGTTGCAATACGAGTTATTCAACTGACATTTTATGCAGTAAAAAGGCATTCAATATTTAAAAAACTGGAATAAAATAAATAACTAAAACCTATTTATTTATTACTAAACCCAAAAAAAAAATCAAATCCGCTGAATTCACAAAACAAAATAACAACTTTCAATTATATCATAAATACCTCTGGCTCTAAATAGCTTTTACTGCATATCGAAACGTTTTTACTGTTTATCGAAACATTTGGAAGCTTTTAAAGTTTTCAATTGAAATAAAACAAAACAAAAAATTATTCCATCTTCTTTATTTTTCAAATAAAGTTTCAAGTGTAATTCAAAATTGAGAAGATTTCTGCACGCAAATGAAACATTGTGAAATTGAAAAGGGTCAATGGTGTATCCGAAGGGGTTCGGGAAATTGAAAAAATATTTTTTTTTTGCTTGTTAGGTACCTATGTCTAGATATGTCGTTTATAGTTTTTCTTTAAGAAATTAATATTAAAATTATTTAAAAACAAAAATAATTACTGTATTTGATTGAATACAGTTAACTGAAAAATATATCATTGTCATTCACTGTAATTTTTATACAACTTTGTAATAAATTTATTGAGTTCTACAAAATATCAGTATATATTCAGTTTAAAAAAGGTCGAATTTAAAAAATACAGTATGTTTTAAAAATTTTGCAACTTATACAAAAAATGATTTTTGAAAAAAATTATCTACAAAAGCTGGCTCTTCACTTAAAGCATATTTAAAAATTGCCACGTACGAGGAAAGTCAAAGTATATGTATTTGGTTAAAGAGTTAGGTACCGTTTAAAAAAAAAAAACAAAAATATATAGAACAATTATATTCTAAACATTTTTTTGATATTTGTTAAAATAATTCCACCTACTTTTAAACTAAATTCATATTTTGCGACTTGCCTTGAAAATTGTAATTTTTTATTGTTTTAAGTAAAGTGATATTTTAAGTGCCTGTAGTTATATTTTTGGTAAATAAATATTTAAATAACTGACTCATTCTAAAAAATCCAAATATTTCATTTAAGATTCATGAAATATTTTATTGTATCGATATTACAAAGTCGTAGATAAAATTAAGTACGATGTATCTTGAACAATCTGTCTATCACAGCCACTTTTCTTTAAATAGGACAAAATATAAACTTTACATATTGAATCCTTCCTTCTTTCTAATATTTTTTAATATTTTTAATAAAGTAAAATTTAAAAAAAAAATATATATATATATATATATATATATATATATATATATATATATAGAAAAAATAATAAATTAGTAACTAATATGATATTCATGATTATTTTGCACATTTTTTGATATTGAATAGTGTACTAATGAATTTACATATTTGTTTTAAGTTGGACATTTATCTTTAGGATTTCACTTCTGCTTCATCTAAAACTAAATTTTCTAACTACACATTTGTACATAAGTAAAAAATATTTAAAATTTAAATTTATGGCGGAATATACAGAGTGTCCCAAAAACATATCAACAAAATTTAAAGGGTGATAGGACAACGAAACAAACTTTTTATTTAATAAACATATGTCTGCAAATGAGCCGTTTGGGCAGTAGAGCAATACAATATTTTAAATCCTCCTAGATACCTAAATTATTTCTTAGTTGAACACAACTGTCATTTGGTCGACCTTTTTTGTTTTAACTACATTTTCTGTTCTTTATTACAATGAGCGTTCCAAAGCTGACAATAAAAAGACCGTAGTATCTATTAATTAAATCAAAATTTGTGTAAAATGTGGACAATAATTTCTGATTTTGAAAACCTACAGATATGCACCTTGCTTATGGTACAGCCAATTGTAATGGAAGTGAAGCTGCCCGCTTGTATACAAAAATATGCCTAGAACGCCTGCAACCTCATCATTTGCTTCAATTTATCATCGTTTTGGATAAGGCGAAAACCTAAAGCGTTCTGGTAGAGGTGATTGCCCAAGAAGAAATCGTACGGTTGAAGTTTAAGAAGCAGTTCTACATTGTGTGAATACAAATCAATCCACAAATGTTTGCGCAATTACACAACATACGAAATTCTCCAAATAGAAGGTACAGCGTGTCCTGCATGACAACTTTCTTTAATCCTACCATTTACAATTCGCACAAGCTCGTAAAGATTAGACTCTTACCTTGGAAGAAAATTATTGTTTACTGATTAGGCATGCTTCACGCGCCATAGTTATTTTAATAGTAGAAATGACGACATTTGACTTATTGTGGTCTTTAATAACACCAGCAACAATTTTCTGTAAACATGTGGGCTGGTATTGTTGAAGAGAATCTATATAATGGTTAACTGTATATGCTTGTTCATTTAAACACTTCATATTCTGCAACGTATTTAACCAATATTATTACATAATTTTCCCTAAGATATTAGAAATAATATGTGGTTCCAACATGACTAGAAACCTTTACATTTTGGTTTGAACATGCGCTAGTATTTGGACCATTACAGAAATCACCGGCAAATGGGAAAACTCCGTCCACTTAGCAATGATACATTAGCAGCAATTCTCCCTCTAAAATCAAACGATGCTGATAAAATTTTGGAGAAAGGCTCTCTGCAGGTGGGTCTAGTCAAATGTAGGGTGGAAACGAGATTAAATATCAGAAGATGCCAGAAATCTTGGTTGTACGAGCACTACTCTGACACATGTAATGGCCCAGACCGATCGAATAACTGTTTTAAATGTGGACAGAGCGATAACAGCTCGAAAGAATGTAAAAACCAGTAGGCATGCCCGCTATGTAGAGAGGCAGGCCATAAAATGGGCACCATGAAGTGCCCAAAATTCAAAATCGCCTTAAAGAATGCTAGCCTGGAAGATAAAAATAAGAACTTTGTGGCACCTACAATCGAAAAACTTCACGAAGACAGAAAACAACAATAGGAAGAAGAAGAGCCCAATACCTTTGAAGATTCCTTCAGCAGACAATTCGACGAATTAGACGAATGAGTGAAGATGTCCGGGGAACAAATAATACAAACTACATAATCCTTGGGGACGCGAAATCGAGGCTCTGAAGCCCAAATGAAATAGATGAAAGGGGCATATACATGAAGCAATGGATAGTCACACTAAATTTAATAGCTATAAATAATAGCCAAACACCCACATTCATCAGAGAAAAAGTGCATCTTACATAGATTTAACCCTATTATCAGAAAGGTTCTCTAGAGAAATACAAAGTTGGACAGTACCACTCGAGAAATCATTAATTCTGCATAGATTCATCATGTTTGAGGTGATTGAAACGGGAACAAGCCAAAATAAAAAAAAAAGACAGCTATACAGTATAAAAATACAGATTGACGCAAAAAACCTAAGAAACTCTCTGGACTTGCTAAGACACAATATAGGTGAAGTACCAGAAAAATTAACCAAAGCACTCAAATGTGCCCAGCAATCCAGTGAGACTAGACACACGCAGGGCCCACAACGCAACACACCATACTGGTGGAATGAAGACATCGCCGTCATCAGGAAAACCTGTACACATATAGAAGAAAGCTCACGAGGGCCAGAAGGAATAGGACTATTAACCCAGAGCAAATGCAACACCTAGAAAATGCATACAAAACAGGGAAAACTGAATACAGGAAGGAGCCGAAAAGGAACTGATACACGAGTATAAAATTGCCAGAAGACATATCAAAAATAACAGCCAACTGTATGAAATTCCAACTGAAGAAAAAATTAGGGTTATAGATGAGCTTTTCTCCGACTGGCAATAGGAGGGGGAAGATTGGAAGAGAACACAAGACAGTGTCACATTTACAACGGAAGACCTTAAAGAAGCCTCTGATAAGATAAAAACAAGCAAATAACCAGGTCCGGACGGCATTACCCAGAAGATAGTAAAGGCGGTAGCAGACAAATACCAAATGAGCTCTTCAGGGTATACAATCAAATAGCCAGCACACAATAATTGCCCACGACATGGAAAAATACCAGAATTGCACTCATCCCTAAAGGTAAACCGGAAGAACATAATTTAGGCCCATCTGTATTCTGGACGTACTAGGTAAGATCCTAGAATACCTAATTAAGGAAAAACTGGAGGAATACATTACAATCTCCGACTTCCAATACGGATTTAGGGAAGGAAAATCTATCGTGGAAGCAGTCGAAGCGATCAGTAGAAAAATGAATCACTATTGTCAAACTATTGTAAACCTAGACATTAAAAATGCATTCAAAACGAACATCTTAGGAAGACTGTGGAAAAATCGGAGAAATAGTATGCAGCTTCGGTAAGGCTGATAACAAACATAAGTGGCCCATCTCAAACTAAGAAGGAAATACTAAGCCAGGTCGCATACTCCATTCTTCTGTATGGAGCACCGATATGGCACAGCAGAACTTACAGTAGAATGATCCAGAGCTCACAGAGAAAAATGTTGATCAAAGTATCCTGTAATGTAATAGCGGGAATTGTACCAATAACATTAATGGTGAAAGAAAGGGTGAGGCTTTACTCAAGAAAAAAAAAGAGGTGAAATGAACGATATAACCAAAAGGGCAAAGAAGGATAACTCAAAAGCCATGTGGCAGGAAGAATGTAAGAACACAGAGGTAACGGCACAATGGACAAAGACGCTGATTCCAAGAATATATCCCTGGCTACAATGCAGACACAAAAGAACGGACTACTACATAACGCACTTTCTAAGTGGGCATGGTTCATTTAGAAGCTACACATATAGGACAGGGAAAGCCAGTGACTCAAATTGTATGTATTGGGGAGAGACACACCAGAATACACGGTCTTCTCATGCGTCAGGTGGAGAAATGACTGGGAAATTATTAGGGAACTAGACCTTTCACCGCAAAATATTATAGGAAAATGATGGAAGACTAGGAAAATTGGAATAATATAGCGAAAAACATTAGGAAAATAATGAAAATAAAAGAGAAGGAAAAAAGTTATTTTAAGAAAATGGGAGGAATATAAGGAAAGGGTGAAATAGAAAAATATCTAAACCCAAAACACGAAGTCCCACTTTGATGAAATGCCGAAAGGCGGTCCCAGGTTGAAACGAGGACACCACAGAGGTGTAACGAAGGCTTGTGTATCGGAGTAGCTCCACGCACTACCAACTGCATAGACCCAGCGGTTGGTGCCAAGCGGTTTCCTTTCAACAAAAAAAAAGTATTTAAACCAGCGATTTCGACGCCGATGGATTGGAAGAGGAGATCTCGTGGCCTGGTAGCGCGTTCTCCTGATATCAGCCTCCTAATTTTTTTAATTTGGGATTATCTAAATTCTTTAGTCTACGAAACGTCTATTCGTAATGAGAAAGATCTTTTTGTCAGGATAATGACTAGTAGAAGCTATTCCAGGAATATGTCATAGGATCCGCAACTCAACGAATTGAGAATGCACTTTACCATTGTAGCAAATGGTCAACATTTCAAATAATAATTGTAATTTAATTGTTTTTAGTCCTTCTGAATATTTTTCAAATTACTTATAATTATTTATCAGAAACAAAATGGACCAAAACCATGTTTCCTTTTCTTTGTCCAAAATGCTCATTTGCGTACTTGGTTACAATGTTCCTTAAAGTTTGTTTGTATGTTTTTGAGACATCCTGTAAAAAACATCATAAGTATTAAATTTATTTATTATAACTTGGAAAAATCATATAATTTTCAACTTTTCCAAATAACATTTTATGTTATCTTATCAAAACTAAATACTAAAGATAAATAAATGATCAAATCAAAATATTTTCCTATTCACCCATACATTTTATAATGATATATTTACCTTCTGTAAACGAATCACCCTATATCTTTACAATCAACCCTTTTACTTCATAATGCTCCATCGGCGTAGTAAATATTACGTTATTAATACAGCAATTATACAATATATATTTACATTTAAATTTCAGTATATAGATATATCTTACGCTAATAAATCAACTATTTGATTAGCTACATAAACTCTCGATCAAAATAATTTTGGTTATTATTAATATTATTACACACTCAATATTCACTAATAATTAACAATTTTTGGCCTTACAGCCAACATAGTTTGTGATCACAGGGATTTTTTCTTTTATACATTAAAATTTTCGAAGTTTGATAGACCAGAGCAGAACATTAAAAATTACATAGTACCGAAAATATTGAACACTTTAAGACAAAAATAAATAAAAAAGAACTATCATGGTATTAGTCCAAAATTATAATAATGGACAGAATTTATTCAATGAGATGGTAAACACATTATGTCCATTACTAGCCTTGCTCTTGAAGATTATTATTGAACCAATATTTGATGATCTAAGTATTTGCAATGGGTAATTGCTTTAAAAAGATAGATAAATTATCAGAAATAAATAAAAACAACCAAAAAAGAAGCCTTAAGGCTCCTATGTACAATCTGTATGATGGACAATTGCCTATTAGGCTATCAACGATCCTATCATGGCGCTATTATCTACATGATCGCCCCAAGTTCATTAACTTTTTGTCCATTGTTCAAGATGGTTGACTTCAGCTACTGCTAGTTATATGATTTGTGCATAGATAAACAATTTTAATAACAACATAATTAAAAAATAAAAGAAGTAAAATAAGATGTAGGAGTCTGGCTGTTCTTCGTAGTCTTTGTGATTTTTAAATTTAGGATTTCAAATCGTAGACTCACCTCGATACAGTTGTATAAGTTAAAATTGTAAATATACCCTCCACATGATGGTACTCGTCTTTAAGCCCCTCTGTGTGCAAAAACTCAAATACTTTAGAAATTACCCTATAACAAAAAGATACCGCTGAAAATGATAAAGCAGGAAATGGAAAAAAGGAAGAGAAAGAAAAACACAAACACATCACAGTAAGGTATTTAAGAAAGAAAACAGATACAGAAAGGTTGCAGAAAAGATAACTTAACAAGAAAACAACGTCAAATATTAAAAAATACAATACGAATGACTTGGTCAAGTTGTTGAAACAAGTGAACTTGGTAGGATAGTAAAACAACAACACATAAATTATGATACACAAGAGATCGAATGCAAGAGGCTCTAAATATAGTAACAAAATGGACAGAGGCGGAAGGACTAAACATTAGCCTTAACAAATCTGACATAATTGCATTCACCCGCAGGAGAAAATTGGAGGGACTAGGGCCTCTAAACCTAAGAGTTGCAAGCATCCAGCTTAAGGGGGAAGTAAAATATCTCGAGGTTAAGATTGACTCGAGACTTACCTGGAACCAACATCTAAAAAAAACCACAAGGAGAGCGGAAACCTCGTTAATGATGGCAAGGCGATCCTTTGAAAGAAAATGGATGTTAAAACCAGACATGGTATATTGGCTTTATAACATGATGGTGAGACCGATATTAACATGCGCAGCTTTGGTGTGGTGGCCAAAGACACAGCAAAGGAAGGCAATAACGAGGCTAAGCAAGGTACAAAGACTTGCCAGCCTCAGAATAACGGGGGCAATTAAAACAAGCCCCACAGATGCAATGGAAGTACTAATAGGACTCCCACCTCTTCACTATGTGATACAAGGGGAGGCAAGATTAGATGCTTACAGATTAGGGACTACACTGGGAAATCTTGACACTAGACCAGGTCACATGAGTATCTCAAGGTTAGTAACAGGAGACATGCTAGACATGAGATCAGACCACATAACCAAGAGGTACTTTTTTAATACTCCATTTAAGGATTTAATACAGGAAAGAGCAAAGATCACCATAAGGGAGCCCAATACCCAACGACAGGAACAAACCTGGTATACAGAGGGGTCTAAGACTGCGGAAGGCACTGGGGTGGGAATATTCTCCAAAAACCCTGATACTAACCATAGCTATGCTATAGGAATACATTCCTCGGTATTTCAAGCCGAGGTATACGCAATTTTCCAATGTGCAAAAACAAACAATAAAAGAGCTGTCGAAAATAAGCATATTCAAAAATAATGTCAGAAAGCCAAGCGGTACTTAAGGCCATATCGAGTCAGAAAAATACGTCAAGGCTGGTATGGGAATGCATCGAAGAACTAAGAATACTGGCAGACCGAAATAGAGTAAAACTATTTTGGGTGTCAGGTCACCAAAGGATCGAAGGCAACGAAAAGGCTGACGAACTTGCAAAAAGAAGGTCAGAAGTAACACCGGAAACAGACACAAACCCAGGAGTACCAAAGAGTACAGTCCGGAGTTTTAGAAATGACTAGATTTGGGAACAACATATTAACTATTGGGGAAGCACCCCAAAACAGGAACATGGAAAAGCCTTCATAGGCAGACCATGTCCCAAAAGAACTGGAGAACTACACTTTATGAATAGAAACCAGTTGAAAGTGATAACAGGGTTCCTTACTGGGCACGCTCCAGTAAAGGGACACTTGAACAAAATTGGCACGTACAATGGGGAACTCATGTGCCGACTATGTCACAAGAAACCAAAAACGGCCAAACACATACTGTGCGAATGCGAAGTAGATAAAGAGAAGGCCGAATAACTTCATCAATGACTTGAGTAGTAAGGTTTTTGTCTCAAAATAAGAACTAAATTTACAAAAGAAGATAAAAATTATTTATATAAGAATAAACATTACAGAGCTATAGCTCAAATGAATAAGACAGTAATACTGGAAGACTCATCTTTATCATCTTCCGGACCTAGCGATGAAGAGGGCCTCCGGTAAAGAAAAAATCTTTGGATCAAACACGTACGTCTATTTGGGATCAAGAACAACTCTCTATTATAGCAATTGCAAAGAGCCTTGGCTACGATGTTTCAATAAATTTCGTAACTTCATCCACCGTTTACCGAGCTCGGGTGGTCAATAGAGGAAAAATGGCAAGGAAAATCGAGGAGACGCTTTTTGAAAATTCTCCTCCTTTGGTCTTGCATTGGGATGGTAAATTGTTGCTCTCAGTTACCCATGGGAATGTTAAAACTTTAGAAGATAGAGTTGTAGTTCTAGTGACTGACAAAGATTTTAAGCATTTGCTTGGAGTACCTGTTGCCCAGAAAGGCACCGTTGAGCAGAAGGCTAAAGAGACAATATCATAGGTATGTCTTTTGATACTACGTAGTCTAACACGGGACTGATCCAAGAGGCATGTTCCAGAATTGAAAGTAAATTTGAACGAACATTGTTGTGGTTGGCTTGCTGTCATTACACTCATGAACGAATATTAAAAGGAGTGTTTGAGGACTGTTGTAACATACCATCAAGTGGTCCTGACATTTAGATCTTTCTACAGTTCCAAAATATGTAGGCTTTACTTAATAAAAAGTCTTATACAACAATGCTGGATCAGGAACGTCCCGTTCGAGGCTTTATAGAAGAACAAAGGGTGAAAATGGTTACCTACTTACAAAATGTCCTAAAGGACGAAAATCATCCAAGAGAAGACTACAAAGAGTTATTATAACTATCACTAGGAGGTCGATTTCAAGATGAATTTAGTTTCAGCATCCCTTTGAGCTCTGCATCAAGCAAAACAGATGGCAAAAACAATTTGTTTTCTTCACTAAACAGTTGAATATGCCTCAACGAGAATTGAAAGGAATGAAAAGGGTTGCACATTTTGTCAGCCTCATATATATGTTCGCTTTTGGCACGAAGCAATTGTAAGTCGATGGGCTCCAAAAAATGATTTGGTAATGCTGCAGCATCTAAATATTTACCCAGATAAAGACGTCAAAAAAAATGCTCTTACTGTTGCTATGAGACACCTATGGTATCTGTCAGAAACAAACGTAGAATAAGTTTATTTGATGAACGTATTAAGAAAGATTGAAAAGGAAAATATGTCTAAACAATTGGACGGTAAAAACTTAGTTTTTGAAGGAAAAGATCTAAGCCATTTCAACACTTGTAAAACAAAAATGTTCTTTGAATTGTTTGGGGTCCATAACAAGACAGAATATTGCAGTGATTATCTAAGAAGTCCAGTGGACGCGCTGAATGATACCGCAGAAAGAGGAATTACTCTAATAAAAAAAAATTAACGAATCGGTCAGAGATGAACAACAAAAACAATTTTTGCTGAGGCATAGAAAAATTGTCACCAAACGTTCAATGTTGAATAATATAAGACATGTTTTTCCTATCTATTACCTTATAATCTTAAAAATATTACCCAATAATCTTAATGTGTAGTTTTAAGTTTGAGATTTATAGTTTTAACAATAAAAGTATATAACATTGAAAAGTCGTATTTTTTGCATATTTCTACAAAACTGGTTAAAGTATGCAACCTCTAAATATTGTCCAATCTTCTTAAAATTTTGCATCCAATCCATCATTAAGACAAAACTTCAGTATCGAAAAATTTCTGCAAGATGGGTTGCAGGTTGCAAGGCTCTTGAATGAACATCAACGAACTGTTCGTGGTAAAATTTTTCAAAGGCTGTGCTGTGATGAAACTTGAGTGTACCACTATACACTTGAGTCCAAAAGGTCAAGTAAGGAGTAAAGACAAAAACGCCAAGCTGGCCCAGTAAAAGCAAAAACTCGTTAGTCTGCAGGTAAAGTTTTAGCAACAGGTTTTGGGATTGTAGAAGTGTTTTGTTGGTCAATTTTCTTTACGATAGATAAACCGTTATTGCAGCAATAAGCTTTTGGAGCGTGTTTGAGCAGCTTACTAATCCAAAAGGCGGGAATGTCCGGTACGACAAGTGCTGCTCTTGCATGACAACGCTCGACCGCATACAGCTGTACAAACTTAAGAAAAACTAGCTAAAATGCATTGAACTGTTGTTGAACACCCTTCCTATAGTCCAGACCTTTCACCATGTGACTACTACATGTTTGGTCCACTCAAAGACGCACTTGGGGGAGAAAGTTTTAACGGTGATCAAGTGAAACAATTTGTGTCCAACTGGTCGAGTACGCGACCTCGTTCTTTTTTTGAAAAGGGTATAAAAATGTATTCAGAAAGAAGAAAAATATATAGAACAATAAGACATTATTTATTTATTTTTATTATAATTCAATAAAAAGTTATTAACAAAGGTCGGTTTATATTTGAACTACCCTCGTATAAAGTATTATTTATTTATTAACTTTACCGTTTTGTCTAATTAACTGGCAATTAAAAGTTCTTGCTTTCATAGTACGTCTCATTCTTTTTGATCTACCAAACTTTTCGCAGTTTTTAATGTAAAATTTGTTTACACTTTTAAGCACTAAATGCCAAAAAAACAAATAGCTAACTCAACAAAAAGAAAAACATCATTATATAAAAAACGTTAAAAACTAAATACCAAAGACTAGTTTTTAGGACAATGTTAATTATTTTAGGATTAGTAGATAGTTTATAGAACCATTTAATGTTTATTCAATTTACAAAATACAGTCAGTGCTTAAAGTTTCAAAATTATTTTTTGCTTGCATATCGTTCCCCAAATATCTGTACAAGTCTATATTTTAAAAATTTTAACTAAAATGTTGAATGGTCTTCAAATTTTTTAAAGATTTTTCGTTATTTTGTGTTAACTTCAGGGACAGAATTGTTAAATACCTAAACTGTATACTTTTAAAATACTTATATACCCATCATCATGCCTTATTTATTTCTCAAGTACCAGTGAAATCGACACAATAATCTTTTTTTACGGTAATTTAAAAATTCGATCCCAAAAGCTCAAAATTTTTCTATAAAACAACGAATACAAAACATATATTTACAAAGATTTAAATGCAATGTGCTTTTCAGCTTATTACATTTTATATAAATTAAAAAAACGATATGCAAGCCGTTATACTAAAACATATTCTATGTATACATTTATTTTTTTCTTCCTTAAATCTATGATAGAAATTATATGTATATTAAAATTATTTGCCTTCAAAAAGATGACGACTAGCAATATGATTGTTTTTAACATTGAAGGATGTAGATAACTAGATATGTACACTTTTTTGCGAATTTTTAGTACGGAGTCATATTTTATTCATACCTACATGTACCTTTTGTAGCGCCATATTTGAAGCAATGCAGAGTTTATCTATAACTTATTATAATTTAAATTTAGTACAGGATAAAAAATAGCTCCAGTCTGTGGTAAATATAATTTTTACACTACTTTGTACAAAGCTCAAATGAATACTGCTACTTTTGTAGCTATACAAAGCTCATCTCCTTTGAAAAACTTATTATTTAAATTCTGTAAAGAATATAAAAATCTAAATATTATATAATATGGATATAATTACAAAATAATTTTTGTAATACCAGGTGTCCCATTATATTTTACAACATTTAGCAAGCTTATAACTTTTAAACGAAAGTACTTAAAAACATGCGGTTTTCACCGAAATATATCAAATTATTCCAAGTTTTATTTAGGTCAATCCAAAATTATTTAGCTCTTCCGGTTTACTGAAAAACAAAAGACATATTTGTTAATTTTTTTAATTAAACACCCTGTATATTTTTTGATGCTCCGAAAGCCAGTCCTTTTAGCTATCTAGCGATATAAAGTTTTTTAAAATCGATGAAGAAATGACTGAACAATTAAATTTTCTGAAAAGCTTGCAAAATCAACAATTCTCATCAATAATTTTTGTGATTATTTAACATTTTAACAAACTTTTATCAAGCAATTTAAGAATAATTTATATGTTCCATATGAGGAGCGTCGAATCAAACTGTATTTTGTCCATCATTGGACAAAAATAAGTTTGATACAGCTTTCCGTTAAAAAATTAGCGCTCTTTCGATCTCTGAAGATTGTATGGATCAAAAGTGGTTATAGCCCATGCAAAATATATTATAATAATGGATTTATGGATCAAACTATATCTATCGAAATAAGTACAAAGAGTATAAGTCAGATTTTATTGATTCCGGGTTTCTTTTACTATAGTTCGTGTTTATCATCTACATATATGCCCCAAGAGTACAAGTCAATGCTGAGTATTTTTTACTAACGGTTTAGCATTGAACCTTTCAGTATAAGTCAAGTTCCATATTACCTTGTTTGTATAAGGAGTATAAGTCAAATTATACTGTTAGGACCCATGTTTCTCACTGTTGGTTAGATAGCAGACCGCTGACTTGTACTATTGAGACTTTTTTTTATGTTGGCTTTTATTATTATCAGTCTTGTCTTGTCACCCTTAGGTATGTGAGCTCTACTTATTTAGTTTGATTTTTTTCTCACCTAAAGTTTAAGTAGGTAATAGTGTTTTCACCATGCCTCTAAATCAATTTATGAGCATAAGTTTAAAACATTCAACATTTCATTTAAAGGGCCAAAATCAGATACTTGTCACAAGTGTGATATACTTTTACTTTATATGAAAGAAAGTAGCAAAGTCAGAAGATAAGTTAAAGTCTATACAAGATGAGAAAACTAAACATCAAGATGAGGCAGATTTGGTATATACTAAAAAGCGAGAAGACAAATAACGTGCTTAGGAGGACAATACCATTAAGTGTTACGCATTTGACTTCCAACAGTGTCTGCAAACACCCTACTTAAATACGTCGGTGGCATTCTATAAACGCCAACTGTGGACGTTTAACCTAACTTTCCATGAAACGACAACAAGGGATGTAACTTGCTTCATGTGGCATGAGGCCGAAGGTAGAAGAGGAGCCAACCAAATCACCACATGTATTTTTAAACAACTGTCAAGTTTGCAACAACAAATCAAAAAAGTCACTTTATATTGAGGTTCATGTATTTACTCACAGCACACCAAACATTCACTTTAGGAGAGTCTCTTACACTTTCATAAAATTCATGTGGTATCTCTTCACTCCAAATTCTACAATTGTGTCCATTGAGGGCTCCATTAACATGGAAACTTGCTTCATCAGACATTATTAAAAGGAGCTCAGGATTATTTCTTTTCAAGTCCAATAACGTCTCACACATATAGACGTTTTTATTTTTTGGTGTAATTGAATTTCAGTTTCAGTGCTTGTAAGATTCAATGAACTTTGGATCTACTTATATTAAAATGTGACGCTATTTTTCTGATAGATGACTTGGGAGATCTAGTAACAAACTCGTATACACCAATGGTATCATGTAAATGATTATCATTGCCGATATTTCGTTTTTTTTTTTGGGCTAGTGATCCATTATTTTTGAAAATGTTAAACCACTTCATTATTGTCTTGTATGTCGGTGCTGTTTTATTAAATTCTCTAAAAAATCTTCGTCTTGTTTGCATAATAGATTTTGATTCAGCAAAATGAATTATGATACTTGCTTTTTCTGTTTCAGAAAATAACATTTTAATGTAAAAAGAATCACTTGAAACCTTAGTCTAAGCTTTTGGAACAACTAAAACAACAATTTTGACATTTCTTACAAACGTATCAAAGCCTACTATAAAATGTATGTGTGCATGGTGAGAGAGAGAGGCAAAGGGTGTTTAGAAAAAATATTAAAAAAATTATTCGTTTTTATTAAACCGTCGAAAAAGGACAAACAAATTTTCAAAACGTCATAAAAAGTGACAGTTAACAGGTGACAAATTTAACACAAATTCAGGCCATCTTGGATAACTAGGGCATCTACCACTAACACAATTACCCTTCCTAAGTGCACCCAGTTCTCCCAAAAGGGACCGATAGGTCAAAAAACACGATTTTAGGTGGTTTTTCACGGTTGCCATGGAAACCGCCTAACAGATTTTGACACCGATTTTTTCTAAAAAGCGTCCCGTACGTTTAGACCTTTTGTCCAAGTTTTATTAAAATCGGTCCATCCGTTCGGACGGTACAATTTTTTAGAGTCGCCCGAGAACCCTATTTTAAATTTTTTCTCAGTAAAAAGAAATATTTCTATCGAAGTTATTGTTATTTTGCAGGCTTTTTCAGAAAATTTAATTCTTCAGTAATTTCTTCATCGATTTCAAAAACTTTTTATCGCCAGATAGCTAAAAGGACTGGCTTTTGGAGCACTAAAAATATACGGGGTGTTCCATTAAAAAAATTAACAAATATATCTTTAAAAATCCACCGTTTTGTTTTTCAGTAAAGCGGAAGTTCTAAATAATTTTGGATTGACCGAAATTAAACTTGGAACAATTTGCTACATTTCGGTGAAAACCGCATGTTTTCAAGTACTTTCGTTTAAAAGTTATAAGCTTGTTAAATGTTAGAAAATATAATGGGACACCTGGTATTTTGTAGCGTTACGAAGCTCAATTTCTCGTATATTTTTTCTTTTGATCCGGAACATAAAATTTAACCTGTATTGTAGCTGAAACAAACTAATTTGCATAGAAAATTTGTAGCGCTACTGAGTTATGTTTCTAGGCTACTTTGCATTATTTAACTTTTTGTTGATTTTGTCAAAACAAATAAGTGATAATGGGCATATGGACTAATAAATTACCTGCTTTATATATTATCAAGCTCTGTAGGTAATAAAAACAGCTTCAATATATGACATGGATATAGCTACAAGGCTCAAGTATTTAGCTTTCTTTTTAAAACGATACAGATCTTATATCCTTTAAAGAACTAATAAATGCGGCATGGATATAACTGCAAAATAATATTTGTACTATATAGTAGCGTTACAAAGATTATTCTGTACGTGCATTTTATTTCTTTATTTTGATCCAAAACATAAAAGTTAAGCTATTTTGTAGCTGGTACAAACGAATTTGCATAGATAATATGTAGCGCTACTGAACCTTTACCTTATTCGAGCTAATTTTAGTGGTTACTTTGTAGCACCACAGAACTTTTTGTTTTCTCAAAACAAATAAGTAATAATGATCCTATGAACTAATAAGTGACCAGGTTTAGTAATGCTGCCTTATATATTTCATGGAGCTTATTTGAAGTTAATATAATGAATGCATTAAGTATGAATCCATGATGAGGTAAGTACATGATTGATTTTTGAATAAAATATGACTACGTACGTTTGACATAAGGAAAAATATTACAATGATCAATTTAGTGCCATATGAAACTACACTGACGTAAAGGGAAACATAGTCAAACAGAAAATGTACAAAGGGAATGTTGAAAGCAGCGTATATAATCAAAAGTTTTACTCACATATTCAGTGTCTTTGGCTTTTTTCATTTACAGGGTGTCCCACGAGCAATGATCACTTCAAAACATTAACACTATATTAGAAAATTGGAGATTTATTTGTTTATTTGAAACGCTGTATTTTTTTTTCTTTTTTTTTTATTAATTTTTTAATATTTTTAATTTTTTTTATCGGGAATGTCAACAAAAAAGCTACGCTGATAAATATTGAATGAACCAAAGTGATTTTCCCAGAAAGTGTGACAAAATAAAGACAAGATTAAATAGTTAATGGATTGCTGCACGAAAGAGGATAGAATGGCAAACATTATCTAAGAACGACCTGTCCAAATGACTACCAGTGGGATCTAACAGTTTAGATATGGCAACCCTGTGAACATGTTGTCATTGACTGGGTCAATTATAGATATATAGTTATATAGATTCCTTAAGCGGCCATAATGCCTAGCAAAAATGTGTTTTAAAACCAATTTTCAACCATTGAATATTTAAAAAAATTATTTTCACTTCAAGGCATAAGCCTATGTTTATTTATAAAACCATAAGTGATCAATCTATATAACTACCTATATCATCGACCCTATCCAAAGCACCACGCATACAGTGTTGCCATATTATAACGTATCATGTGTCTGTCAGTGGCCTGTCATTTCAAACGGGCAGCCGAGAATGGGAAGGTAAAAAGGAAGTGTCAAATTAATCATTGCAGTCAGTAATGAAAGAATAAATGATGGGGATAAGAAGAAAAATAAGACATTAAGAAGAAAAAGAAAAAGATAATAAGAAGAAAAAAAAACAAGAAAAATAAAATAAAAAGATAAAGTAGATGAAGGTAAAAGGAGAAGAGGAGGAAGGAGGAAAAGAAGAAGAAGAAGCAGTGGATATGCTTTGTAAATTAAACTAATTAATTGTAATTTATCGGTTATTATAATACCCTAGAGATCATTAATTGTCCCAAAATAATTTTGAACCGTCACACAGCTTCGCATCGAATCTCCAATTTTCCATGTAGGTACAATTTTCTAAAAACAAAAAAAGTCATGATTCTCCGCACAAGTTGATGGTTGGGACGTCCTGTATTTGTCGTCAACGATTATATGATCGTCACTGAGTGAAAATGGCAGAATAATTATCTTGAAGACATGTACAATAGAACGTAGCAAAGAGCCGACAGCGAAGCGTTCAGGAAAAACGATCCTTGACTCGAAGCGGCTGAAACAAAGAAAAATCGCATTTTAATGACATCGAAAAGTTTTATTTTCGAAGACAAAAATACACAAAAATAAGGATGGAGGAGTATTAGTGAATCTTGGGGACGGAAGCCGTCTTTCCATATATTATCGATATAATTATTTTTCTTGCAAAATAACTAAGTCGATGTTTGGATTATATCGATTGCAGGAACGTAGATATGTGTTTTCATTTATTTTCTAATGTAATAAATACGAGTACATTGTGATTTTAATTGTTTATAGGAAATATTTTGAATCGCATCATTTGTGTTCCTGTGACCAGTTTAGGTAATTAAATAAATTGATTCAGAACATATTTTTATCATAGATCACTTTAGGCAGATCGTCACATAAAGTCGAAACATAGTAAGTAGGTGAATATACACAGCCCAAGTAGCAAAAATAATTTAATAAAGTTGTACGAACTGCTCTAAGAGAATAGCACCTTTTAGAGCAGTTTCTGAGGCCTAAATAATAAATGACGATATAACCCAACTTACCTCAGTCCAAAAGTGGATGATTTCGGAAATAAAAGTTTAATTTGGTTTTAGTTTTTCATAAATAATATTTCGTGGGCTTACAAGCAAAAGGCACTAGGTCCAAAATGTGTCAAAACGAGTTTATATATTTGTACATCATGTAAAAACAGTGCGTTGTATTCTGAAAGCATCTACATTTTCTTTGAAGCAGTTGATAATCCCTAAATAATTTATAAAAATTTAGAACTTCTTTGAAACTTTAAATTGCTTATAACTCATAAACTATTTTTTGACTTAATGCCTTTTGCTTGTTAGCTCACGATTTTTAGTAATTGGTGTATTTTTACATAATTTGGCTAGGAGGGTTCTATGGGGTAAAAATTAAAAGCTACTTACAATAATTTTGACCTGACCATATACGAAGTGAATTTTTTAAAATAGAGATATCTCAAAAACAACTGCTCAAATCAGCTCTTAGACCGGTGTGAACTTAGCGACCAATTTTTAGCGAATAATGCATTCTTACTATTTTTTAGGTAACCACTTTTAGAAAAATTGTGCCAGTGGAGTAATAAACAAGGGCATTCGGTGTTCAAAAAGGAAGGAAGGAGTTAACCACTGACGAGGTAAAGAAGTATTTGGGATTAGTTACCCAGATAGCACACGACGTCCATT
Organism: Psylliodes chrysocephalus; assembly: GCA_927349885.1. Lineage (NCBI taxonomy): Eukaryota > Metazoa > Arthropoda > Insecta > Coleoptera > Chrysomelidae > Psylliodes > Psylliodes chrysocephalus. Next base: position 15,540,162 of record OV651813.1, read on the forward strand.
GGACGTCCATATTTTGTCCAAATAATGTCCTGGATGTCCATGAACTTCATATGGATATTCATTGGACATCCGCTTTCCGTTATCCAATGTACATACCCATTCAGAAGTCCAATGGATGTTCAAAATATGTCCATGATGGACAATATAAAAATGATTAACTTATAATAAATTATTATAATTCTTCTTGTATAATTTAATTATTTACTACTAGGTTTTAATTAAAATAAATTAAATAATTTTCCTCTCCACTCGCCTTTGTTTACAAGATAGAAAAGTAAAAGGCCACTCAAGCCAAACTCGAAGAAGAAAAGAAGAAAGAGGTTAAGAAGAAAACACAGCACATGAATGTTTATCTGGTAAGAAAATAAGTATAATTATTAATTAAATCATTTAAAAATCTAACAATTAAAAAGCAAATCGTTTGTTTTAAACTAATAAAACCTATCAATTATGTTTTAAACTTTATGTTTTCGATTTACATTCAAAGAATCCCTTTCTTTTAACCTTTTGTCAAATGATGTTCCTACCTCACATACTTATGTGACCTACCTATTTAAGAAAATGGCTTTACTAAAAGCTAACTAATATGCTGCAAATTCGAGATGATGTCAACACAATTATTATTGTAACTAAGAGGTAAGAAAACTTTCAAAGCAGAAAAAAAGTTTCTATTTGTGCTGCATGAGACAGCAGAAGTAGAAGGCTATTTAGAAGATACAAATATATTTAAAGAAGCTGTTTTACTTTTATTAAATAAAATAGAATCGTTTTGTAACATTTAAGAAATAATGCATTGAAAAATGTTTCATAAATTATTTCTCTTTCATGTTTACAAATACATATTTTTATTGCAATTTTAGATTCAGCAGTTACCAAAACCAGGGACAAGGACATGACGAACTTATAAAAAGATGGTTCGTTTCCATAATTTCTAATACCCTCACGAAAGAATTCACATAATATGATGGCATGAAAGTAAAATGGTAATTTAAAGAAACAATGAGCAGTTTTTTGTTTATATGTAAGTATAGGGGTAAAGTACTTTAGTCAATGCATATTTTCATATTTTATCTAAAAATTTCACATTTTTAACTATCACTTTTGCCTGATCAGGCATTTATTAAACGATTGATTTAATCAATATTCGTATAAAATGTAATGTCTTTTTTAGCTGCTGCTGAGAGTGACAATGGTGCTGCTTAAAAAGTAAGCGAAATAGCCTTAAGAAAATGGCTGAGAAGGTCAACAGAAAGGAGTGCGTATAAAACTAATACATGCTTAATATTATTTATGACAATAAAAATAAGTCTATAGTTGCAATTATTTTATTTCATATTAATATAGGTGGTGATGTCCGTCAGATGTCCATAAATTGTCCAAAAGCAATACAAAAAGAGTCCATATATGGACCTTTCATGGAGTCCAAATGGACGTCCAGGAGTGGGACATTTGTATAGTCCAGTGGATGTCCATTGGATGTCCTTCGGTAAAATGCTGGACGTCCTTTGGACAGCCGATATTTCCATGAATGGACTTCTGATGGACATCCAATGGATTGATTTGTGCTGTCTGGGTATTCTCATGGGCGTTTACAAGTCTAAAAATGAGGACGTCAGTACCATGTTCAACACTCAGCATGGACGGCCTATTTTCAGTCGAATAATGAGCCGAAATCGATTCAAGACGATAACCAAGGTACTAAGATTTGATGACGCAGAGGAGAGGCGAAAGCATCGTTCCCCTGACAAACTTGAGCCTATTAGAGATTTATTCGAAAGTTGGAACACCTACCTAAGAGATGCTTATGTTCCTGGTTGGTGCATGACTGTAGATGAACAACTTGTAACATTTAGGGGCCGCTGCAATTTTCGGCAATACATTCCGTCTAAACCTGGAAAATACGGCATCAAATTTTGGGATGATATGTGATGTTCAGACTGGCTACGTATGGAAAACTGAAATTTATAAAGGGAAAGAAGAAGGAGAATCCCGTGAAGTAAAGCAGGGAGAACGTGTCGTGAAAGGGTTGGTTTCTGAATTGAGGAACAGCGGTAGGAACATAACTTGTGACAATTTTTTTACAAATGTGCCTCTAGCTCAGGATCTTCTACAGATGAACTTGACAATGGTAGGCACTATCAGAAAGAATAAAGCTAAACTACCTCTAGAATGTGTAGTTGCCAAAAGGCGTGAAGTGGTGTCAACACTGTTCGGGTTCCAGGAGAACGCTATGCTTGTTTCTTACTGCTCTAAGAAAAACAAGGTTGTGACACTTCTCAGCACTTTACAAGACCAAAACGTCATTGATGAAATAAATAAAAGGAAACCTGAGGTCATAATAACCTATAATGAAACAAAGGCAGGCGTGGACAAGGCCGATCAAATGCTACGTAACTATTCTGTCAAAAGAAAAACCCGTCGGTGGCCAATGGTTGTGTTTTCCAACATGGTAGATATCAGTGCTCTTAACGCCTTTATAGTGTACTTGTTCAATCATTCTAATGATCTAGGTACGAGAAGTGGTAAAAGAAGACGATTTCTGATCCAATTGGGAAAGCAACTCGGAGGAATTGTATACGATGATGCGAATTAAACGGCAGCGCCAACGGCAGGACCCCCTCAGATTTCGCAGAGGAAGAGGTGTCACATATGTCCGTCAAAAAAAGACAAAAAAATAAAAAGCGTTTGTTCACAGTGCAAAAAAAACGTGTGCTCAGAACAAAGCCATATTATGTGTCTTCAGTGCCAATACTAAATTAGTAAATGGAACTGTCTGTTTTTAATTGATATTTTTATTTCACTAATTTACATGTCACAATAATTATTTAATGTTTAAAACTCAAAATAAATAATTTAATATAATAATAGTTTTAATTAACCTATATCAAAAATATTAACAGCCATTTAATTAGAAAAAACTGGATCCGGGCCGAAAAGGCCCGAGCCGTCGTTAATGTATACTGGATGCTACCGTCAGCAGGGTGTTAACAACTATATTTCTTTTATTTTTGTATTCATTCCACAATACATTTTTATCTGGACCTAAGGTTCTTTGAAACTTTTTGTACACTTTATCCCTCTATCTGGCTTGTACATTTACCTCCTTATCATACCATGGAACATGATTATTCTTTATCTTATAATCGAATGATCTGTTATTTTAGGAAAATGATGAACACTGGTAAGTATAATCATTTACATGTTGTTTAATGCCATAAGACTGAATTAAACTTTTTATCTTTATGATATTAAAAACTATCTACAAAATAATCAATATTAACATCACCCACAATTAAAGCTTCAATGTTTCTCGATAAGAAATCTTCGCACCATTCTTTAATTTTATCTATAAAGACCGCATCGTTGGAACTGGGCGAATGGTAAAAACCACCAATCAACCATTTAGTTTTATTAAAATTAACGTTAACAATTTTACACCAATAATTTGGCACAAGAATATCTTCCTTTTTCACATTAAAAGTAATGTTGTTCCGCAGATAAATACAGTAGAACTCCAATTATCCGAACTCCGACTATCCGAATCGCCGATTATCCGAATCATAAATGCGCGTCAAGTCTTGACGGAGATGTTTAAAAAACAATGATTTTTATTTCTAAACTTGTACATAAGTACATTTTATTTATATTTAAAACATGTGAAAATTTCATGTTTCTTTCATTTAATTCAATAAAAAAATAGTGCAATATCAAAACGTAGCTTTTATTCTCTCCAATGGCAATTTTTTTAAAAAAAATCCGATTATCCGAATATTTGATTATCCGAATGGGTCCCGGTCCCCATTAATTCGGATAATTGGAGTTCTACTGTAAGTACTCCTCCCGTGTGTCGATTTGAAGATTTAAATCTTACACATACATATCCATCTACTGTAAGTTCAACATCTTGGATATCATCTGTACATCTTGCTTCATTTAATATAACTATAAATGGTTGATAGTAAAATAAATATACTAAAACTTCATCGCGATGTGCCAAAAAACTCTGTACATTCATATAAATTATATCACTTCTAAAAGATATATTAGGAACATTTACTAGTTTTTTGTTTGTTTTGGGTAGATGGATTGCTATCAACAATTATTTGAATATTATTTATGTATTTTATAGTTTTGTTTTCACCGTTATCTACAGTTCATCAAATTTCTAGAGGTGTTCGACGCCCAGACAGAGAACGCGCTACGTGTGACTAAGATAGCTATTGTACAGTCTGCTAAACAAGTTATTTTAAATAGTTTTTAATATTTTTATGTAATTAAATTTTAAAAGTGTGGAATAGTTTAGGGATTAAATTGGTCTGATGGGACTTTCTTAGAACGTTTTTAAAAGCAGCTAAAGATAGTATGTAGAATTGAAAATAATTATTATGCCATAAAAGGTGTTTTGGAATTCCTTCAACCTTTTGAAATTGAGTCAGAAAATATAAATTTTATAGGATAGCGGAAAATACCTATAATTTTTTTGTAGGCCTTTGTAAATCGTGGAAATAGTTTATATTTTATTTCTACCTTATTAAGGAAAATGGTACCTATTATTAATAACGGTTGTTTCTGAAACATTACTAAAATTTTCGAAATTTTGTTTTTCTACAAAATAATAAACTATACTATTTAGAAAAAAATTTATTTCTCTTATAATTTTATAAAAAATAACAGGGGAATATTTACATTTCTTGATCTATTAAACAAAACGATAAATTATCTCGACGAATGACACCATGTTCTAGTACGGAAGCTAGCTTTACATTTTTGTTGGTGGTTTCATGGGTTTCATATCAATTTTTTGTAATTGTAGTTTACACGTACATATACCTCTTAACACTTGTTTGCTTTATTAAAAAAGTGTGTTGTTGTGATTTACGTCGAAATAAGTCAAAAACAACTTGAAACCCCATATAAAATCAAAAAGGAGAAACGGAAAAAAATTGAGCCTCTAAATGAACACAACTCAGAAACAAAAATAGCTATCTAATAATAAAAAAATAAAATTTGATTCTTGTGCAGCTTCATCTATATCATTAACTGTTTTTGGTTTTTTAATGGTTTTTCTTGGTGATGAAAATTCCGATATCTCACGGTTATCGATTCTTTTTCTCTCTCCAGAAATGCGGACGACAGTGTTTTTAGATACTCCTGTGGCTGCAGCAACACGATCATTTACATTTTTAAATGGTATTGAAGGTGAATTAAAGTTTTCTTCTCTTCTCATAAACTCTATAACATTGGCTATTATTTCGCGAGATTGACTGTTAATCACGCGGCCTCTTAATTTGCTATTAAACTCCATACTTAGGTTCTATTAAACTGTAATGAGCAAAAAACAAACGAAAATAAAAAAATGTTTTAGCGAAATTTACATCTGATATTTACGTCTGAATGAAATAGTGAAATACTTGATGCGCAGAGTGTACTTTCATTGCGTAAATCCGTCGGGATGCCTGTCAGTAGTGCTTTCTCTGTCTAGCCGTCGAAAGCCTCTAGAAATTTGATGAACTGTAAATATTCCTGCAGCTTCCTTTTGACATTAAAGAAGTACTCTCTTTGCGCTTTTGTTTGATCAGGAAAAATTTTAATAGTTAGAATTTTTATCTCCTTTTTTATTTTTAACACCTTAAGAACTTCTTGTGGACTGAGAAAACAAACTTTTAGTAATCTATGTTTGTTTTGGTCTTTGCCCAGTCTGAACACCCTTATATTTGTAATATCAACATTAATCTTTTAGCAGTTCTTTTACTGAGTTTTTATCTTCTCTTATTTTGTTTGCAACTATTTTTGGTTCCGATTCATTTACATTTAATATAATAATGTTTGATGTCCTCTTCTGTCTTTCCGCCACTTTCGTCATTAGTTCTTCGCTGTTAATTTTAGCTAAATTTGAAGTTGCATCTTTTTCGTTATTTTGATCAGATGTCTTATTTTTCATAAGTTTTTCAATGTTAATTTTTACTAGCTTTAACTCTTTAGTTAGTTCTGGAACTTTCAAAAAACCTGTTTCACATTTACTGCACAAAAAAATTAATTTTGGTTTATTCTTTAATTGTAAACATTTGATTTCTAACGCTATTAAGTCAGCACATTGAGCACATAAGTACTCTTTGTATAAATCACATGGAAAAACTTAATAAGCTTCCTCATCCTTACACTTTAGGCAGAACTTTGCATACATCTTAAGTTAAATAAATAGTCACAGATTTTAAAATTTTAATCACACCTGTAATGGTGCAGTAGACACTTGCTATTTAGGTATCCTTTTTTTTATTATTTTATTTTTATCTGATATATAAAAACTTGTTCTTAATCAGCACATAAAAATGCAGTTTTGGGGTCTTCTTTAGTTTCAATTTACCAAATATCATCAACATCAGACAGTACATGTATTTAGCTTTAGATTGATATCAAATTTAAAATTAATTGATGGTTATTTTCACCATAAAAACTCTCACTTTCACCGACAAACTGAACAGATAAACCGACTTAAATTACAGTTCATCAAATTTCTAGAGGCTTTCGACGGCTAGACAGAGAAAGCACTACTGACAGGCATCCCGATGGATTTACGCAATGAAAGTACACTCTGCGCATCAATTATTTCACTATTTCATTCAGACGTAAATGTCAGATGTAAATTTCGCTAAAACATTTCTTTTATTTTCGTTTGTGTTTTTTGCTCATTACAGTTTAATAGAACTTAAGTATGGAGTTTAATAGCAAATTAAGAGGCCGCGTGATTAACAGTCAATCTCGCGAAATAATAGCCAATGTTATAGAGTTTATGAGAAGAGAAGGAAACTTTAATTCACCTTCAATACCATTTAAAAATGTAAATGATCGTGTTGCTGCAGCCACAGGAGTATCTAAAAACACTGTCGTCCGCATTTCTGGAGAGAAAAAAAGAATCGATAACCGTGAGATATCGGAATTTTCATCACCAAGAAAAACCATTAAAAAACCAAAAACAGTTAATGATATAGATGAAGCTGCACAAGAATCAAATTTTATTTTTTTATTATTAGATTAGCTATTTTTGTTTCTGAGTTGTGTTCATTTACAGGCTCAATTTTTTTCCGTTTTTCCTTTTTGATTTTATATGGGGTTTCAAGTTGTTTTTGACTTATTTCGACGTAAATCACAACAACACACTTTTTTAATAAAGCAAACAAGTGTTAAGAAGTATAGGTACGTGTAAACTACAATTACAAAAAATTGATATGAAACCCATGAAACCACCAACAAAAATGTAAAGCTAGCTTCCGTACTAGAACATGGTGTCATTCGTCGAGATATTTTATCGTTTTGTTTAATAGATCAAGAAATGTAAATATTCCCCTGTTATTTTTTATAAAATTATAAGAGAAATAAATTTTTTTCTAAATAGTATAGTTTATTATTTTGTAGAAAAACAAAATTTCGAAAATTTTAGTAATGTTTCAGAAACAACCGTTATTAATAATAGGTACCATTTTCCTTAATAAGGTAAAAATAAAATATAAACTATTTTAAAGATTTACAAAGGCCTACAAAAAAATTATAGGTATTTTCCGCTATCCTATAAAATTTATATTTTCTGACTCAATTTCAAAAGGTTGAAGGAATTCCAAAACACCTTTTATGGCATAATAATTATTTTCAATTCTACATACTATCTTTAGCTGCTTTTAAAAACGTTCTAAGAAAGTCCAATCAGACCAATTTAATCCCTAAACTATTCCACACTTTTAAAATTTAATTACCTAAAAATATTAAAAACTATTTAAAATAACTTGTTTAGCAGACTGTACAATAGCTATCTTAGTCACACGTAGCGCGTTCTCTGTCTGGGCGTCGAACACCTCTAGAAATTTGATGAACTGTAGCAGGTGTATATTAATTGTTGGTGTGACCACAGAAAAAAGTCTAAGGGAGTTAAATCAAATGATCTTGGGTGTCATTCAATTGCTCCCCTTCTACCAATCCAACTATCTGGGAATCTATCATTTAACCACTCTCGGACGGGAAGACAAAATGAGGTTAAAATTACCTTCTGCATCAGTTTGAGTTTCTAGCTCGTGAGTAATAAGAGGATCAATGGTCTCTTCTAATAAATTAAGGTCAAGTTTTCTTCAATAAATAAAGGACCAATAACTGCATTTCCAAGAATACCACACCAAACATTAACTTGAGCTCTTAATTAATTGTACATTCTAATAAAAACAGCAAAAAAAATTAGGGTTGTCATTTAAAAAACCAATAATGACGTCATTGTGTAAAAATATATGATGTCATAAGTAAAAACTTTCTGCCATAAGGTGGCTAATTAAGTATTAAAATTGACCTGTCTGAGCGTTTTGCTTGAAAACATTAAATAATGAAATTATGAACCTTGTTCCTTACTTTATCACAACACTGTATATCATTTAAATATTTACAACTATTTATATTTTTCTCTAGAATGTTGATATTAAAATGATCTGTTAGTATGTTATGGTATGTTTTTTGTAAGGAAATTTCTTGAAAATATTACTTAAAATCAATAATAAAATATCAGAGGTAATGCATAAAAATTATTTCTTGTGTATCATGTAATGAAAACTCTCAGTGCTCGTCGAGAATGCTATATTATTATCTTTACATACACGTTATGAAACATATATAATATCCAGCGCTTTTATTAAATATGAACTTCATTATTCCACACTTAACTTCTCGTACAACCAATTTCTTTTACCTACCGACTCTGCAAATTAATGAATTAAATTCGTAATTTACAACCAGTGTTGCCAGTCTAGTACAATAGTACTAGATCTAGTACATTTTCTAAGAATTTGGTACACTCGAAACAAAATCTAGTACCTTTTTGTTTTTCAGCGTGTTATCGTTTGACGGGTGTAAAATATATTTCTGGGATCTTGCTTGTTTTGTTTTCGTTCGCTAAAAACTGAACCAACCCACATCACACTGTATTCGAAAATCTGGTACATTTTACAGAATCTAGTACATTTTTATGCAATCTGATACATTTTTATACAAATCTGGTACCGTGAAACGGGGTTAAGTGAATCACAATGGGTAAAGTGAACCATTCGGTCATTTCCGTTATAAGTGACGAATATTATATTTTTAGTTCGTAAATTTCTTGTTTTTATTACGTTTATTTATTTGTTTTTTCAACCATGTGTTTAAAATATTTTTTTAGTTTTTCACTTTACCCCGACATTTGCCAAAGTGATTGTATTTGCGATTTAAACTAAGATTCACTTTACCCCAAAATAAGGGGTAAAGTGAATCACATTTTACCAAAAAAAAATGGTCACTACAAGTTTGGTTATAATACATACAATTAAATTGGCATATCTAGGATAATTATCAAAATGAATATCAGAATTAAAACTTTGTTAAGGATTTCAATATTTGGGGATAACACAATTACGAGTACGAATAATAATCCTTTTTTCAGTTGACAATAAAATGAAAATGTTTTTTCTAAAACAGTGTAAATGGGCCAGAACAATTTACTATTACAATCAAATATATGCATTTATAGGACATAGACATGCAAAAGTATCAAAATAAGTTTACTTACAGTAAATTATTACTAAATTTATGCCTAAAACTGTATTAAATAAAAGTTTAACTCACTTAGAATTGTTTACATCGACAGCCATATTGTACTTTGTATCATTCGGGTTTCGTTTATCGAGTCGACTCGAGCATTAACGAGATTTGGGTTTTGTTATCCAAAGCCAGGTTTACATTACACAAATAATTGAATAAATTCATATTTTTTCAATTTTACGATTGATAAATAAAAAAAAAATGTGAAACTATTACTTTTGGTAAGTTAATAACATATTTTTATTGAGATATTTTGTAATTATTCTGTTTTCTTTATATTTTATATAATTGTGTTATTGTAAAACGGACGTACGCCAGTTTCGATGCGCAGTAACTTGTTGACATAATGCGCATATGCTATAAACCCCCGTGAGAATAGGTTTCTTACTGAAATACCTTGCTGATAAATAGCATATAGTATTTTTAATACAAATCCCGATGCACGTCAGAGATCATTTATGACGTCACGGCCTTGCAGTGTTGCCTAATCGTCAGAATAGTTAAGAAATTTAGAATTTTTTAAAATTGTAAGGTTATGTATTTGTTATGTTACTATATAGTAGGAACAATTAGTTTTAAGTGTATATAACTAACGGAAAATATTGAATTCCTTTATGAATAATAAACATCTAAACAAAAAAGCTTTAAACATATTATGCAAGTCATGGAAATTAAAACTGTAAGGTAGTATATTGCAGATGGATCAAAATTGGTTTAGAATTAGCACAGAAAATATCTAAAACTAATTTAATTTCACCAAGAAAGTTATTTAACAGAACTACATTTAAGTTATAAACCACAACACCCCATAAAATTAAAGAGGTCATTGAAAAAATGAAAACTACAAAGGCATGTGGAGGATTCATAATATCAGTAGATACCTATACTTAAAGAATTAAAGTTTGAAAATGCTAAAATATTTGAATACAAGAAGGAAGTTGTTAAAATATTTGAGTAGGTGCTTTAGTAAATCTCACTTTCAGTAACGGTTCTGTAGCTCAAGTATTCAAGATAGCCAGAAATGTTTCAAAAATAAACAGATATCGCTACTTCTTTTCAACTCTAAAGTTATCGAAACATGTATGAACAATAGATTCGTCACTCAAACATCAAGATTCTCCATTCTATCAGCTTCAAAAGACATTTGAAAAATGTTATTCTCAGTCAAATATTTTTTTGATATCTTGGAATAAATTAAATAAAAATACAGATATATAAGAAAAATATCAAACTGTTTATTGTTTTAAAAATTAGACAATGTTTTTTTTTTTAGTAACACTATTTTCTCATAAAAAAACAATTATTCATCTACTAATCTTCATTATTCCTATAAAATTCTTTTATTTCTCCTAATCCAGATTGCAAGTATTTGAATCGCAGTCATCAATATCGCTATTAGGGTTAATTATAATAAAAATAATTTCCAATCTATTAAAAAATTTCTCTCTGCCAATATGTTTATTATTATATTGCTTAGAAAGGTCACAAATAAGTTCAATGGAGTTAAAAATAAAATGGCTGGGAAGATTACGTAATACTTTGTCTATATTGTTCTGCTTAGGTAATTGTCTACCATATATTTCTTTGGCGGTTTGCACCTGAAAAAAGAATGTTTTATTTAGTTCTATTTAGTTGCCGTTTCGTATAACGTGTGTCAATATCACTATATTCTAAACTGTAATATCGACACAACACATTATATCAATGATTTAATGTTAGGTACACCATTATATCAAATCTTGTAACTTCATTTTTAATTTTTTGATATTGTTTTAAAGTTTATTTCTGAAAAAAAAGGCATTTTTGGGTGTCACTGTACATCTTGAAAATGTGTAAAACATGTAGATGTTTATTGACCACTGTAATCAAATTTTTCCAATTAAATTATCTTTATATGATTGCTAGAATAGCGTATCTACCATTAAATCTTCAATATGATGTGTCATTTCAATATTAATATTTTTTTTTACTTGATTTACACAATTACTGATACCTTAATTTGCTTCAAATTTGGTTTTATCTCTTGCCATCGATTTTTGTAGGTCTAACACTCTTTGTCATTATTTTCCCAGGAGGTGTTTAATGTTTCATTTTGAACAATACATGTTTCATCAATGACAACGAACTGCTTCTGTTGTAATTCTATAATTTCTTAAAAACTGACCTATTTACAGTTCACGTCTTGGTTATCTTTTTTCCTTCATTCTTTTAATACAGTTGACAATGATGCAATATAGCCATTAAACATTTGTCTCTCAATCAACTTTTCTCTTAAAGGTTCCAAAGTTATATGTTGACCTGCAAATAAGTATGTATTTATATTACTGTATACAAATTAAAACTTTTATAGGTAATATAAATAAATTATGATTGAATAAATAGATTTGTCTTTATACTTACTTGTTTTATACATATTATAAATACCACTTCGGATTCCACTTGTATCCAGTGTTATTGTATTAGTATGTAATCCTTTGTTTATGAATGCTTTTTAATTAGCGATTTTGATCATTCATTATTCTTGACTGCTTGCCAAATACTACTGACAGTAGAAATATTTTTATTTAGAGATGCTGCAACACACTAAAAAAGATAAGAAAATAATTTCATATTTCTATTAAATTTTATAACTTGTAACTTACCTCTCTTACAGCAGTTAAAGGTAAACGTGGTCCATCATTATCACGCTCTCATTCAAAATAATGGATTAAACTCCTTACAAGGACTATTTAGTTTTTTAGGCATTTTGTATATAAAAATTAAATGACAAATAATCAGCTTATACACTCTATGGTTGTTTTGAAAAACAGTTTTTTATAATTATAACTGGCAAAGCTTAAAAATACAGGCAAAAGGATTTTAAATTACAGAAAACAAAATGCACAATCAATAATTAACTCAACATAAACATAACCTAACTAAATCAGTGAAATTTTTTAAAAAGGGGTTGCAACACCGCAACAAGGTGTACCAATTGCTGTAATGACATTTCTTCTCTATAAATACGAGCTTCATGGGCGTACAGAATGTCAAAATTATTTAATGTAAAGTATTATTTTTTGAGTACTAAACATTTAATAATGTTTTTATAAATTTTATATTATCAAGAATTAGACATGTATAAACTAAATAATTTAAATAATTCTTAAAATTATCAAAATAATCACCATAACAGTTTTCGACTTTTTAGTAATATGACTACGTTCATGAATGCTCGTGACTATACGTGACTTTTTCGGATTATTAGCTTAGTTAGGGACATTTTAATTAGTTGGTAGTACTATGACGAATGACCGACGTCATTGCTGACGTGCATCGGGATTTGTATTAAAAATACTATATCAAGAATCCAATAAAAACCAAAATAAATCAGAAACCGGTTCTGTCTTCAGTAGGGCAAACTACCGGGCTGAGGCGATAATATCAACACACGTGTTTTCCAGCGCTGGGACAATGTTATCAGCTCTAGATAATACGCTTTTCTCGTAATTCTTCGGCAGTGACGTGCAAGGCTTTCTGACAATACATGGAGGAGATAAACTCTCGAGCAAAAAAGAAAAACTCTCGGAAAACTAAGGAAAAAGACAAGAAATTTGAAAGAGGAGACGCGGCGACTGGCATTGTGCTCGCTCGGAAAGTGGGAAAAGCGTTTTTTGTTGGGCCCGTGATTGGGATTATTAAATGGACTGTTGAAATTAAACTGGTATACGGGAGATTTTCGAAAAATTCTACTCCAAATGTTTATTATGATATTTAGAAAGTAAGTTTTCTTTAAACATAATGAGCCACTAAAAAAATCGAATAATACAGAATATTGTGCTTTTAAAAGCATCTTTTTTACAGCAAGAGTTCGACATACAAAACATACCTACATATAATATACAAATTAATCAAATAAAAACAAATACATTAAATTAAAATATAACAAAATTATTTATTATTTTAATTTAGTATTTACCACCGTAGCCATTTATTTGGTGATAATTAACATACAGCATGAACTATGAGATAAATAAATCAAAAATAATAAAATAGCAAAATGAACAAAAAAATTAGTGCCAGTCTATTCACCTCTTTTATCCATCACTGGTAAAACTAGCACAGTAGAATTAAATTAATGAACAAACTGGAGCTCTTTAGTGGTTTTAGCTAAGGGGTAACCACTAAGTGTATCGATTTCGGAAATCCCAATGTTTTAAATGATTGTGTGAGATTTAGAATTGATTTTGGAATATTTCCCATGACTGTGAATGATTAGGAATGATTTCGAATGATTTGATATTTAACTATTAACACTTTTATGAGTATATTTTATGGACTATACAAATCTATTATATTAATAGTTCACAACAATAGAATAAGGAAGACTGTGAGTGTGAGGTGAAACGAGTCGCTTCTGAATAAACTCGTACTAGTTCTAAAATGGATAAAACAATAAGTTACTAAATTTTGGCACGTCGTAGACTAATAACATCATATTAATATGCCAGATGGAAGTTATCAAAATAATTTTAAATTTGTCAAAATTTGTATATTTTTATAGTTCAAAAGTATTCAACAAATCTATTTGCGAGGTTCTTGGAAAGAGATATAATCAAATGACTCAAGGCATTAAATATTTGGCAGACTTAGTAAACCAACAAATTCTGATACAAAGTAGGCATGTAAAAATAATGTCTAAAAAAGTAAGCCAAGGTAAAACAAAAGTCGTTTCTTTAATATTAAATAAGTTGAAGCAAGTTATATATAAGATGTACGAAGGTGCGCGACATGTAAAAATTAAATCGTTATATAAACGATTTTTGTAAAAAATGTGAAATATTTTGCATGGATTCGAAAAATTGGCTTTCGCTTAAAAAGAAGTGACAACAGACAAGTTTTCTGGGAACGAACATCAATTCAGTTAAAAAAATGTCGTTTTCGAAAAATTTTAAAAAGGAGATAGAGCTAGGTAACTTTAAGCCTGTATTTATGAATAAGGCGTGTTTATATAGCAAGGGAATTCACAGAAAAAGTTGGCAAGACGGAATGATGGCTCAGAAGATAGAATTCGATACATAATTGTCCATAGTAGTCAAGAAGGGTTTATAAAAAATGCTGACGTTATATTTAAACGTCAAAAAAAGCGAGGATTACCATAGAACTCCTCCATATTACTGCCAGTACAATACGATAGAGATCGTGTGGTCACAGTGCACACGGTTTTATTACGAAAAAATTTTAACAACAAAGTCGTCACCGGAAGATGTACTTTAGATTTGGTCAGAAATTTTGAATAATGTTACCGATATTCAGTGAGACAATTATGTAAGACACACTAAAGACATAAAGCATACAAGCAATTAGATCTTTCTGCTCTAGAACCAATTATTATTAATTTAGGTACAATGGCAAGTAGTGATTGGTTTGAATGAGAGTCTAGTTGTGAGGCAAATGATATTGATTAAAAAAAAAAATTATGATTTATTCAATAAATACTTCTTTTGCCTGTTGTTATAATATCTCACGAATTTGCACCTATTTGGATTATCTTAAATACTCTAAAAACGCTGAAAACCAATGTTGAGCTGGAAAATTTATTTATAAAGTACGAAAGTAAATTGTTTTAGTATATATACAAAAAATATAAAACGTAATCTTAATTTTTTTTAAAGTGACTTTTGTATTTGTGTAAACGCACCGTAGTAAACTGTACGCTGCTAAGCAACAAAAAATCGCAACTGATGAAGACACGTGCAAAATGTAACCAAAATTACAATACTCTTTTTTTTAAAGAACTTGGGGTATTTGTATCACTTTATATACGTTTGTTTAACTTTCTTAAAGGGTCAGTTTATTTGCAGTTTGTCATACTTTTTTATCTGGTAAGGTTCAGTTACCAATATATTTAATGGTCCATAAAAATGTTTTTTTTTCTCATTTACTTAAATATCTTTACATCTGGGCCAAACAAGATGATCGAGTTGTTTTATAAAAATTTATGTATTATTTTCCACTTGTATAATGACATGACCCACGTGCCAATTATTTACATATACGCTATAGCATTTCTCTGAGAATTTATTTAATTCCACTAGAACAGGTTCTTTTACATATTTTTTTGATGGTATTCCTAGGCAACTTAAGACACTCAATAGGTTCCCTTTTTGAACCAACACAGTGTTCATTTTCCAAGTCTTTCTTTATCATTGGCAAATATTTCCAACTACCTGCTAACCTTCTGCCTCCCTAATTTACTTACTTTTCTCGATTAAAAACTCTTGTTCTTGCATTCATACGACTTATACAGGCCAGCCTTAATAATTTTTGTCTGCTCTTGTACACTTGCCTTTATATTCTAACTCTTCTTAACTTCTACCATGTACATTTTCTTCCACTCTTTATTTGTCAAAAAATATCTTCTTTGTTTTTTTCGTAAAATGCTTTTTTTAAATCCTCTTTTAACAGTAACATTAAATTTATGTGTCTAATATGCAAAATATTTTTTTAAATAAACTAAGTACGTGTGGTTCCCGCGTTTCATTTGCCGAGGATACAAAAGAACTTTCATGACATCTTAGTTATTCTTTCATGTTTAACATTTTTTATCATTATTTTTATTTTCATGGTTATATGCAACGTTTTTAGAATGACAACCATATGGTCTCTTCCTTTTCAGTAACATGACTGTTACAGATTAAGCTATACTTCTTTTTGCACATCTTTACAGGATTGTTCGTACGGAAAGAAGATCCAAGTAAGCCTCATGATTGAAAGATATATATTATATGACTGCCGTTGTTATGCTGGAGAAATGATCCAGAATATAAGCAAATACAAAAACCTTAAGCAGAAATTTATACACAAAATATCATTTAAAAAATCTGTCTATAATTGTCAATATTTATATTTTAAACATTGAAAAATAAATTAAGTTTTTAGAAGAATTTAGTGGTAAACCAATATTGACCACTAAAGTACGACACTGCATAAGTTCAGACTTTCAAGTCATTACTCCTACAAAAACATAATCTATTTCAAACTCTTACTAAGAGAGATATTTACAGATCATATTAAAAATATCTAACACTACGTAGATCAAAAAGATTCACTTTCTCAAGTAAGCACAATTTATCATCCCAAAATCCTGCTAAAACACAGGTGTCTATTAGCAAATTAATTATTTTTTGTATGTCGCATTATTTTCACATCAATATGCCAGACAAAGTAGCAAAGTATATTATTGGCCTAGTCACTAGAAATGTATAAAGTACGTGTAGTTATTTTAGTTTATTTTAAAATATATTATTCTATTCCATCATCAAATCACGTAAAGTTCACAACTGCACATGAACAAATACCAAAATATATCCCTAGATTATTTTCATTGTATAACAATTCTTATAATTTTATTTTCATTATGATAAATTAATATATGTATACAAAAATCAATAATATTTCTCTAGAAAATTTATTAAAACATCAAGATATTCAAATTCAGACTATGTTATGTTAAAACGCAGATGATTCTTCAAAAAGAGCAAAACTTTCAATATGTTTAACCACAATTCTGTAAGAAAAATCAACCTTCAACTATTATTAGATATGTTGATGGAGCAAAGTGATCAAAATTTCTCTACTTGTAATTATTTAAGTTTAGGTTTCACTCAACTAGAGAGAGAGAGAGAGAGAGAGAGAATATATGTTTATTGTCAAAGATACATCATCTTATGGACAAAAACATGAAATATATAAATAAATAAAAAGTTAAAAAGATAAAATAAAATCCAAATAAAACTAACAACATACATAAAAGTTACACTTATAACTAATATAAAACTCATAGAATTATTTAATATGATTATCATAATAAAATTCATCTATATCATAGTATGATTTTTCTACTAGATAGGCATGTAGCTGTTTCCTGAAATTACAGAGAGTGTTCATGTTTCTAAATGATAAGGACAATGAATTAAAAATTTTAATGCCGTTGTAAATTATTGAATCTTTGACCAAGGTAGATTTAGGTATAATCAAAGCCAAATCTTCAGAAAATCTAGCAGACCTATTATTATTTCTGTAAGAATTTTGGTTTTTATAGATTAAGCTGGCTGTTTCTAAAATAAAAAGTGAAGTAAGCGTTAATATTTGGTGTACTTTAAATAGTGGCCTGCAAGAGGCAGAATATTTTGCTTGACATAGTAGACGAACAGCCCGTTTTTGTAAAACGAATGTACTATGAAACAGTTCCTTGCTGCATACTCCCCAAAATTGTATTGCATACCTTAAATTAGATTCAATCAACCAAAAGTAAACATTCTTAGCTGCAGCAAATCCCAATTCCCTCCTGGTAGATCTAATCGCAAAACAACCAGAGGCTAGCTTTTTATTCAAACCATCTACGTGACATTTAAACTTCAAATAAGAGTCTATTTTTAGACCTAAAAATGTTACGTTGGCATGACATTCTATCAACTTCAACTTTAAGTTTGGTAATATATTTTTAAAACTTAATAGTTTCGTTTTACTAGTATTCAGTGTTAAAAAGTTGGCCTCACACCACTCATTAACTTTTAAAAGATCATAAGATACCATATCAGGAAGCTTGCTTGAATCTTTAGAATGCCATAAAAGTGTTGTATCGTCAGCAAATAATGTCAAGTCAGCTGAAATATCAAGAAATGCTAGATCATTTACATAAATTAGAAACAGTAACGGCCAAAGAACTGACCCTTGAGGGACACCCCACTTAACGTCCAGTAAACGCGAATCTGTAGTTGTTCTAACAAACTGTTTCCTTTCGGACAAGTAAGATCCCATCCACTTCAGAGCAACATCTTTAATACCATAATGATGAAGCTTCTGCAACAGCAGTCCATGGCTCACGCAATCAAAAGCTTTTGTTAAGTCACAGAAGGCTGCAACAGCAGCCTCACCTATGTTAATGCTGTGGTAAACTGTTTCGAAACAGTTAAAGATTGCATCTGCTGTGCTAGATTTCGTACGAAATCCAAACTGATTTACTGTTAGAATATTGAATTCATTTAAAAACTTATATAAGCGAAATTTAACAAGTTTTTCAATTAATTTACCCAGAGTTGGTATGAGAGAAATCGGCCTGTAGTTGGATGCCGTAACTTTATCGCCACTTTTATGAAGTGGAATGACCACACTTGTTTTAAGAAAAGATTGATAAATACCTAATCTAAAACTTCTATTAATAAGAATTACTAGTACATATAACTCAGTGTCTGGTAAATTTTTAAAAATTTCGATAGATATTTTATCATATCCGAAGGAATGTTTATTTTTTATTAGTTTGAATGTGTTCTTTAATTCTCCCATGTTAGTATCAGTTAGAATAAAGGTCAAAGGTGGTTTGGTAGTATGTAAATAACCCATAGGATTTAACTTTCGGCTTAAATTTGTATTCAAAGAATCAGCAATATTGCAATAATACTCATTTAAGTTGTTAGGATCTAATGATGGGAGTTTATTTTCATTATGTTTACCTCTAAGATCATTTACAATTTTCCAGGTATCTCTTGTTACGTTTGAAGAATTGTCTAATTTGTATATATATATGTATAGCTCGAGCATCTTTTTTAAACATGTCGCCGAAATGTTAAATTGGTAGTTGAGTATCCATCTTGTTAAATGTCCGAAGATATCCTTCTTTATCAATTTAAACTTAATGAGTTGATTGCGTTACATAAAATCGTGACTTACATTTTCCGAATTTACTAAATCTTTTACATTTCACAACTTTAACTTCTATATTAAATTCTTTACGTAATTCTACTCTTCAACTCCAAAATCCAATGTATTAAAATACTGAAGATGCAAAATTTACTGAATATCTTCTTTTAAAGTCTTACCAGTATTAGAAAGAAAATTTTAATATTTTAAGTAGGTGTCTTTAATTTAGTTTTTTAACGTATTTATTCGTGTAAGTACATTTTTTCTATTAATAGTCGACCTTTTCACCTCTGAGTAAAGTTACATGTCGGTTTACTTGAGAGGTTAACAAACAATACCCCTATAATTTTATCAACAAGTAGTTACTTTCAACTTTTCACCTCTGAAAACTGACATTATCATTTTTCTAAATTTTCTGTGTTCATATCATGGTAATCCCCGTTTTTTCTTAACTTTTTAATATGACGTTTGCATTTTTTATAAATCCTTCGTTGCCACCATAGATATAGAAACCAGAAGATGTAACCACCGTGATCGACAACAATCAGTCACATTCTAAGCTAATGTGGTGGATAAGATTACAGTTGATTTACCACATTGCCAAGTCTATCTAAATTACTTTCTAATAGTTTTCAGCAAATAAGAAACCTCTAATATTCCTGTTAAATATTGTTAATATTAACTGAATTATTAAGTACGTGTAAAATCGGGTTGAAGCAACTTTTGAAATACTACAAACCAAGTATAATCTTTGTTAATCAATTATATAAAAAATGAGTACAGTGATAATAAAAAAATCGGCCTAAACGTGGCAACCGCGCTTAGCTGTATCCCATTCATAAATTGTTCATGACTTATGACGCTTTACTATCGTTTTTGTACAAGGTTAAGTAGTATCAGTTGTCAAATCGTCTTTATTGTTTCTAATACGTTTTGGACAATATTAAACATTTTATTCTGCAAATATGGTTAGAAAGTGTGAAGTATGCAAATAATTGTATTATCTAAATCCAAATTTATTGTTCTGCAAGTAAGTTTAAATTGAAGTAGTTTATAGGTTATATTTTTTAATCATTGGCGTATCTGTAGTGTATAAAATATTTGTACATTTATAAACAAGCATATAATTATTTTTTCTTTTTAAATTACATTTAAAATTGATACTAATAACTGTTTCAGGTTTCCTGCAAATTTTAAGAGAAAAAACCTTGGTTTGGTATTTTGGGAATCAATTTGGAACGGGTGCTCTAGCCATTTTGAGGATAGCAATTTCTTATTTACATCGAATGGCCTGAAATATTTGAAAAATGATGCTAGTTCAAAACAAGGTAATCTTCCTAACACCTCAAGGTAATCATAATGTAAATATATCTTCTTTTGCACCCTCAAAGTATGTGATTGCATATCATTAAATATTTATTCCTTTTGTAGCTCTCCTTCAGTTTCTAAAGAAGTTGGTATAGACGATTTATTCCATCTCGCAAGGTATAACAATAAATATATAATTTAAATTACTAAAAAATATCTTATAGCTGACTATTAGTAGAAAATTAGTAGAACAGCTCTGCAGGTATACCTAAGTTACGTGAGCGTATACAGCTGACATTCGGACTCCTTATCGTATCATATTATATTTCAGTGCTTAGCTTGTTATTTTAATCTTTTACATTAATTCTCTAGTTTATTAAATCAGATTTTGTCTAGCCTTTGCCAAGCAAAGACGTTTGTAATTTTAATCAATAAAATTGTTTTTAAAAAACCTGTATCAGTTTCAAAATATATATTTGGCGCAGTCAGTAGGATTCGCGAGGTCGCAGAAAAATTGTGAAAAATCGATTCTTACGAAAAAACAGTTATTTTTGGGACTTAGACGTTTCAACGTCATAATCGTGAATTCAACGAACCTACCCTTCAGTGGTGACAAATTGGAGCTGATCCAGACGGCAGACAGAAGCTCAGGAGAGGAAACTGGTTCCCTAAACCATCGTGGTAAGTGCCAAGTTCCTTTTGCCTTCCTTAAATCCCTTTCGAGGACCAGGGAGATAGTAGTTAAGATATTTAAAGAAAAGTATAGTTATTTACAGTATATTTTATGAGCGAATCTGATCTTTTAAATCTTTTTGATAACCTTAGTTTAAATACATCAGAAAATAAACTTATTTCTAGTACAGTCGCAAAGATGACACCAACACCGGAAAAACGTCCCATTAATTGGGAACTTTTTCAATCTAAAATAGAAAATATTAGGCCATATGATGGCGATGTTAATACATTAAATAAATTTATTTCTCAATGCGAAAAATTAATGGCAACATATAGTAGTTATAATGATAGGGAATTAAGTGATCATATTTTCGATTGCATACAGGGTAAATTAATAGGAAAAGCCGAGTTTATGGTCGGAAATAGGGTGGAATTAACCGATTGGAATTTATTAAAAAATGCACTGAGGCAATGTTTTTCCGATAAACGTAATTTAGACTGTCTTATCCAAGAATTAACTAGGACCAAACCGTACAGGAATGAAAGTTTGATAGAATTTGGGACTCGATTGCAATTGTTGAGGAGTAGTATAGTACAGAGAATCAGTAATGATAACAATTTTAGTGCAAACGAAAGAATTTGTAATATGAACCACTGTGACAAAACCGCATTAAATACGTTTATTGCAGGGTGCACAGGTACATTGAAAAATAATATGCACCTGAAGCAACCCGCATCTTTAGAAGACGCTATAGCCTATGTTAACGAATATGAAAATTTTGAGAGTCTTTATACGCATCCTTGCGACTCAAAATTAAATACTCCGAAAAATAACTTTCAGTTTCAAAATTTTCCTAAAGCAAATAATAATAATAATTATCGACCAAATCCACAATTTAATTCACAATTTAACCCAAATTTTAATGCGACAAATCAACAATATTTTTCAAATTCAAACGCAAATCAATCCCAACAATCAAATTTTCAAAAACCTGTATGGTCGCGTCAACCTATAAATGTTCAACCACGCCCTCAGCATCGTAATTATCCAACAAACGCACAAGTTTTTGGACCCCCACGAAATGTGTTTAAACCCAATTCGATTCCACAGAATCAACTTCCCAAACCTCAACCAATGTCAACCACTTCGAGAATCCCATCAATGCATAGTAAAAGAACTTTTAACCCAAATAATAGGTCTAATAATTTTTTCCAAAATAATAATCAAAAGCGTAATTTTATATCTGAAGAACTATTTGTAAGTGACTTCGGTGAAAATCAAATAGAAGCAGATAATTAGGATAATTCATTTTTACAAAGTGAAGAAAATAATCAGCAATTTGATAATGATTGTAATCCAAATTTTCAGAACCCAGCCTCGATAGAGAATCAGACTTAGTAGAATTAAACATAACTTCTAATAACCCTCTGCCATATATTGAAATTTATAACCCACCATTAAGAATGTTAATTGATACCGGAAGTACTAAATCCATTTTAAAACCCATTATTGCAGAAAAATTTTACCCAAACACGATTTATCATTCAAATATATCTCTTTCAACATCTCTAGGTACTAAAAATATTAAATATCAAGCTGATATTCCAGCTTTCCGTGAATTTAACGATAATCATATATTGACTTGTATTCTCTATGATTTCCACGAATTCTTTGACGGGGTTATAGGTATTAATGACCTTATTGCAATGAATTTTAATATAGATTTAAATAATAAACAATTAATTAGTGATCGCGTGAGGATTCCAATAAAATTTAGACAACCACATGATATAAAATATCAAATTTCGGTTGGTCCTTTTGAACGAATATTAAAACAAATCCCGGTAACTATTTTAAACGGCGATGTTTTAATTGATAAAACTCAATTAGGAGATATATATATTCCAGAAACTCTAACTGAATCAAATAATGGGCTCGCTTTAGTCGAAGTCATTAATGAAACCGATAAAAATATATCTATCACTTTATTGAAACCAATTAAATCAAATCCTTATATATCAAGTCATTTTGAGACTTACAAATTTGAATGCTTTAATAATTCAATTGAAACTAAAATAAATAAAAACGATATCCAAAACCTATTAAGAATAGAGCATATGAACTCAGAAGAGAAAATTAATATTATTAAATGATGTCGCCAATTTCCAGAAATATTCTTGAAACCAGGTGACCCGCTTACTTTCACTTCCAAAGTAAGACATAAAATAAAAACTAAGGACGAAGAACCCGTACATGTGAAGTCCTATAGGTATCCGTACGCCCTTAAAGACGAGGTGCGTCGGCAAATCGATGAAATGTTAGAAAAGGGGATAATTAAACCCTCTTCTAGCCCATGGTCCTCTCCCATATGGATTGTACCAAAAAAGTTGGATGCGTCGGGGCGGCAAAAATGGCGTCTCGTCGTTGATTACAGGAAGCTAAATGAAAAAACAATTTCCGATAGATACCCAATACCTAATATTAATGAAATTTTAGATAAATTGGGGCGAGCGCAATATTTTAGTACGCTCGACCTCGCAAGTGGGTTCTATCAAATAGAGATGGGTGAATGCTCTATTGAAAAAACGGCGTTTAATGTCGATAACGGGCATTACGAGTTTTTACGGATGCCAATGGGGCTCCGAAATTCTCCGAGTACCTTCCAAAGAGTCATGGACGAGGTCTTAAAGGACCTTCAGAATAAAGCATGTCTTGTATACATGGATGATATAATTATCTTTAGCACGGGATTACAAGAACATATGCAAAATTTAAGATTAGTATTTTCAAAATTAAAAGAAGCGGGGTTAAAAATTCAGTTAGATAAGTGCGAGTTTCTGCGAAAAGAGGTAGAATTTTTGGGACACGTGGTAACGCCACAGGGTATTAAACCCAACCCAAATAAAGTTCATGCCATTAAGAATTTTCCAATTCCTAAAACGCAAAAACAAATAAAGTCCTTCCTTGGCCTCCTTGGCTACTATCGCAAGTTTATCCGAAATTTTGCGAAAATAACAAAACCCCTAACGATTTGTTTGAAAAAAGATAATAAAGTCGAACATACGAGGGAATTTGTTAATTGTTTTAATTATTGTAAAAATTTGTTAATATCGGAACCGATTTTAGCGTATCCGGATTTCGAAAAACCTTTCGAAATAATGACCGATGCATCGATGTATGCAATCGGAGCAGTTTTAACTCAAAATAATCACCCTATATGCTATGCCTCTAGAACGTTAAATTCGGCCGAAATAAATTATTCAGTAATCGAAAAAGAGTTACTTGCAGTAGTTTGGGGATGTAAATATTTTCGTCCTTACTTATTTGGCCGAACATTCGAAATTCTCACTGATCATAAGCCATTGGAGTGGTTGTTCTCCCTTAAAGAGCCAAACTCTCGCCTTATGCGCTGGCGCTTAAAGCTGGAAGAATGTGACTATAATATTAAATATCTAAAAGGAAAACTTAATTATGTAGCCGACGCCTTATCGAGGGCACCCCCTACACATGATTTAAACGCTCTAGAAACAGCATCTTTAGATGTTAATTTAGACGATTTAGATTTAATAATTCAAAAAGAATTTGAAGATATTAATGAGTTGCCAAATTTATCGGTAAACGATAATAATGAAATAATAAAAGACACCCCTAAAGTAAAAATATTACAAAACGTTCAAATTAAACCACCAATAGAGAGACGACAAAGTACTGACTTAGAAACAGTTCACACTTCCATTGAAAATCCGATTCTTTCAATACCGATAACGGATCGTGCCGTTAATCAATATAAAAATCAAATTATTTTAACTTGTGGTGATAACACCGAAACTCTCTATAAAAGAGAAAAATTATTTGAAAATACAAGATTTCTTGTTACCTTATCTCAAAGAAATTTAGAAGAAAGTATTGTAAAATTTGCTAGAGAATTTTTAAATCCCAAAAGTACATATGCTTTGTATTTCAAAATTTCTCACCTAGCTGAAATCTTTGTAACTGTTCTGCAGAAATTTTTCAAACATTCTGCTTTTAAACTTATTCACTGCACGAAATTTTTAAATGACCTCCTAACAATAGAAGCTCAAAAAGAAAAATTAGAATATTATCATGTCTATAAAAAAGGACATCGTGGTATTAATGAATTGAAATTATCTTTAACTAAATTTTATTATTGGCCGAATATTTCAAAAGACATAGAAGAATTTGTAAATAATTGCGAAACATGTCTTAAAAACAAATATGATCGGAATCCCCCGATTGTAAAATTTAACTTAACCCCAACAGCATCAAAACCTTTCGATCATGTACATATAGATGTATTTCGAATATCTAATACCCCTTACCTTACTATAATCGATTCATTTTCAAGATACGGTCAAGCATATCCTTTAGAAACTGTCAGTGGTATCTCAATTGTTGATAATTTATTAAATTTTATATCCCATCACTGACTCCCTTACAAAATAACCGCGGATTGTGGTACCGAATTTAAAAACATGGACCTTGAAGATTTTTGCAAGTTGCACAAAATAGAACTTCATTTCACTACGGCAAAAAATAGCACCTCAAATTCTCCAGTAGAGCGTTTTCACTCTAGTTTAATAGAGCATTATAGGTGCTTAAGAGAACAAAATAACGAATTATCACCAAATCAATTAATTAAGCATTCAATATTGAGTTATAATAATTCGATACATTCTGCTACGAAATTCACGCCATTTGAAATTACTAAAGGCCATATTAATAACCCTGATCCTTTCGATCTCGATGATCATCACATTCTTTCCTTTTATGTTCAAAACCACAAGGAAGCTAGCAAACAACTTTATAATATTATCAAAGAACGTAATGAAAAAGTCAAAGAAAATTTAATTAATAAAGCAAATGAAAGTCGTTTTAATCCTCCCGACTATTCAGGTCAAGAAATTGCTTATGTTCGTACAAAATTACGTGATAAAAAATTGCCCAAATTCAAAAAGACAGAAATAATTGAAGACAACGGTGTTTTGTTGAAAACCAACAAAGGCACCTATCATAAGAGTATAATAAGGAAACCTAAAATTAATTTAGAAAACGTTTTACAGGATAACCAGGACAATGAAATCACTGATGATCCTGCTGTACCTGGTCCTTCGAACGTCTAAAATAGAATGTAGTACCGAAGAAATAAGTATAACCCCCTTAGAAAATCTTATTCTTCCCATAGAGTTAGGCAACGCTAGGTTAATTTACACAAAGCACACATTTATCCATTACTTAGATTTAAAAGTAGTTCTTAGACAAATAGAATTATTGCATAATCATTTTTCTATAATTAAACAATCTGTAGTAAAAAGTAACGTTTCGAACCCTATTTCATACCATGGCTTGAGTGAAAATATGCTTGAAAGAACAGAATTTTTGATTAATTCCTTAGGAAGAAAATTTCAAAATTTATATCCTCATATGCGTTCAAAAAGAGGTATAATAAACGGGGTTGGAAAAGTCAATAAGTGGCTTTTTGGCAACCTCGACTCTGATGATGGAGACCGCTATGACAGTGCCATTAAAATTTTGCAGGGAAATCAAAAACAGATAACAAACGAAATTAACTTACAAACTTCACTATTTCAAAAATTGATAGATCATTATAATCAATCATTAACAATATTATGGAAAAATCAACAAAAACTTCACGATAATTTAAAAAGATTCCAAGACGCAATATATAACGAAATTGACTCTTTAAGCAGATATATAACCTTTCAAGGAACAATAAGCCAAATAAACCTTGACTGTCAAAATTTAATATCATTTATAGACAATATTGAAAATGCAATTCTCTTTTCCAAAATGAACACTCTGCACAGCTCTATAATATCGAGCTATGAAATTTCAGACATGATAAAATATTTACAGAAAATTTACAAAAAACAAGAAATTCCAAATTTTAATAATATCTTAACATACTATACCTTTCTTGGTACTCAAGTTACCTTCTCCAAATTAAAATTAATTTTTGCTATCCACGTCCCTATCTCAAAAGTCGAATCCTTAGAATTTTATCAAATATATCCCGTTATCCAAAATAATAAAATGTTCACACCTTCATACCCATACTTGGCACGCAACAAAGAAGAAGTCCAATTGAAAAAAGAAGAATGCCCAAAACTTGAAAATACCTACTATTGTTTACAAGATTTTATCCCGAGGGATAACTGTACTTTACAACTTCTCGACGGCCAGTTACCAGAAGGATGCTACGCCACTGAAGTAAATTTGCAAGAATCAATATTCGAACAAGTTGCTAGCAATCAAATCATGATTGTTCCCAAACAACCAGAAAACGTTAAGTCGTATTGTAGAAGTAACCAAATTTTCAAAATTCAGAATCCAACCCTTATTCGCATTCCAGAAGGCTGTAAAATCACGTCAAGAGATTTTACATTTTCAAATGAACAAGAAATTCAAAAGGGAAAAACGCTAATTCTACCAAAACTCAAAATTGAACTTTTTAAAATTCGAAGAAATTATCAAACTTCAAATATCAGTAAAATAAATTTCGACAACCTATACGAAATCAATAGAATCGCCAATCAGCTATCGCCAATAGAGGAACCAAAGGACTCTTACCAAATTCCAATATTAACAATATTTTCAACGTTAATAATTTTATGTATAATGGTATTTTTATACATTTTTGTAAGAAGAAGATGCCAAAATTCAAAAACGAAAGAAAAAGAAGCCCTCAACATGGAGGAAATTCCAGAAAATTCGGACCGCAAAAATAACTCCCTTATTTTTGCGTCTTAAGGACGGAGGAGTTACGTGAGCGTATACAGCTGACATTCGGACTCCTTATCGTATCATATTATATTTCAGTGCTTAGCTTGTTATTTTAATCTTTTACATTAATTCTCTAGTTTATTAAATCAGATTTTGTCTAGCCTTTGCCAAGCAAAGACGTTTGTAATTTTAATCAATAAAATTGTTTTTAAAAAACCTGTATCAGTTTCAAAATATATATTTCCTATATATTTTTTTTAATAATTGTCTGTTATGTGTAGTTAAAATTTTAATCGGATTATATCCTATCCAGGACATGCAGCACTAATACTAGTACAAGTAGTTTAATGAATCAGATAGTGAACCGCCAACTGCAAGTATCGTACAGGTATGAAAGGTATGAAATTTTTTAATCAATTAGATAATAGAAATATTAAAACTATGTCATGAAGTTATGGTAAAATAACTACATTTTTAATTGCAGAACAATAACTTATCAAATAGAACATGGTGTTCAAAAATATGATTCATCCACAACTGTTATGACCACTTATGAACAATAAAAAATAAAAACGACCGAATAAACCAAGGAATTTTTTATTTATACAAAAAATTATTATATTATAGTAGATGGGATTAGCCAGTTCTGGACCAAGGTCAGAGGCAAGGTCAGAGGCAATTGGTGTAATTAGTAATTACCCTAAGTACCCACCCCCCACCCTTCGAGCAAGTACCCCCCACCCTTCGAGCAAGTACCCCCCACCCTTAGCGCAATTAGCAGGTACCCCCCACCCTTCGCGCAAATAGCAAGTACCTCCGAATTACTCTGTACACCATGTTATTGCATAGTGTAATGAGTGTAATTGCATAGTGTAATGAGTATAGTAAGTACCTCTCAGTACACACAGTGATGTAAGGACCAACCAATTATTCTGTACTGAGTGTAATTACATAGCGTAATGAGCATAGTAAGTACCTCTCATTACACCATATGCATACCTCTCAGACAGTATTTACTGTGTATATCACGTAGTGTAATAAGTCTAAGTACTTCTCTTGTTTACTGTTGTAGCATAGGGGAAATAAGTCGGCGCCATGCACACCCTTGACTCTCAACCGCCATAGCTAAAGTGAATCACCGGTCTTCGGCAGACACGCGCGATGTAAATATTGTTGGAAGGGGTAGTATCCCAACCTTCGCGCAATTAGCAAGTGCCTCCCAATTATTCATTAAATTATATACTTTAATGAACGTAATTGAGTAGTGTAATGAGCATAGTAAGTACATCTCATTACTCTATACACCTTGTAAGTACCGCTAAAATAGTCATTACTATTTACCTCCTAGTGATTACTATTGTATTCTATATTACATACTATGAATATTGAGAAGGAAAATATAGTGGAGGTGGGGATTTTTAGGGAGGATATATAGCGACCTCATATCCAAATGGAATCAGTTTAAAATCGTAAGCTTTAAGAGTCTTTAGAAGTTTCAAATAATAACTGAGTGTAGTATTGTGTAGTATTGTGTATTATACAGGTAAAAAAAATATTTATTTGTATTCTACTATGGCTCAAACGCAAATTGATGCGGTTAATAAATTACTTGGAGACTGGCCCACAATATTGGACCAAAGAGAACTAAAGTCATTGGTTATAGGTCAACTTTATATTATTAAAACGATATTGGTCAAAGATACCAGATATGGTAAATGTTTACTTATTCATTTAATTGATCGGCACTCACAGGAGCTTTTCCAGTGTTGGTTACCGAGACGCATTTTTGAAATAATGCCACCCGAAGTCATTGCTATGATAAATGATTCTACTGGCCAATATGCCATGGCCTATTTAGGGGAAAAGCCGTGTTGCAACTCAACTACTAGGTCTCATATAAGAATCGATCTAGTTGGCCAGCAATCAATTAGTTAAATCCATGGTAGAGTCACTGTAAATATTTTTTTACTTTTAAACACATATAGATATCTAATATACGCAATATTTCATTAAGAATTTCCACAATTTTATCGTAAGTATAACTTTACCAATATTTGTTCATTTAATAACGGCCAAATATTGTTTCAGATTATTTCGACATGTGGATGATGTATTCCGAAGAGCACTGGCCTAAAGCCATCGACTTAGAATCAGCAATAAGCAGGCTTGGAAAGGAACTGGACGCACTGGCGATGGATGCGTTACACTCCATCAATTACGACGCTGAGGTATGGCTGTTTCCAGAAGCTGTGGCCTATCAAAACGATTGTTATGAGAAATACTGTAAAGGCAGCAGTCTTTGCTGCGAATATAATGCATGTGAGCTGGACTTGGATACATTCTGTGAGAAGATGGTTACCCTAAGTTTGAAACGCTTCTTGAACGAGGCCTTACCATACATCACCCCGCAAATAAGGAGTAAACATGGTTTAGATGAAGATGCAGACGATGAGGCTGATGATGAGACAGATGACGAAATGGATTAGGGATTACTTATATAATATATCTATCTATCTGTGATTAAAATATAAATAAAACAATATACATAGTTTAATTGTTTTTTATTTAAAAAAGGTTACATCTTTTTATTTTTGTTAAAAGTGAACACAGGTATAAGTTTGGATACAGTAAATTAGATTATATGAACTACAATGGCATATATTCAGTGTGTACAGTGCCATCTAGTGCATTATAACTTATAAGAGCTTCATGAATAATAAGCGCATACGCTTTAGTGTTGGCGGGAAACTGCATTTTACGTGTTTCGAATTCAACCTTGACATCCACAGTTGAAGATTTGATTGGTTTTGGATACATACTGCAATCAATTACGAATAGGGGGTTCGCTCTAAAGCCATTCAGGCCTAACATCGGTTGGGGATTTTCCTTTTTGTAGTAACTTCGCTGAAAATCTTCATAAGCATAATAAGCGGGAGTATCCAACTTTTTCCCAACATCTAAATTCCAACGCTCTAATGGGTAAACTTCAGAATTTAGATATAATCTGATATTGCTTATATCAGCAGCCGTAAACGCCGTCACATCTTCTTTCCTGTTTTCAGTAAAAGAAGTATTTTGAAATCCAATAATTACATATCTAGGTCGTTCCATGGATGTAGTGGTTTTAATCGCCCATATGTCGTTAGAAGTTTGTCTTAGAGTAGGTAATTCATAAAGATCCCATTTATGGTGCGGTATTTTAATGGATTGCAAATGTTTGTCATTAATTTTTTTATACATGAGAACATCTGCATCATTTTCGGGAGTAATATGTTTGACTATCCAATCCATTTTAGTGATAGTTATGTCTGCATCGACTTCTCCTATATAGCAATTTTCGAATGCTCGAGCAATTATTACAGTCATCTCATGCTTAACACCTATTATCCCTTTTTTGTAAGATTCAGCAAAACCAAATAGATGTTTTAATAAGATTCTACCTGTAAATGTATTACTCGTTGAATCAACCAAAACTTGATTCTCTTCGCTGAGGCCCCAACCGGATGTTTCTAATAATTTCGCATGTTTTTCACCATATGACACCATATTTTTTATTGCTGTCGTTATAATGGGTTTTCGACATTCAGCAATCTTTTGTCCACCCATTTCATATCTAATTTCTTCAAATAGGCCAGGAAGAGCATTGTTGGCCAAATAGCACTTTTTATTAGCCTCTTTTGGCTTAAATGTTCCGACTATATTGATGTAACTATCGCAAATTAAGAGATTCAGGTCCATATTATTGATCGTAAAGGTGATTGTATCAGAATGTTTGTAATTTGGCGATCCCGTAGGCGGGTGGATATATCCATCGCATCTTTTGATTGAGTTATCGACGATCGGCTTTTCAAATACGTCCAACATCTCATTTCTTACATAAACAGCCATTATTTAATATCTTATATGGAATCCAATAGATTGAAGAAATTTATAATCTTTATTAGACAACAGAAGTCTTCTTCGCTTTACAGTTACTCGACGAATGTTCATGTTTTTCCCTTCGATTCTATTTATATGATTATTTAAATGGGTGCTAGTTGAATGTCGTGGTTTGAAGCAGAATCCCATATTAGTTTATCTCCTTTAACTCGAGTGTGATATTGATAGTTTCCTCCCCAAAGTCAATCAACTCACCGTTATCATCTACAACTCGGATAGTAATGTTGTCTAGGTATTGCCGACCGGCAGGTATGACTGGTAGATAAATAATGTTATGAGGTTCCTTCGTCAGTTTGTATCCTGGCTCAACGTCTATGTCGAATGAAAAAAGGGTGTGGGCTTCTTTCCCATTTATATAGGAACCAGAAATAATATTACAATCCAATTGAACAAGATGGAGGTTCATAATATTGATCGGCCTTGTAGAGACATAAGCTTCAGGCCTTGGCGGGCACTTCGAATTACTGAATCCTAAGAGGCTAGCTATACTGTTGTCACAATCAAAGTTGATTATGAATTTAGATGAAATTTCACATTTTAGAGTGTTGTTGTTCGCCGACAATTTAAACATATCATCAAGTTCTCCCTGATTTATAATAGTTTTGGTATCCGGATATAGATAATCATATATAGCTTTTTGGACGAACTTATTAATTTCGTCAATCTCATAAGCGCCGGGTGCCACACGTACATTAATTTTTTTCGGTACACTGCCTTCCTCGGCCCAACTCTTCTCTCGCTGCATTACATCTGCCCAAAACTTTTCTGGGTCTACCACCTCTAAACAGATGATATTATTTTTTGAGGTGATATTTTTGATAGAATGGTAGGCATAAAATGCTATTAATCCAAGACCATACTGTTTATTAACATCCAATTCGATGGGCGGAAAAAAATCATTGCTGAGAATGCTTGACGCTATGGACGACAAATTAAATGTTCTTGACATGGCTAAGAAGTATGTCACACTGACTTCGAAATCTATTTTCGAATACATAAATTATAAACTCGCTTTTTAGTGGCAATTTTCAGTTCTCGAATTTTACAAAAACAACAAATCACGTGTTTTGGTGTTGGATCATCGCTTACGTCAATTGACCCGCGTTTCAAAAATACCGTCGGACCATCATTTACGTCGATAGATTCATTTTTAGAAAAATCCTTAGGTTGTTCTTCATCATGGGTATTCATCCTTCAGAGAGAAGAAATTGCAAACACAAATGTCCACATAGGACAGTATCAAACTTCTGGTAGCGTTTATAATTATAGTGAACTTCAGATACCGGCCAACGCCCTTTATACAGATAACTAATTAAATCTGAAGGTGGGGGTAAATCACCATAACTATCGAAATATATTGAGGACGCATCTCTTTTCTTGTAAGCGACCCAATGTGTTCCTGGCCCGCTACTACTATCCAAATTGACAATGGCTGATTCGTTTCTTAGTGGCCCGCAGTTTGATAAATTATCTCTCATATACACACCTCGAAAGTAGGGAATCTTGAATCTTTTGGCAAAAGATTGTATGTCTAAATTACTGAGAGGTCTTCGAGGTAGTGAACTTACGAGTTTTTTGGCCGATATGGTTTCATGTAAAGGCCCAACCCCTTTCGGTAGGGCTTTAAGTATAATCCTTTACCGTTTTTTGCTAGAGAGATGGCTTCCATGGTTCTATTGTGTCGATTAGCTTCTGTTAATTGTTGACTATTTGTTTTAGCGGTGTTCACTGCTTTGACGATTCCGGATGCCGCTCCTGCCAAGCTCCCCAATGCAGATAATCCAGCAAAAATAGGTATTAATGGTAAAAATCCACCTGTTTTTGGTATCGGTATAATACGGGGAATAATAATTTTTTTCTTTCCCCCAGCTGCTTTAACATATTTTCGGGCAGCCATGAGAGATGATGCAGCCATCTTCTTAAGTGTTTTTTCCCCCATTTTCTGTCCGCCATATGTCTTTAATACCCCTTTAATCTTACTGACAATTCCTCTACCGAAAGCAATTCGTTTTTTGCTTTTTGTTCCGCGACGCCGCTTTCTAGACCGTAATTTATGGCCCATACCAAAACTTCGCTTTGTTTTCATAATATTTGTGATAGTCCAGGCAGCTGCCTTTTCACCAACTGACGCGTCGCTAGCTTTAAACCGAGTCCAAGCTAATTCTTGAAGGTCCTTATCAGCAATATGTCTAGCTTTCAAATCGTTTGCACTTTTAGAATAAGCGATATCATGTAATTTACAGGCTTTATCTAATTCATTTATTCCGGGGTCGTTACGCGCTAAACGTTTTTGTAAGCGCGTACCTGGCCCACAATATTGGTACTTCGGTATGTGCAGTTCAAATGGTAATTTATTTATTAGGGAATTAACAAACCCTTTTCCACACTTTCTTTTTGAATAACGTTTAGTGATAGATCGCACTCGTTTGACGCTAGGCATTTAAATGAATGTTACATGAGCGATGGTTTATATAGCCAAAGACAGTCAAACGATGCGCATAGTCAAAGCACAAAATAGTATCTGTGTGGAGAATTTAGATGAAAAAGTTGGTGATGGGCTTAGTGAAAATAAGATTCCTAGACACGGCCCATTGTTGCCCGATACAATACGCGGCCTTCTAATAGGACCATCAAATTGCGGTAAAACAAATGTTATGTTATCACTACTCATTCAACCAAATGGGCTACGATTTGAAAATGTATATATTTATTCAAAATCATTATACCAGAAGAAGTATGAGTACTTGCATGAAGTTTTGACTCCGATAAAAGGGTTGGGTTATTTTACGTTCAACAATAATGAAGATATAATTCAACCAGTAGACGCCAAACCAAATTCCATATTTATATTTGATGATGTGATTTGTGAAAAACAAGATGTTATTAGATCATATTTTAGTATGGGGCGACACAGAAATATAGATTGCTTTTATTTGGCTCAAACGTATTCGAAGATTCCGAAACAGTTGATTAGAGACAACGCAAATCTAATAATTATGTTTAGACAAGATGACCTAAACCTACGTCACATATATTCAGACCATGTAGCTCCAGACGTGTCTTTTAGAAAATTTCAAGAAATATGTGTGGAATGTTGGGGTGAAAAGCATGGATTTCTAGTGATCGATAAAGATAAAGATATAAGCGCCGGTAGATATAAGAAAGGATTCGATAGCTTCATATACCCATAAACAATGCAATACGCGTTATTTTTCAAGTAGCGTCCAAGGCGGCAGGTGGTTTCAGCGATTAAAATGTATAGCAATAAAAAACATTTCGACACCAAATCGGAGCTGGCCGCTGTCTCCGATTCGGTTAGACAGAAATTTAATGCCTTAAAAAGTGGGCGCGTTGAAACTTTGCAAGCTCTAGAAAAAATGTATGAACCGCTGACGAAACCGTTGAAAACAATTTCAAAAGCCGCAACCTCTAACCCCTCTAACGCTAAAGAAGAAAACCCCGCTAACACTAAAGAAGAAAGATCTGGCATGAAAAGGGAACTCGCGTCAATATCACCGGACTCGACAAAATATGGAGAAAGTTTTGAAAGTGCAATATCCGACCGCGGTGATGTTGATGATGATGATGATGATGATAAAAAATATATTAATAAGCATTTAGAAGAAATATCGCGAGGTAATAAACGCTATGATACTCGGTACGGCGTATATATGGACAAAGACATGAAAACAATGGTTGGGAATTTAGAAGTAAAATTTTCTGATGGCAAAATCTCGTTTTGGGATGGGGATAGAAGAGTTGCTGACTACCACGGCAATCCGGAATTGTATGAGCTACTATTTTATCGAAGCCCTAAGAAAGTAAGTAATGCGACTAAGGATACATATAAGGAAATATTACAACTTACCGGAGCGGCCTTTAAGGAGTATGACGAGTCCAAAGGGCTAAGTAACAAAAATGTAAATAAATTGAGAAAAATTATTAGACCATTGTTCTCTCCGGTAAAGATAAAGGGTGGAGGGTTTTCAAAAATACCTAAATACAAAAAAATAATGACCTCTAAACCCACATACGTTTATTGGAACAAGCCGAGAGAATTGGTGGCTAGATTGCGTTTATTATGGAGTTCAAAGCAAGCCGGCCATACTGGGCACGATAATGAAATTTTATCTATAATTGAAGAATTAAGAGAAGAGCGAATAATATATTAAATACATGCGCTGTAGAGGTCAGTCGTAAACGGAATGTCTTCAAGGAACATTGTAGATAAATTCGGAAGAAAAAAGAAAAATCAACGCGTAATTATTCGAGAAAAAAGGGGTCTTGGATTCAAATTAACAGGTGACGGTAATTATGATATGCAAAGCAAACGGTTGGTGAACCTCGGAGAGCCAGAACAATCGACTGATGCTGTAACAGTTGGATATGTTGACGATGTTACTATGCAAGCAAAAGATCTCGTTTTAAAAGCTTTAACGGAATCCATTAAAAACGTATTACGCGAAGCTACTATTTATTTCGAAAATCAGCAGAGTGAACTTAAGAAATTAGTATTTGAACATCGAACTGTGTCAAGCAATAGTATTGGTGATGTTAATGTTAAATACCAATCGATGTTACAAATAGTGAAGCACAATAGAGAATTTTTTGAGGACATACTTACCACTACAAAAAGTAATATTTTAAAAATTATTACTAAAGTTGATATTTTGGAAAGTGAAATAAAAGGCATAAAAAATTTTACTATAATTTTAGAGAACCGTTTAACTGACCTTACCGATAAATTCATTTAAGTGTAATACGGAAATTCTTCGAGACCTTGAAAGCGTCAAAGGAAGTATTGGACAAAATACAGCGGTTTTATCGAAAATTAAAGTAGGACTGGAAGAAAGGATCAAAAAGATTGAATAAAAAATTGTATTTTAATTGGAAAGAATGTCTAAGCACCAAATAATTGAAGAAATCCACCGATCTGCCCGTCGAAATTTTCCCAGAAGAAGGACTATTGTAAAAGGATATGCCGACTTGTGGCAGAGTGATTTGGCTGATATGCAAAGTTATAAAGATGAAAACGATGGTTACAGATATATTCTAATTGTCATCGATTGTTATACGAAATATGTGTGGGCGAGACCATTAAAAAATAAAACAGGCTTACATGTTAGAAATGCCTTTTTAGATATACTCCAAAATTGCGCACACCATCCTAAAAATCTACAAACGGATCAAGGGACAGAATATTATAACAAGGAATTTGGGAAAGTAATGAAAACATATGATATAAATCACTATTCGACTTATAGTACAATGAAAGCGTCAACGGCAGAACGTGTGATTCGTACGATAAAATCCCTATTATATAAAAAAATGGCTATGAGAGGGAAATACAATTGGATAGATATTATAAACGGTGTCATTAATAAGTATAATAACACCACGCATTCAATCATAGGTATGAAGCCAATAGATGTCCTGCCGACAACTAAACTCAACCAATATAGGCAAAACAAAAATAAAGTAAGGCGTAAAAAACCGAAATATCGTGTCGGCGATGTCGTAAGAATAAGTAAATATAAAAGCATATTTGAAAAAGGGTATACTGCTAATTATACAACTGAATTATTCAAAATAAGAAAAATAAATAGCACATACCCCGTAACATACATTCTAGAAGATATGAATGGTCAATCGATTAAAGGCTCATTTTATGAGTTGGAATTATTAAAAACAAATTGGAAAGATGTTTATTTAGTGGAAAAGGTCATTCGGACAAAAGAGGACAAAGCCTTGGTGAAGTGGTTGGGATTCCCACAGCAAGAAAACTCTTGGATTAATATAAATGATATTGTTTAGTATGGATATTAAATGAAATAAAGATTTAAAAAAAAACAAGTTTTATTTCCCTATTAACTACTACATATACAATAATAAAATAACTTACACTTAAATATATACAGAAAGCTTAAATAATAAACAATTATACAAATTAAATCTAAAACTAATGTATAGAGGGTCATTGGATGCATAACAAAGCCGCCGTATTGCAACCCCTGACTCCTTTATTTCAAGCGCCGATGCATACAGGACAAACATTTGTGTCGCAGAAGTGGGAAATATATCGGGCGCATACATCACATGTTTGCGGATCCTCCAAATCCCCCCCTTCTACAACAAAATGCTGATGCTCGTGTATGTACCTGGCATTTGGATTTCTTTCGACCTCCATCTGCTCGTAATAAAGAAAGCAGGGGTTGCACAGACGTTTGCTCCGTTCCATGCCGGGAATAACCAACTTCACAATAACGGAGCTGGATGTAACGCAGAAGTGGTTACCGCCTCTGGCCTGAAATACAGCCAGCTCCCTTCTTATTGAAGTCGGTGATCCAGGGCAATCAGCCTCAATGCCCTCATCATCGTCGTCGCTGGCGGGTTCATCGGCGGGTGGGGCTGGACCAACGGCGTCTTCACCCTCTTCGACGAGTGGTGCCGGACCAACAGCACCCAAATCCTCGTCGGCAAGTTGCGCTAGACCAGCCACGCCTTCTCCATCACCGTCGGCAGCGGCAGCAGCGGCATCAGCAGCCTGTAAAGAAGTATATTGATTAGATATTTTATAAGCATAATAATTAGATATTTTATAAACATAAGGTAATAGTTAAAAACTTACATCACGTTCTATGGCGTCCCAAAATTCGTCAATGCCTGGCTTGTTGGCATCAAAACGCGCCAACAAGGAGAGCTGACGCTCGATCTCCTCAACTGCATCAACATCAACAACAATTTGTCCATCCATCTTTGCTATTTTTTATTTTTTCGGCTTTCTGATATTCTTAATGGTCAGCTACAGCGAAGTGACTGATGCTGGTAAGTGGTCGGGACCTCCTTATATATGGTTATGTATTCCCACCTCCACTCTCCCAACCCTCGAATTTACCACCTCCCCTGCATAACATCACGCTCAGTAGGGTGCATCTAGTTCCGGAAAGTTGGATGTCAGAAAAAATTTTACTCTAGCATTAATCGGCGCTCTGCATATAATACAAATAACTACAGATCGACTACAGCTATTGCAAGATACGGCATGCCCACATGGTATAAAAACCATTTGCACTTCCTTATCGGTACAAATCTTGCAAGTGAGGCGCTTACTCATAGAACAATCATCGCTTAAAGTATGCATAGTAGCGCGAGGTCTTCAAGTAGAATGTAGGTTGAATATCTATTTAAGAACTATATGTGTATGTGTGCGGTGAGTATTTATAGTGATCTGAAAGATTGTGGGAGATTGGGAGACTCCCAACAAAAAACTGTTATATCTTAAAATTATATTATTGCAAGTGATGCAATATCTAATCTTTCATTTAAAAATATTTCAGCGGTTCTGAAAAGAACCCTTTACTAAATTTCCACGCCACCATCGCCTAGGTATTAGTATGGCACATTGCATTTTTTTTAATTTTATCAACTGCCGCCCGGATCCGAATTGATGTGATCTAACCACTTTGAAATGCCTTCCTTTGTCGCCTGCGCCCGTTCGCTCACTTCATCGCATTTCACCCTCATCGCCTCGCAAGCCCTCTTCCGCTCTTCATGTCCCGGATGGGCCTCTTTGACCCTTGACATTTCAATACCCGCATCCACCTGGCTTTGGCGCACAACATGTTGGCGATGTACGACCTCTTCCAACTGCCGCTGCAAGTCGGCGATGTGTAGTTGGATGCGACTATTTTCCTCATCCAATTCGTCCAGCCTATACTGAATTGGCGCTGAGGCTACCTCCATGGCCTTTTCTACCTCATCCACCTCCATCTTCAATTCTTTGTAGGTAGATCGGGTTATTTCCAACTGCTCCCTATCTGCCGTTAACCGCGTCTGGTGATTCATCACGGCGAGCATTGCTTTATTGAGCCGCATACTAAGTTCATCCTGCGATGATGGTATGCTCGGCTCGGCTCGGCTGGTTGAAGCCACCACGCTTGTCGAGGGTACCAGCAACAATGTTGGTGCTGGTGCGACCTTCGGCTTCCTTGGGGCTCTCGGCTTCCTTGGGGCTCTCGGCTTCTTGGTTTTAGGTGCAACCACTGACAATCTTTTTGTCGCTGCCGGCAGTCTAGGGACACGAATATCCGTATGGACGATAATCTTTGGCGAGTCTTCAAACTCATCCCCGCTATCGTCAATTACATAGGTTTGTAATGCGGTTGGTACCGGGGCTGAAATGGGGGCTGGTACCGGGGCTGGTAGCGGGATGTCACTTACTCGCGACACAGGTGACACGGGTCCGATTGACATTAGCAGCATCTCCAGATCAAAGTCGTCATCTGTCATACAATCATGCAGTCTGCTCTTGGGCTCCATAAGGATGCTGTTGATGGCATTGGTTGTCTCGTCATTGCAACTCATGTTAAAAACTGAAAATAACTGAAAATAACTGAAAAAGTTTAGTAGTTCACTCAGCTAGCTGAAATAAACTAAATTTCTTAGCGCTGATTGCTCGTATATATAGTAAAATCGGGAAGAGTGTCAGGGTGGGAGTGGAGGGGAGACTCTCACAGCCTCATATTGTAAATAACGACCATTGCGCATCGAACCAATGATCATATTTTTAACTACACAATGCACAAATTTCGGGTATACGGCATATTAGTATATATTATTAAATTGCAATACTCGGCATTTCATAGGGTAACATCTTGCGACTGTAACATGATGCTCATACATTTTTGGAATACCGCATAATATATTTTAAATAATATTCAATCTTAATACGAGGTATTTCATAAAGTACTATATATCATTTATTAAGCCATATTGGTGTAAGGCTGTGCATACCTCTAAATAAAATAGTTTGTCCTCTTGGGGCAAATTATTTGTAATAAGTTTTTGTTGGTTCTGAAAAGAACCGTTTTTATAGTTTTTTGTTGGTTCTGAAAAGAACCGTTTTTTTTTTCTGACGAGGGCAGATACCCTATTGCGAGTCAGAATCGCTCTCCGAATCGGCATCCGACCCGGACTCAGCATCCGAGTCGGTGTTCGACTCAGTGTCGGTGCCACACCACACGTCATGCACGTCCAATATCAGGACGCGCGAGTCGCATGGACCGGGTGGCGTTGATGGTCGCCTTGGTCTTCGGAGACCATGGGTGGTATCGCACACCCCATCCAAGTCGGTCATTTGACCCCAGCTCGTATCTACTCCGGACGTCGAATCGCATTCGGCTACTTCGATTATATCGGCCATGTTAGTTACTCAACGAGTTGAAGTAAACTGAATTTCCTAGCGCTGATCTCCGAATATATAGTGATCGAAAAGATTGGAAGCGGAGGGGAGACACTCACAACATCATGCGCTCACGCATCTATGGAAAGCGAGTCAATAGCTGCGTATAACATTAAGACTTATCTAAAGGCACTGCCTTTACTATGAATTTTTTTGATGGCCCTGAAAAGGGCCGTTGTCTGACCAAGGTAGGTGGTCTTTACGAGTCAGAATCGTCAAAAACCACCAAGCCGATGTCGGGATCGGCATCGGCATCCCAATCGGAGATGTCGTCGTCGTCGATCGGAGGGTCGATGTCGTCATCCCACCAGTCCGAGGAGTCGCCACTCTCCGACTCACTGTTCGGATCGGTGTCTACTTCGTAGACACCGGGCGGCTGCAGTGTGAACCCCGATGTGGAGTCGCATGGACCATTCAACTCGGTGTCCCACCCGGCTGACAATAGGTCAACAATATCAACCATATCTGTAGAGTCGCACTCGGCGATTTCTGCCATGTCTGTCTGGTGTGGTGAGCTGAACCAGACTGAATGATAATGCTCTGTAGCTGGGTATATACATCAATCGAAAGGAGTGGGGAGGAGTGGGAGTGTTGTGAGGAGTGGGAGTGTTGCGCGCGCATCGCAGGGCCCAAAATTTTTACCTCAACACCCTATCAAAAAAAAAAAAATAAAAATACAAAATATGCCCCCTAAAAAATTTTTTTCCCCAACACCCTATCAAAAAAAAAATAAAAATACAAAATATACCCCCTAAAAATTTTTTTCCCTAACACCCTATCAAAAAAAATCAAAATAAAAAAAATACCTAAAATTTTTTTTCCCCAACACCCTAGCAAAAAAAAAAATCAAAAAATTATAGGGGTGGGGGTAATTTTTTTTTTTTATTTTCTTTTTTGTTTTTATAATCCCTATCCCTATGATCCCTATCCCTATCGCATTTCAAATAAACCCGGCACAGATGTTTTTCGCCTAATTTTTTATCTTGACCCCTAGACCCCTTTTACCCAATGGAAAAAAAAATAAAAGACCAAAGTTTAACCCGCCCCATACCCCCCACCCAACCCATCCCCCCTCGCCCCACCCCCCATAGGCCCCCCTCCCCAAGGAAAAAATTCTATCTCTTACCGTTACGGAGATATGCAATTGTTGGCGGCTGTTTTAGGGAGGGGGTGGGGGTAACTAAATTTTTTTTATTCCTTTTTTGATTCTCTGTACATACATATAATATGATCCCTATCGCATTTCAAATAAAGCCGACACAGATGTTTTTTTATGGAGAGTGGGGGTAATTTTACACTTTTTGTCAAATTTCTCGATTACGGTCGATTTTATGGGAATTATGTATAGAACAAAAATTATAGAGAATTACATTACAAACAACTTTTATTTGAAGAATTTTTTTCTTTTAAAAAAATGAAAAATGAGATACATGGATTGGTATAAATATTTATTCAAAGTAAATTTTCACATACATATATTTATTAAAATTTACATCTCTTCAAATACCATTATTTACGTTTTTTTTTCTTTCTTCTTCTCATCAGATGCCCCGTTTACCATCACTTGACTGATTTGTTGCGCCTCTGGTTGGAACTTCCCCCAATTTGAATTCAACCACTCAAGCTCCTTATCAGCTTGCTCCCTGGTAATTATGGCCGATATGTTGATGGACATTTTTGCTGATTTTCTGAGCGGACTGGCTGGAGTGGAATGAATATCTAACTGTGGGCATCCGCTATTTATAGCCGTTCGAATGAGTAGGGAGTGGAGGGGAGAGATAGTTTGATATTGGTAAAAAAAAGTCACAATAATTTGTTACATATATATTTCATATACATTAATTTTCTATTTACATTTCATCTAATAATAGTCTTAACAGTAACTCTAATCTATTTTCATCACTAACATTATTTACAATATTGGCTACATTATATTTGAATTCGGCTACAGTTTTTCGAGGTCCATTACGATATTCCTGAATATCTCTGTGTCCCCACGGTAGAGTTTTCACGGTGTTTGGTATTATAAACCTTTTGTCATCGTTGTAAGATAATGCGACTTTGTTTTTCATTTCAGTATATATATCATGTAACTTACTCCTGAATGTATTCATTTTTCTAAATATCTTACCCCCGCCTTCTACAATCTTTTGATAATCCGACATGTTTAAGCTGCTTTGTATTACGCATTTTTTTACTCCCTTAGCGGCTTTGGTCTCTTTTTCGTCTGATCTAATATAGTAGGCCTTGGCGCCTGTCCCTAAAAATGTGCTGATGGCCTGATTTGGATACTCATCTTTGAAATTCCCCAATATTGGTTTACTTACGGGTAGGTTAAATTTATTATCCGTTTTATAATTAGATGTGTCGAAATGTTCTATATTTCTCCCCATAAATTCATAAAAATTAATTTTATCAACTTTAAGTACAAAACTATCGGTATCTGTGTAAAGTAATGAAATTTGATCACCTAATTGCTGTTTTAATATTCCATAATAAAAATCATACATCCTTACTTTTGACAATTCCAACACTGTGAAACCGATGTACAATGGTTTGTTATAGCATATTTTGGTTCTACCCATATGTATAGCCACAAAGTGTTCTGAAAATATAGAACAAGACTTAAAATTCGGTCGAGCAATTAAATTGTTTGCGCCTGGGGAATTTCTCTTACTAACCCAGTGGGTTTTAAGGTAAATATCTCGTCTGTCATCCACGTTTTCCATAGTTTTCCCGTACACACTATTGACCATGCGCTTAAAGTGATTTCTCTCAGATGTGTGCTTGGCATTGTTTCTCATATTAGTATTGAGATCTATGTATTTTTTCAGCCAACGTGACTGCTTAAACTTGAGGGCGCGATGAATTTCAGTTACAATTAGTCCATTATTTATGGCCTGCTTGAAGTTTCTATAGTGTAGTATGTATTTGTCTTTGTGGTTTAAATTCGGCACCAGTTTGGGGATTTCTGTTTTGGAATTAGGTGGAATTATATTCTCCACTAAAAATGGTAAATCGGCGTGTTTATCAT
This sequence comes from Psylliodes chrysocephalus, assembly GCA_927349885.1. Taxonomy (NCBI): domain Eukaryota; kingdom Metazoa; phylum Arthropoda; class Insecta; order Coleoptera; family Chrysomelidae; genus Psylliodes; species Psylliodes chrysocephalus. The sequence continues at coordinate 15,584,412 of OV651813.1, forward strand.
GAAGGTGTTGTGGATATGTTACATCAACTTCTAATACATAGCCATAATCCCCGAGATCATCAACTGACATTACATCGAGTTGATTAATTTCCTCCGTCGATAACCATGCAAATTCTCCTGTGGGTAGTGGCTGACTCATACTATACCCATAGAGATTTGTGGCATCAATATAGTGTATAGAGGACTTTGGCTCGAAGGGATTATATTCCGATAAATACTGATTATTGGCAATATGTTTTCTTTCCACACATTGACTGATACCGCCACGTATACTATTTTTGAAGAAATTAATCATATCAATATCTGTCAGCAACTCTAACTCCACCTTGGTGTAGCGCAACATCGCATCCCATGACAGACCTGGAGATGTATAATATTGCGCTGGATCTAGTTTATATGCTTTAAGCGATACATCTCTAAAATTTTCAAATATATCGCATAACATTAGAACATCTGATTTTAAATATAAATCAGAATACGATCCCAAGGTTTGGCAATTAAATACATCCCACACTTTCTGGGCCCTCGCGTAATCCTCGTCGGATATGTGACAATCATTTAACTTATCATAAAACTCATCTTTTGAGGGTAAATTTGGGTGATCTAATTTCAATATATTATCCATGAAATTATATGGAAACACCCCTTTCTGTCTCATCAAATAAAATTTTTCTTTTTCTGCAAAACATTTCCTTGTTTCAACAAAAAATTCTGATGGCAAGTTTTCCGACAGCCCAACCAAGGAATCCGCTAAAAATCTGTAACTATCCAAAAATCTGAGTTTTATGTAATTTTTTCTCAAAATACCGTCTCTATCTACATAGCTATGGGTGTACAATGGTTTTGTGAACGAAATATATTTTTCTTTATTTTGGGCAATAACTTCGGCTCTCTCACCTTCCCCATACAATTCTTTAATAAATAAATGGCTGTCATACCCACTCAAATTATGGAAAAATATTGGGACAAATTGCGGGATTTTATAATTTAAATTACAATTGCTATGCGCGGCGCCGGGTGTTTTCTTACCGGTAAGATGGCAATGATCTCTTACTTTAACTTCGCCTTCTTGAAAGGTCTCATCGCAAATAGAGCATATAGTCGATGTGTTAAAATCATCTATTTCATCTTTAGACAGTCGCTGCATTGGAACAATGTCTTTTAAATGAGTATTATAAATAGTTAATACATCATCCTCTAAGCGTTTTACGAAATCGCTCGCGGCATTATCGCCGGTAAAAGTTACAAATTTCGTCAATGAATCATCAAATGAACATTTAATCAGATATGCAAAAGCATATGGCTCATGTTGGTATGTAGGGATGGTGAATTTTTTTTCCGGATCTGGTTCGCAATGATCTATAGGTTTTAGGATCGATTCAAAATCGGCATAAATTACAAATGGGACTCTTAGTTGCTTACCATAATTTTGAAACTTCAGTATATTTTCGGGGACATAATTACCGCGTTTGTCTTTTTTAAGCTCCACTGATGGTGTACTGGTATATATATGATTACAATCGCACAATTGATGACGTAATAGGACGCTTTCAGATGGAAAATAAAGTAAACACCCGTCACAAAAAAATTTTTTATGACCATTTTTAGTTATTTGACTCGAAACTAATCTGGATATACTTTTAATCCAACAATAGTGACTATTACCGGAATCTTCTGTTATTAGCAGTAAATTTATATGATGCCCTAACCTTCTACGGGAATATCGTAATGGGCCTACTATTTCAAATTTAGCCTTACCATTTTCATAACTATGTTCCAAGCCATAAACATTAACACTTATATCATTGAGGTCTTCAAATTTTGAAATGTCTTTAAGCTTCATGGGAAATTCAATGCCATCAACATTCAGCACGGTCTCGAAGTGTGGATACGATGACATTAGGCTAACATGATCTCTGGCTGGATATAGAGCTGATGTGATGGCCCAAGCAAAGCAGTACGCATCATTATTCTGCACATTCACTACACCCTTCTTGGTTTCAATAAACTTAGGCAGCTTTATGTATGAGCAGCCTCCTAACGGAGAGTACTTATTTATATTAACTTCTAGAAATAGTACTTCCTGTAATGACCAACCTGAAACAATGAATAATTTATTAGTTACCGATATATTATATATTATATAACTACTATACCTGAATCTTTATGTTGGAAGTCTACGGTTTGAGATACCAAGGCGTCCTTAAAGTTTGCATATACCACATCCAAATCCGTCGGCAAATCTAGTATTCGATTTATGCTATTGAAAGATTTGATTTCAGAATTATCTTGGCTCTGCAATACATATGTAGCGAAGACCTCTACATGAACTTTAATGGCATTATGGGCCCTCAGAACAACTTTCAACAATTCCAATACCCTCACTTTTATAGCCTCAAAAAATGTTATATAGTCTATATGTTTTTCATCACTTTTGACTCTATAACTTGCGATTCTGCACTTAAATGCACTCTTAATTAAATATATACCATCGACATGAATTGTGCATGCCTTTTCTTTATGACTAAGACTCCTCATATGTGATGTCATCTGATTGGTTGCGATGTCTACATTACATGATTCACATCTACTTTTATGAACTTGTGGGTCTACGGTACGATGTGAAACTCGCATTACACGAGCTTGTTTTACCGGTAAAACATCCGGGCTTGAATTGGCGGTTCTTTTCGTACCGCTGGATGATTCACCATTGCGGTTAGATATCAGATTACAACTTTTATTTTGATGTCGTCGTAAATTATCTGCTCTTGTAAATGTTAAACCGCAATTACACTTATACATATCTACTATTTTTATGATTATTTCGATATTAGATAATGAAACTTCCAACGCACTTATAGCTCGCGACTGATCTCATTCGTATAGATGTGATATTATATACCTCTCAATAAATCCCCACCTCCACTATGCTCCCCTCCCCTATTCATAATATACGGGAACAGCTCCAATTCTTGTTACTTCGGTATAGAGTAACGTAAATTCTAAATACATAGTAATCACTAGGAGGTAATGAGATGTACTTACTATGCTCATTACACTACTCAATTACGTTCATTAAAGTATATAATTTACAGAATAATTGGGAGGCACTTGCTAATTGCGCGAAGGGTGGGATACTACCCCTTCCAACAATATTTACATCGCGCGTGTCTGCCGAAGACCGGTGATTCACTTTAGCTATGGCGGTTGAGAGTCAAGGGTGTGCATGGCGCCGACTTATTTCCCCTATGCTACAACAGTAAACAAGAGAAGTACTTAGACTTATTACACTACGTGATATACACAGTAAATACTGTCTGAGAGGTATGCATATGGTGTAATGAGAGGTACTTACTATGCTCATTACACTATGCAATTACACTCAGTACAGAATAATTGGTTGGTCCTTACATCACTATGTGTACTGAGAGGTACTTACTATACTCATTACACTATGCAATTACACTCATTACACTATGCAATAACATGGTGTACAGAGTAATTCAGAGGTACTTGCTAATTGCGCGAAGGGTGGGGGGTACTTGCTAATTGCGCGAAGGGTGGGGGGTACTTGCTAATTGCTCGAAGGGTGGGGGGTACTTGCTCGAAGGGTGGGGGTACTTGCTCGAAGGGTGGGGGGTGGGTACTTAGGGTAATTACTAATTACACCAATTGCCTCTGACCTTGCCTCTGACCTTGGTCCAGAACTGGCTAATCCCATCTACTTATTATGTATCGCAGCAATGGATTTACATTTTCAAGGCAGCGAATATTCTGTTTCATTGATGTATAAATCAGACAATCAAAAGAATGTAAACAACAGTTTCTTTTTCATGTGTATTGCACACAGTATAATCTATAATCAATAACATATCCAATACAATTTAATAAAAATTTAATTCAAAAAAGATTGGACTTACACAATTGAAAAAGAGTATAGGTAACTTAAATAGGTCATTTAGAAAGCAAGTATGTACTTGGTTCTCAAGAGGTAGGAAAATAATTTTATAAATATATAAAAGTATAAGGAGACGCTATACTAACATCCAAATCATGTAAATGTGTAAAACACTTGAACAAATCTTTCCTATTATAACTAAAATAAAGTTGATTTAAATTGTTTTGTATATGAACAAAATCAATATCAATTTTTCATATGTACTATCCAGTTATACTTCATATTTGTAGAGTTGTTCAATCGCAATTGTTGTTCAAAACAAAGCAATGCATAGCTATGATGTTGCATTGTTATTATTTGTTGTATCCAGCTAAGGGACATTTTAAAAATATTAAATTATTAATTGCATGCATTACTATCCAGTCTCTAAACGACTTATAGCATCAGAAGTATTGATAAGAACTAAAAAATCTCTTTTCAGGAAATATAGATGAATTATTTCCAATATATATGTAAGTATCTTAGACCTCAAACATCATACTTCTTGAAACCTTTCCTAGAAAATTGCACAGTTTTCTGTAAATTAATAGTGTATTAGCAATATTATATTTTTAAAACATATTTTTAAAATGTTACATTGGTCATCATACTATTTATAAATTGTTTAAATATCGTTATTTTTAGCTTTTGAATAATACATCATTGTGTAAATAAATATATAAATAAAAATTTTAACAGAATTATTTTATTACTGTACAATTTTCCTGTTAATGGTACGCCCATGGCAATAATATCAGTAATGTAAACAACGACGCCATTTTCAACCTGATCTGACGTTTAATGTTTGTGTGTAAACAAACAATATTTATGAATGGGTTGTGGTAGATGTGGTTGCCACCATGGACAATTATGTATCAAATTTTATCTCCTGATCCATCACTCCGTCTTGCCAAATTTTTCTGTGACTTCCCTTGCTATATACTTACATCTCATCTATACATGCAGGCTCAAAGTTACCTAGCTCTATCTCCTTGTTAATTTTTTTCAAAAACGAGATTTTTTTTAACTTAATTGATATTCGTTCCAATAAAACTTCTCTGTTGTTAATTCTTTTGAAGCGAAAGCCAATTTTTCAAATCCCAGTATTAATTGAGCGTGCAAAACATTTCACATTTCATACAAAAATTGTTTATATATCGATTTAATTGTTACATGTTGCGCACCTTCGTACATCTTATATATAACTTGACTCAACTTATTTAATAATAATGAATTGACTTTTGTTTTACTTTGGCTTACTTTTGTAGATATTATTTTTACATACTTTGTATTACAATTTCTCTACAAATAGTCTTCTGCGAAATATTTAATGCCCTGCAGTCATTTGATTGTATCTCTTTCCAAATGACTTGAAAATAGATTTTTGTCTCTTAAAATAAGAAATTACTTTTAGGATTAAACTTTTTGATGGAGTACTAAATCGTTTTACTATTAGGTTAAATAATTTTGAAATATCAAAATATACAAATTTTCAACAAATTGACAAATTCAAAATTATTTTGATAACTTTTTATTTCATTCGTTTAACATTTAAACAATAAAGAAACCGAATGGACTTTTAATATTTTATGGATACACACTTGTTTTTATATCGATATATTTAACATAGATAATTTTTATTTCGTTATTCTATTAAAGCCATTTAATTTTCTCCACAGTTTGCTATTTTTGACAATTTATGCATTACGAGATTCAAAGCATTTAAAACTAATACGAGTTCAGATTCAGATATGCATCATACCACCATACATTCAGAGTCTTCCTTATTCTATTGTTGTAAACTGTTAACATAATAGATTTGCAAAATCCATAAAATATACTCATAAAAGTATTAATAGTTAAATATAAAATCATTCGAAATCATCGGAAGTATTTCAAAACCAATTCTAAATCTTACGCAATCATCCAAAACATTGGGATTTCCGAAATCGATACACATTTTTGCTATAGTGATTACCCCTTAGATAAAACCACTAAAAAGCTTCAGTTCGTTCATTAATTCAATTCTACTGTGCTAGTTTTACCAGTGTTAGATAGAATCTATGATTTACGGCAATAAAAAGTGCAAACAACAAAAACAAAGAGCAAAAAACCCGATATGTACCCAAAGACCGCTGTCCGTAGGTATATACGTTCGCAAACAGAAAACAAATAGCATTTTTTTTTATTATACCACGCGCATTCACACTCATGTTATCCATACTGTACGAAGCGAACATATTTATCATGTTTATTTGAAAATATGCTCCTTTAAAATCATGAACTGGCACAAAACTGCATCGCATATAACCCATTCCGACCATTCCCAGTAATTGGGTCACAACACAAGAGTATAAAATATTCTCAACGAGAAATAACTTAGTTTACAAAATGAGAATTTAAGTATAAATTTCTGTAGTCGTGCTTAAAAGGGCAAGATTAAATGCTACCGGGTTGAAAGGAGAGCATAAGAAGCGTAATTCGGTAGAAATGTTCCTAGAAAATTAAACTAAAAAAAGGAAAACGTGGAATTGTATTTAACATAATACCTTCCTGCTGTAAGCAAAGTGTGTTTAGAAGTATCTAAAAAATAGAAATTTTAAGATGAATTAAAAAAAAATTAATGGATAGACGAATATCTTTCAGAAAGAGTGTTAGAGATGTTTCAGAGGTGCCAACAAGAGAAATGTTTGAGATAGAAAGAGTGTCAAATAATAAATTTAGGGTTCATGTACTTTAAGTAAAATAGATAAAGAATTATTCGTTTAGGAAAATTAAATTATAATTTTAATTTTTCACACATAAGTTTAGTTTATTTAATTATATCATTTCTAAATGGTAGGTAAATTCGTTGAACTTGTAAATCAGAAGTAAACGCGGTTTAACAAATTACCTGAACAAACTAAAGTACATGAATCCGATCTTTTATTATAATATTAGAAATAAATAATAAATGGGTTTTCGAGAGACGTACGAGTACTCTTAAATTTGACCATCGCGCGTCGATGAGACCCTTTAGAAGTTCTTTAGACTATGCCTGTGGAAGAGTCGGATACCAGTCACAGATAAAGAATCGCAAACAGAAACCAGACCAGACCCTTCAAGAATATGTAGTAAATATTGCAAGGTTAGTGCGATTTGCCTACTCGAAAAACATGAATGGCAGCCCAAACATTTATTCATAGACTCCGTGACCACGAAATGTAGAAAACACTCAGCCCGTCAGAAAACGTTGGTCGATGTCTTGTCCGCTGCTGTAGTGTATGAGGCAGCTTCGCAGGCTTTTGAAAAATACAGTAAAGCGAGAAATGTAAAAGAAGAAGAAGTGAAAGGTAACTTTATCAACTAGTTAACATATCGAAGAGCCTTGCTGACAAAAAGATAAAGACAAAGATTAACAGGTGATGGAATTGAGGTGTAGTGGGACATGTACGTAATTCATGGTCCCAAAAATGAAAAAAAACAAGCTGCAGGAAAACTAGAACAGGTCGGACTAGAACGTGCAGCTTCGACCTGAAACCATTCCAAAGATCCTTTCATACTCATAGGCTCTTGCAAATGTCGCGATGATAGTATATACGTAGACGGCGAAGTAAATTGTAAAAAGTATAGACTGTTGGTGGATACTGGAGCAACTAGGACCATTATATGACCAACAAACATAAAAAACTGCAAGAAATTTCTACCAACAAGATTGCGACCACGAAGCTCTACAATTCTAGCTACAATTGACCCCTCAGCTTGTTTAGAAGATGCGATAATCCTAAACGGGGCAACATATTACAAATTATTACATTATTATAAAATTTATGCAAAAATGTTAAGATCCAAATGGCACTTTAGTAACATATTGCGTATAATTATGGCATGATTATCACCGGTGATAAACGCCTAAAGTTTTTTAGTAAAAAATTACTCATTTTAAAAAATTGTAAAAATTTCAAAACATAGAAACTCTAGTAGTACGGTAAAAAAATATATGACTGGGCAAAATAATTGCAACAGAAATGATTCTTTTTGCATTATACTGCGAGAAGTTTTTATTTTAACATACCCAAAATCCCTATTAATTCCGGCCCAGGAAATCAGTCAAAATCATATAGTAAATATTTTACATCAATATTAGTTATGATATCGTTAACCAAAATGTTGAAGAGAAGAGGACCCAGAATAGAGCCTTGAGGAACTCCGGAAGTTTGAGAAAATACACGTGATTTGAGACCCAGACATTGAACAAATTGGGTTCGTCCAGATATATAGGATTTTATGACAGTTATTAGCTGTTTAGACATTTCGAGCTGGTGAAGTTTTGTTAGTAGTATGCCATGATCCAACCTATCAAAGGCTTTGGAAAAATTAGTATAGATTACGTCTACCTGATTCTTTTTGTCAATTGTTTCACACAAGAAATGTGTAAAACAGAAGAGGTTTGTTATAATAGAACGTCCTCTGATGAATCCATGTTGTTCAAGTATAATATCAATTCCGAGCATGAAAGATAGAAGATTATGCAAAATAATCTTAAAGGTTCCAGATAGTTGGGAATGTACCCGGTGATAGCATTAAGTTAAAGATATGTTGTAAAAATTTACAAAAAATTTTAGCACAGTCTTTAATTAGAAAGGAAAGAATCAGATCAGGACTGGTCGTTGTTTTTGACTTCATTTTTTTTAGGGCAATCAGAACTTCGTTTTCTGTAAAAAAAAGGGCGTAGTTACCAGATTTGAGCAAGATGTAACGTTAGAGGCAGTGTATGGTCCTGCCGCAATATAATTTTCAGCGGAAAAGCTGGCAAAGTGTTCAACTATGTCCTGGACATTTTCCGAGTTTACATTGTTATATGACATATTGGCTGAAATTGAAGATGACATGCCTTTTTTTGAGTTATTAAATGATCAAAACTGATTGGGATTTGTTTTTTTAATGTTTGCTTCGGAGGTCCTCAAATAGTTTTTGTAAGAAGACAGACATATACTTAACTTCAGCTCTTAGTTTACTAAATTGGATGTAGTGTTCAGGATTTTTATTTTTTTTGTATTTATTCCATGCTTTAGACTTCAAATTGAGTTTTTTATTTATTTTAGAGTTAAACCAGTCAGGATAATGATTTTTTGGTGGTATATTTAAAGGAACGTTTCTGTCGAAGATAATATAGAGTCTCTCGTAAAACATTTCAATTGCTTCATCCACGCTGCCGAACTGATATAGGTGGGTGCAATCAATTGTGCGTAGATCTTGATATGAACTCGGAAAATGAGCTTTTTTAAAATAAGTAAAAAATTAAATCTGTAAATCCTTCTTTTCATTTTAAATTATATTTGCTTATTAAGTACAACTCTGTACAGGTATCATTATCAGCAGGCAACAACAAATTTTAACTGACAAAAAATTTTACATCATATTTTGACCGGTATAATACACAAATGCATACATAACTTTGTAAATCGCTGACGTATTAGTCTTAATACGTCGGGATTTTAGGAGTTTTTTCTTTTGGTACCGAAGTGATTCGTGCAGCTAATGGGTCAGGGATTTCCGAATATGCGGTCCGGCCAGTGAATTCGAATTTCTACAAAATAAATCTCGAAACCGACTCAAGGTATTATTGTTCTTTCTGTTGTTTACTCTGCCATCGGTCGTACGGAAAACAACCCAGTAAAGTTGAGCTTTCGTTTTTCAGTTATTTGTCCCTTTCAAATATTGTTCGACATCGACAAAGAAATAAATTTTTTTTTATTTTTTTTTTATTCCTACCGTGGACGCTATACTCGCAATAAGGATTCATTACACATTTATAAAGTTGTTTTTGAATTTAGGTCGGATGGAAAACTGAGATTGATTGATTCGTGGGTGGAACACGAAAAAGAGAACAACAAAAAACTGATGGATCTTTTTTTGTCCTGTTTTGACTGCTCAACAAACGTTAATATATGAATTTGGGTTTCGAAAATATTGGTTTAAATATTTTAAGATGTATTATCCTTGAAAGAAAGGTACACACAAGTATGTTTTATTAATTCTACGTGGCAGATTTAATTCCTGAAAAGTTTGACTGAAGCAATATTAAAAAAAAAACATTTATGGTCTGAAAAATAAGTGTGTAGACTGAAAATGTCAGACTTAAATAAGTAAATAAATATTACAGGACATTTTTCGTTTTTGTCTAGATAATTATATTTTATATTATCACGTACCAATATAAAAAGAAAACAATACTTTCGATAACGAATTGGTTTGAGAGCAATATTATAAAATATGCTTGCTATACAGGGTGTCCCGAAATTAGACGGTCATATTTTAACAGCGTAATCTACATCCTAAAATAGGAGTAAAAGTTCATATAAACATAGGTCCGAAAACGTTTCTTTTCCGAGATACAGGGTGTTAAAAGTGAAGTCCTGATGACATATTTTTGTAAATATTTTCTAAACACTTAAAGGTAACTGAATGAAATTTGGTACAAATGCTTACCGTTTTACGCTCTATGTAACGGACTAAATCTTAGTTTTTGTTCATCTTCATAGATGGGTAAATTAGGGGGGGGGGGGGGGCTTAAGGTAAAATTGCCAAATTTTGTTTGCACTTTCGAATAAAATAATATGAACTCATCATAAAATTTTCAAATGCTTTTTTCTTGAAAATGGTGCGTCCTAGCAAGATGCAGCAGGAGTAGCTTTATTGTAAAGAAAACATTGGGTTTCCAATTTTTTTGGTCAAAAATGTTAAAAACTAACAACAAAAACTAAGATTTAGTCCATTACATAGAGAATAAAAAGGTAAGCATTTGTACCAAATTTAATTTAGTTATCTTTAAGCGTTTAGAAAATATTTACAAAAATGTATCATCAGGACTTCACTTTTAACACCCTGTATCTCTGAAAAGAAACGTTTTCGGACCTATGTTTATATGAACTTTTACTCCTATTTTAGGATGTAGATTACGCTGTTAAAATATGACCGTCTAATTTCGGGACACCCTGCATAAAGCAGTAGAAGCAATTTATTCTACTTATTTAACAAAAAAATTATTGGGTGGTAAATCTAGTGATCTTGGAGAATACTCGATTGAACCGCGTGTAGAGATTAAATCGTCTCTAGAAGTAGCTTCGAGAAATTCTGTCACTGTCCGTAACATCTCTAAAATTAACAGGCAGTTACTGAACTGCCAGAAAAATCTAAACATTTGACACCGTTAATAAAAGAGGGACCTATGATACGGTCGTCAAAAAGTCAAAATCTCTAATTTGTGTAGACATTGAGTACGCATCGGAGTACGAACAGGAATATCGTGCAAAGGATGGATTGTTTATTCTATACAATAAAAAAGTTGATTCGTATGTAAGCAAAGGGAAAGCAAAAGTTCTGGAGCATTCCTTGGGTAAATTAACATGGGAAATCGCCAATGTACAAATAGCTGAACTGTCTCTTTTATGGTCTCACGTAAACATGATAACGTCAGCTCGTGGTAAGATAATCCTAGATGGCGACCATAGTTGACGTCAACAATAAACAATGAACAATAAACAAAATAAACAAAAAAAAAGCGGCATTAACGAATATCTATGCTAGTAATAGTCTTATTTGCATGGGCCAAAAGGTATTATGAAGAAGACCTAACATATAAACGCAGATTTTCGCTATTATTGGTACATGTAGACTACCGTCAAAGAGAAAAATCATGCGCAGCCGCAAATTTAAAGGGGCATTAGTTATTATATCAGGTAATATTGGTCAGATGTGCATAAAACAAACAGCCACTTTTAAGAAGACGCGATATAGATTAACACTAAAGAGCAAAAATATGCGCATTGGCAATGTCAATGTCTCCGCTATCATTGTTCCGAATCGAATAGAAAAACAGGATGTAGATAAACGATAATTAATTTGCACAAGTACCTTTATTTCAGTAATATAATTTCGTAATAAAATATTAAAAAATTCTCAACAATTTTTAAAAGATATTTTTTATGTTTGACAATATTAAATTTGCTAAATTGGCTGATTTTATTTAAAAGTATAAATCAAATATCTTTGGTTGTATTTACTTGATTAACCTGAGCAAGAGCTAAGAGTTCCACGAATTTTTATAAAATATTCTGACAATTTAAAAACTTACAATATCACAAACAAAAGACGATATCAACAAATGCTAAAAATGGTTTCTAGGATAGACAGTGAAACTAAAATTACATAGGACTTACCCCGTCAACCCCCTAGGCCCCACCTACCCCAACTAAAAAAGTCTAAATAGGAAAGCCCTAGTTGTGATACATTATTAAAAAGTCTATAAAAATGTCATCCAATGGTATAAATAATAATTGTACAGGGTAAATCAATCATTATTAAACCTTGTCTTAAAAGGAACATTTAATGAAGTTTTTTTGGAACTACAAATTTGGTAAAAATGTCAATGATATGTTCCTTCTAAGGAAGAACCAATCTTTTCGATGGACAGATGAGTGTCAGCAGGCTTTCGAAGCCATGAAGCAATGCTTGACTTCTGCTCCAGTATTAGCATGTCCTAATTACGAGGTACCTTTTTTTATTCAAACAGACGCAAGCGATTATGGGCTGGGCGCTGTCCTCTCCCAAACTCAAGATAGGGCGGAAAAAGTAATCTGCTACCTTAGTAGATCTTTAACCAAACCCGAACGAAAATACACCGTCACCGAGAAAAAGTGTCTTGCTGTTGTCTTTCCCATAAAAAAAGTTGAGGCTACCAGGTTTTCAGTGATCACGGATCATTATAGTCTCAAGTGATTGTTTTCTATAAATCCGGTAGGACGCATTGCTAGGTGGGCTTTAGGTCTTCAACAGTACAACTTTGACATTATTCACCAAAAGAGCAAAGATAATATTGTGGCAGACACCCTTTCAAGGTCGGTACTGGCCATTGATTTGATTTATCAGGAATCAGGTATTACCGACAAGTGGTACACAGGAATAGACAAAGCCCGACAATTACCCATTGTGGCGTAGAAGGAACCAACCTCTATCGTCATGCGACAATCAAGTACCGTGATCTAGCCGATTCTCGTTCGGAATGGTTAGCAGTGGTTTCCAAAGAATCTAGGACGGAATTAATTTCTAAGTGTCATGATGCACCTACTAGTGGACACCTGGGAGTCTTTAGGACTCTAGGCAGATTGTGCGAAAGGAATTTCTGACCGAAAATGGCTAGTGACGTTGCTAGATATGTTCGGCGTTGTACTACCTGCCATCGAACAAAGCCAGAGTAGAAGCTTCTAAGGTAAGAGGAACTTCCTTAGCCATTCTACCACCAAGGGTAGTGTATATACCCCGCGTTTGTTCCTTAAAACGAAATAAGTATATGTACAATATAGTTCTGACGAGGGATAGTTGGTTTCTATGGTTTTAGATAGTAAGTTTTAGAAAATAAGTTGAGCCTAATTACTAGGTATACAGAATTTAAAATAAGTACTTGGTTTCTGTGCTTTGCAAAACTAAAATTGTGTACGACTGTTTAAGTATTTAGTGTTAATAAAAAAAGGAGTTGTCCCATCGCTTTTATAAACTAAGCTCTATGGAAACTTTTACTTGTATAACCTGAAATTTAATGTACTTACTATGTTATTGACAACCAAACAGTACTGATTGGGGTATAACACCATTGATTCTGAATAATTTGTAAATAATTTTTTACTTTTAATATATTTTTCTTTTTTTTATATCGTACATCGTGCGACTATTTATAATTATAGGTTATTTCTTATTTCATATTTAAGACAGACTTTTAAAGTGTTCTATTACCTTCAAACCACGGGACTCGAGACTGACGTTGGGAAACTGTCGCAGGTCGAGACTGACGTTGGGAAACTGTCGCAGGTCTAGAGTACAGTCTCAGTAATAAGTAAAACCTATCATTGTGCTAGTGATATATATGAACATTATAATACTTCACTTTAATATAAGTACGAGCATTTAAAATCATTAAACAATTTACTACTCAATAGTTTTATTTATTTATTTATTTATTTAGTTATTTTTTTTGTATCATTCACCCCCTTCTTAAGATTTAGTTAGAAGAATTAAGAATTCCGTTGTTTTGTAAACAATATTACAGCCTATTTTCAAATTCTGCGTGATTTTTGACAAATGTTGTTCTAGTAACATGCTAAAGTAATTATTTCCCGCAATTCCCCAAGTAATGAAGGTTGAGTTTTATAATCAACCAACTTAAGGTAGCCCCATAAAAAAATCAGGTGGCGTTAAGTCTGGTGACCTCGGAGGCCACTCAATCCTCTCCTTTCAATCCATTTGTTCGGATAATTAGTATCCAACCAGTGCCTAACTGCAGCTACAATAGTGAGGAGGTGCTCCATCTTGTTGGAAGTGCAACAAATTTTCGTCTAGAGCTAGATTGCCTTGGTCGTTCGTTTGGTTCTCTAATTCATGCACAATTAAAGGTTCGATGGTGTTTTCCAGCATATCCAGATAAATTGCCTGGTATAAAGAACGGGGTCAATTAAAGCATCTCTTAATATCTCTGCCTAAGCATTCAGTATTTCAGAATATTGAGTGTTACCTTATCTAAATTGATGCGGATTCATATCACTCCAATACCGACAGTTTTTTTTGTTTACATTACCATTTAGCATAAAAGTACATTTATCACTGAAGCAAATATTTTTTATAGTCTAAATTCAACGCTAATTCTTTTAGTCATGAGTTCACAAAACTCAATTCGTCGGTCTGGATCATCATCGCCTAGTTCTTAAAGAATTTGCGTTTTGTACGGGTAAAACTTATGTAATTTTAACACCTTCCTAACCGACTTACGTGATAGTCCTGTCATTGCAGATACTTGACGTTTTGATGCAGTAGGCTCTATTGCAAATTGTCTAAGGACCTCAATTTGGTTTGATTCATTCAATAATCTTGTACTATCCTTTTTTTATTTTGCACTGAATTCGTTTCTCTATACTTTTTAAATAAATCACGTGACTTACTTTTTTGTCCGGTTGCGTCTCAATAAATATTTGAGCTGTTCGTAAATAAAACTGTTTCTGGGAGCCCAATATAAAAATTATCTCCACCCGTTCAGGTGTACCGTAAACCAACGTGACAATTATAGCTGAATGACAGAACCAACCGTACAAATTATGAATACTAATGACTAATGAATACTAATTATGAATACTAATTTAAATGTCTCAAATAAATAAAAAATTATTTTCTGCGACAAAATCAAAAAAGAGATGTTTACAACTTGTTTTGCAAAAACGAATGATTAAAGTTTTTATTTAACAACAAAAAGTACCTATAAGTTCGCTATAATTACGCGGGTTTCGGATTAACAAAATTATGAAAATTAGTCATTGACAATAAGCTTCGTCCCAAGAAATTAGGTAAAATT
The DNA here is from genome assembly GCA_927349885.1 of Psylliodes chrysocephalus. Taxonomy (NCBI): domain Eukaryota; kingdom Metazoa; phylum Arthropoda; class Insecta; order Coleoptera; family Chrysomelidae; genus Psylliodes; species Psylliodes chrysocephalus. The sequence goes on from OV651813.1 coordinate 15,599,726, forward strand.
GCCCTAATGATAAGATTTAAATTAAAACAATATTAGGGTAGGTACTAAATTTGTTACAATTATTGCAGTTGAATTGATTCTTTGAAAGTGTTGACATTGTATGTATATTGTAAATTTAGTGGAAATTTTAAAAATGCCTAGACTTGTGTTAGATGTAGATAGTCTAATGTGTAGTATACATAAGTATTTTACGGATGAAAAAGAAAATGACGGTCCTTTAAAATCGGTACTATCTGTACAACAATGCATATGCGATGCTCTATGAATTAGTGAAACCAAATTAAGAGGAGTATTACAAAATCTCAATAGTGGACTGCCGAAAGAAGATCACCGCAAAACTCGTTTATCATTGAAAACAAAAGATATTCAAGATGGAAAGAAATTTGAAATTCGTGTTACCATTTATCGAATGAGGGCCAACAAGGAACATGTTACCTTAAATACAATTCTCTCGGAATTAATAGAAAATTTGACGACATTGGCAGAACAAGTCTATGGCAAGTGATACATAACTTGGGTTTCAAATTTTATAAAGAGGATAACAGAAAGGCCCTTTGTGAAGGAAGTCCTGCCGTGCACAAGAGAATTAACTTTCTAAGAAAATATTCTAAATTTGCAGAAGAAGAATTTTATATATTTAGACGAAACATGAATATTTTCTAGGGATGCAACCAAGAGAATATGGCAAGATGATAACGTAAAGTCCATCAAACATACCGATGGAGAAGGGAAGCGATACATAATTTTACATGCAGGAGGGAAATCGGGTTTTATAAAAGGTGCTGATTTAATATTTTCATCTAAATCAAAATCCAGTGACTATCACGATAATATGAACACAGAAATGTTTGTAAAATGGTTGCATGAAAAACTTCTCCCAGGTTTAAGTGAGCTCAGCGTAATTATTTTAGACAATGCACCTTACCATTCGGAAGTATTAAACAAAAGTCCAACGAATTGTTGGACTGTTGATAAAATTAAAGAATAGTTGACAAAGGAACATATACCATTTCCTCAATATATATTAAAATTAAAATTATTACGCTTGGCAAATATACACGCAAAACCAAAAACCTTTGTTGTGGATCAGATTTTTGAAAGTAACGGTCATCAAGTTTTACGTCTGCCACCGTATCATTGCCAGTTTAATCCCATCGAATATATATGGGGAATAGCAAAACAATATTATGACAACCATATTGGGCCTAATGGTTATAGTGACGACGCAGTTCGGGAAACTTGGCGAAAAGCACTTTCAATTGCAACTCCAGAAGTGTGGCGGAACTGTATATCCAAGTGCGAGGAACTAATAGAAGATTGGTGGACTCGTGAAAATAAAATAAACGAAATAAGTCCAATCATAATAACAATTAATGGTGATGACAGTGATGATGATGACGATTATGATATTTTGGATGATAATGACTGATTTTCATGTTTATTGGCAAGTTCAGTTTTTTTATTTTTCATTTGAAATTCTCTACATGGAACAAATTTTTGTTAGAAAATATTTTATTTGAGCTAAATAACCCTCTTAATATACATAGATCATATTTTCTGTGTGAAGTGTAATATAAAATTATTATTAGGTTTATAATAGCCACATTGGACTCCATTAATGAAGAAGTTTAATTCTACTCTCAATTATACAAAAGATTATCCATTGGTATTTAATTAAGAAGTTGTACATTATTTTTCATTTTATTTAACCAGTTAACATTTCCCCACAGAACAGGTCAAACTTTCGGGTACTTACCTGGAAATACTCATAAAATTTTTAATACGAAACCCGCGTAGGTATAGCGAACAGACTTTACAGACACTTATCTTAGAAAATAAGGTTTTATAGGCCTTTAGAGCTTTTTTACATTGTATTGCAAGTAGGGTATATTTGTTTTTAAAATTGTTAGACATTTATTTGGTAATTATTGATACCCCTTATACAATTATTATTTATACCATTGGAAAGAATTTTTTATAAGCTCTTTAATGATGTATTATATGTTGGGTTTTGCTATTTAAACTTTTTTAGATGGGGTAGGTGGAGCCTAGGGGGTTGATGGAGATCTTTGGAGAAGTCCGAGATATTCAGAATATAGCGTGGTGAGCTAGAGCTCGTCGTGGAGTCGTCAGATGAAATCTGAGCTGAAGAAACTCCGAAAATTCTACACTGACGTATCACAACGTAACAATATCAAATTGTTACTCGAGAATTCGTTATTCGACTTTGTTTTGATAGATCACAACATTAACCCAACAATTAATATTGCGACAATTGTTTCTTCTTACATAATAACACAAAATTCCATTCAACTTAATAAGTGTCTACCCCGGGACTATAAAAACCACCCCTCGTACCCACCAAATTGTCTAATAATTTCGTCCGCGTCAAGATTCCCTAACCACCCTAATTTGGTCTTGCACTATTCTTATTTGGAAGTGCTGCAGATAACGATGATTAGTATACAAGACGTGCCTCCCGCAAATCCTAACCTTTAACAAAATTCCACGAGGCTTTCTCTTCCCCACTTCGAAGCAAGTCCTTCCGCAGCGATTGTACACTTGTATAGGAAAATTAATATTTTCCACGTCATGTCTGATTTTGAATTTACACATTGATGGACAAGCACTTGCGAACGTTCGTTCTATTGATAAAGTCCTCTATTTGCGAAACGTGACTCATCTTAGGGATTCTTGGATAACTCGGTAATCGATTGTTGATCGGCGATCTGCATAAAACAGGGTGGACAACTTTGGAGTGCATCTATTTGGGAATAATGAAGCAAGGATTTAACCCTTTGCGGGATATTGTAAAACCACCTTTTTAAAAATTTTTCGCTTGCTTTCTAGTCGCGATTTACGCAAACCACCGACACAAATGAGTCACAACTAGACATAATTCAACAAGAAATTCGCGAAGTATGTTTTAGTTAGCTTTTAGACTCTGATGTGTGAGCATATAGAGTGTCGTTTTTGGCGATTTTGTTTACATGCCTTTTTATTTTTTTTGTGTTGAAATCTTTTTAAAAAATCAGGTAAGATGTCAATAGTTTATTAGTTTTTAATACATATTTACTGATGTTTCAAGAAAATATCCATTTCTATTTGAAATTCTAATAATTTTTTTATATTTTGATTGGTGGTTTCGTATAAAACCACTAGGGCTACTAGGGCTAAAGAAACACTTTGTTTTAGATATTCAAACCGAGTCCAAAATTGAAGATCAATAAAATAAATAGCGATCAAGCTTATGCTTTATTAGATAATAATCCTTGAGAAGGTTCTGACGCATCTGATGTAGAATTTTGTGATAATGAGGTAGATTGGTTCAAAGAAGATGGAGATTTGGAAGACTTGGAAGAGGAAGATAGTGTAGAAGAGGAAGATGGTATAGAGTAGCAAGATCGTATAGAAGAAGTAGATCGTATAGAAGAAGATTGTATAGAAGAGAATCAAGAACGAAGTGAACAGAGAGAACCGAAAAAAAAAGAAACAGAAAATTGAAACAATAGAGATAAAGTGGAGTCAGAGTATTGAAAGAAATTGCCTTTTCAACAAACCACTGGTACAACAGTACCAGCAGATTTGGAGACTCCCGCAGATTTTTTAAAAATTTATTTCCACAGAAGCTATTAGAAAAAATTGAATTCGAGACTAACTTGTATGTTGTCCAGAAAAAAAAATAGTATAAAAAACCAACAACGGTAAATGAACTAAAATGCGTTCTAGGAATAAAAATGGGAATAAAAAAATTGCCAAGTTACAAAGATTACTGATCCTCAAGAATAGAGCTACGTGGTACTTTTGTTTCATCCTGTATGGGCCGCGACCGATTCTCGTGGCTTCTTTTAAACCTTCACATTAACGACAATTCCTTAGAGCCTAAAAAAGGTAGTCAAAGTTATGACAAACACTATAAATTACGCCCGATGCTAGAAGAATTATCAAACACCTATAAAAACAGCTACTTACCAAGAGCAGTCCGTAGATGAATCTATGATAAAATTCAAAGGTAGAAGTAGCTTACGCCAATACATGCCTAAAAACCCATAAAACAATGATATAAAATGTGAGTTCGAGCAAACAAAAATGGATATATTTCGCAATTTCAAATATATACTAGAAAAGTTGATAATCTAAAGGTAAAAGAGTTGTAAGAGATCTGATAAGAGATTTGGTAGGAAAGCACCAGGAAAACACTATCAAGTCTATTTTGATAATTACTTCAACAGTGTAATCCTACAAATTGATCTGTTGCAAGATCAGATATACGCGCGTGGAACTGCAAGAAGTGACAGAAAACATATTCCCCAGTCCTTCACCAAACAAATAAAAAAAAATGATCAGAGGAGAGTCTGTTTGGTGAATAAGTGATAATAGGATAGTAGCTGTTCAGTGGATGGACAACAAGCCAATTGTATTTTTAAGTAATTTTGATAACCTAACTGATGATGATACAGTAAATAGAACACAAAAAGATGGCAGTTCAAAAGAAATCAGTTGTATAAAATTAGTAAGAGATTAAAACATACATATGGGTTATGTTGATAAATCTGATATGCTAAAAAATGCTATGAGCTTAATCGCAATTCAAAAAAATGGTGGCACCGTATTTTTTGGCATTTCATTGATTTGACAGTAGTCAATGCTTATCTTATTTATAAAGAAAATATTGATGGTACTGGCATACTACTGAAGAAGTTCAAATTGTCAGTAGTAACAGGTTTGATCGGAGCTAACCTCAATGTGTCGGAGACAAGAAGAAATTAAACTACAGAAAATCCATTTAAACGTGTACCAATAGAAATAAGAACAGATAAAGCTGCTCATTTGCCAAAATATGGCACTAGCGTTCGATGTGCCAACTGTAGTACCAAGTTAGAACCTCATCGTACCAAATGGCACTGTTCCACATGTACAGTTGGGCTATGCCTATCGGACAAAAGAAACTGTTGCGCCAGTTGCGCCCTAGTGGTTAAACTGTTGATCCACCACTTTTTTCAAATGTTTGTAAAAAAATAAATAAAATATTGCATGTATGTGTTTTATTTTATACAAAAGAATATAAAAAACAATAAAACATCGATTTTTTCTGTCAAAATCACATAGCCGTCTTCTAAGGGTTAACAAACTTGTATACGTAAATAGTAAATTAGGTATCCAGGCTCCTAAGTCGCAATTTAGTATCATCGAATATTAGACTGTGTTCTAGACTGTTTACCAGCGTTTTCCATAACTGTCCCATTTAACACAGGCGTAACAATAATATGGGTTTCGGGGGTTAACTTATTTCTTTAAATATTTTTGGTAATTGGACAAGTACAGCCCTAAACAAGGCAACTTAGATATTTGAGCATGACCAGACTGGTCAAAAATATGAGCCATTAAGAGAATGCATCCCTAATTGAAATTTGCCTATTTAAAAGAAACTAAAAACCAGATGTTTCCATATTAACGTATTTTAAATAATTAATTTAATAACTAAAGGCCAGAAGTATTTTTATAAAATTCCTTGATAATGGATATCTATAGAGATATTATATAAGAAATGTCCATCCTGTAAGCCTAATGCATCTGTATCAATCTTTCCATGAAATATTCAACGTGCGGATTACTCAGCATCACTGAGGATGAAGAATCGCTAGTTTTATTGCATTCACTTGTCACTGCTTGTAACGTTTTGTTTGTCGTAGATATCATCAGTGCTCGATTAGTAAATATTTATTTTCGGAAAGATCCCACTCGGATTACTGTAACAAGGTTTTTTATCGTCAATATCAATAAAAGGCTTTGGGTTATTTATTTTACATTTGCGTTGGCATGGACATATATACAGGATGGCGCAAATATATACAAATTGAAAAATGTTAAAATTATTAATTATAATTATGCTCTTTAAGCAAAAACCATCAAAAAATGGCGTTGTTAAAATGTGTGTCACATTAACGTAAATGAATAAGTGATCGGATATATCGAGGGTATTCTGGTAAAACTGACTATGTGCAGTAAAATTTATTTTGAGATAATCAATTTTAAAACTTTACATTCAAAATAACATCTAGTAACTCTCCTTTTATTAAATTGCATTAATTCTATTGTGTTAATAAACTAATTAAGAATGATATTATTATATAATATTTAAAAAAAAGTAGAACATAAATAGTGTAAATTAGAACAAATATAACAAAAGTACTGTACATAGATGGTTTTACCTGAAAATAAGAAATGACACTATAGTAAATAGTGAATAAGTAAATAATAACTAGTTTAATTTAAAACCTATTTTATTGTGAAAATGCATAATTTGTTACATTATAATTAAGATTATTATTACTTTAAAAATTTGCCCGTTCTCTTCATGTTCCTTCTCGCCTGTTGCAGGTTTAGATAATCTATGAATAACAGATTTGTTTGTTTGAAGACTTTCATACCACCCATGGTGTTCTTCGGGAATCACACCCTTTTTACAAAGTTGAATTAGATCCTTTTTTTGCTTCAATTATCGGCAGATGGTGTTGATATGGTTTGGTTAGCTCTTTGGGAAACTGCATTTCGAAAATTCCTTGAATATTTGTTGCAGGAGGATTATTTCGAAGAGTCCTTTTTCTGGTAGCATAAGAACGACAAGGATTGATACATGAAGTATTAGGAAAATTAAAATTTTCACTCATATCATAATTGAAAAACAGCCCTTTCTCGCCTTTAACATTCCGTATTCGTTTTATTTCAGGTTAGTTTACTGTCTTTCCTGTGCTATCTCTTGTTCTGTTTTTCATAATTTTGTCAGCTAGATCTTTATGTATGATTGTTTTGTAACTGTTCTTTTACTACCTTTATTTCGAACAATTAATTTTCGCCTGGCACGTTTAAAAATGGAAATACAGTCAACCATGGAATATAATGAAGCATGTTTCTTTGCAAACTCGATGCTACTGTGCATAGAGTCAGATTCCATGTAGGTATGGCCCGAATCTAAATACTTTTGTTCAATGACTTGAATACGGTTAATGTTTTGTACAGCCCACAACAATACGAAAGCCACATATTGGTTAAGGTTTTGTCCCTCACATGTATTAGAATAAAGGGATATTTCGGTGATGGTTTCAGGCACATAATTAGACAAATAATATAGCAAAATAGTTCCTATCGTACAGCTTCCCTTTTTACCATTAATTTCCGACCATGGAAAACAGTATGCAGTATTAGGTCGACAAGCCTCATAAAGGGTTAGATTGTAAACGTTAAGTTTTCTAGAGTAATATAATAGACATGTCACAGCTAGGTATCTGGAGTACAGCTTGTATTACAGTCGTTTTTCCATTTTATGAAATCTCTGTAGTTGGCCACAAGTTCTGGTATTGTGTTTTGTCCTGCATTGTACTTAGTGCATAATAAAACATTGATCCTTTTTAGGAACAAAAAAGCTGAGATTGTATTTTTGTCATTTTCTTTAAAACGGTTATTATCACTTCTCTTTTTTATTGCGTCGACTATTACACCGAGTGCAATACTTAATGTTTTACAAAAAAAGTTTTAACATAGTTAAAGAGGTACAAAAATAAAAATTGAACTAATCATTATCTAGTGAAAAAGTCTAAGAAAATGAGTAAGTTTTATAAGGTTGGGTTTGTAATATTAAAATAAAATTATATAAAGACCTCAAGATGAAATGGTTTCTCACAAACAAAAAGAAGAAAAGAAGCGGAGAAAAAGAAAGAAAAAAGCTCTATTAAAGATATACTAAAGATAAATCTTCATTTCTTCGTAAGTCGTTTTTCCAGTCGTTTACAAGAACATTTTAGCCTAAATGATAAACATAAAGACACTGATATTTAAACTCCTTATTCCTTCACATATACATCTTGACCGAAAAATATTCTTCTTCTATAGATAACCAGAGTTTATAACGTAATTGTACAAAAATTAACTGCATAAATTTGCTGGAATACTCTGAAATCAATAAAGCAATTAATAATAGAAATATGTTTCTTAGCTACCTTCCTTTTTCTATTTTTTTTTTCTATTTTATTATTAACTTTTGTATAATAATTCTGTACATTTTCCTTCTTTCTGTCTTTTGTTCGCAATGTTTGTAGATTTTCTATTATTTATCTCAACAAGGTTATCATTTTATAGTTTAGCTGGCTGCAATGGCAATTGAGTTGAGCCCTACTATTCTGCACCAAAGTCACTTGTTTTATCTAAGTAATAACTAGTTGAGTATTAGCTGCAGTTAGTAACAGCGTGGATTTTACGAATTAGACGTATCAGCTCATTGCCAATCAGATAATATTTCACACCACAAAACGTCATCCGCAAACTCGACGAGATTTCGTTGGCTAAGTATCATACCTCCGTAATTTTTTATATCATGAAATTTAACATTGCCCTAAACTAATTACAGTTCATCAAATTTCTAGAGGTGTTCGACGCCCAGACAGAGAACGCGCTACGTGTGACTAAGATAGCTATTGTACAGTCTGCTAAACAAGTTATTTTAAATTGTTTTTAATATTTTTAGGTAATTAAATTTTAAAAGTGTGGAATAGTTTAGGGATTAAATTGGTCTGATTGGACTTTCTTAGAACGTTTTTAAAAGCAGCTAAAGATAGTATGTAGAATTGAAAATAATTATTATGCCATAAAAGGTGTTTTGGAATTCCTTCAACCTTTTGAAATTGAGTCAGAAAATATAAATTTTATAGGATAGCGGAAAATACCTATAATTTTTTTGTAGGCCTTTGTAAATCGTGGAAATAGTTTATATTTTATTTCTACCTTATTAAGGAAAATTGTACCTATTATTAATAACGGTTGTTTCTGAAACATTACTAAAATTTTTGAAATTTTGTTTTTCTACAAAATAATAAACTATACTATTTAGAAAAAAATTTATTTCTCTTATAATTTTATAAAAAATAACAGGGGAATATTTACATTTTTTGATCTATTAAACAAAACGATAAATTATCTCGACGAATGACACCATGTTCTAGTACGGAAGCTAGCTTTACATGTTTGTTGGTGGTTTCATGGGTTTCATATCAATTTTTTGTAATTGTAGTTTACACGTACATATACCTCTTAACACTTGTTTGCTTTATTAAAAAAGTGTGTTGTTGTGATTTACGTCGAAATAAGTCAAAAACAACTTGAAACCCCATATAAAATCAAAAAGGAGAAACGGAAAAAAATTGAGCCTGTAAATGAACACAACTCAGAAACAAAAATAGCTATCTAATAATAAAAAAATAAAATTTGATTCTTGTGCAACTTCATCTATATCATTAACTGTTTTTGGTTTTTTAATGGTTTTTCTTGGTGATGAAAATTCCGATATCTCACGGTTATCGATTCTTTTTTTCTCTCCAGAAATGCGGACGACAGTGTTTTTAGATACTCCTGTGGCTGCAGCAACACGATCATTTACATTTTTAAATGGTATTGAAGGTGAATTAAAGTTTCCTTCTCTTCTCATAAACTCTATAACATTGGCTATTATTTCGCGAGATTGACTGTTAATCACGCGGCCTCTTAATTTGCTATTAAACTCCATACTTAGGTTCTATTAAACTGTAATAAGCAAAAAACACAAACGAAAATAAAAGAAATGTTTTAGCGAAATTTACATCTGACATTTACGTTTGAATGAAATAGTGAAATACTTGATGCGCAGAGTGTACTTTCATTGCGTAAATCCGTCGGGATGCCTGTCAGTAGTGCTTTCTCTGTCTAGCCGTCGAAAGCCTCTAGAAATTTGATGAACTGTAACCTATAATATTTAGCCATTTTTTTATTTTTTTTAATTAAGTCATGTCTGAGCTTCATTCTTCTTAATTCAATATCAGTGTAAACTAAATGAATGGACTGTACTAAAGTTTCTTGATAAATATTTTATTGCTGTTAGCTAAATAAAATAAGTTTCCTATGTTGTTTTAATCCACTGATTCGCCCTTAAACAAATAATGCACTCTTCCAAGCTTTGAGACAACAGCAAAAGCAGTTAATTACATTTCTGTCAAGGAATTCTCAAACGAAAACATCGTAAAGGGCGCAGTTGTACCTTCGCTTCAATGGAACCGGTTTCGTGCCTTTATATAACATTAATAGAACGTGAACAGGTTTTATTGCCTGTATGTTACTAAATAAAATTGAACATCTATCTGCCAGGGAGCACTACACGTTTCTAATTACTTCTCAAGACAAACAACGATGTGGATAACTTCTTACGAGTGTATACGGGATCGCTCGAAAACTCTCAAACATGTTAGTTCCTTACTGAATTATTTTTTAGCGTTTCACGATTTACTTTTTTCATTTAAAATTTTTTGGAGAAAACGTGGCCAAAAAAAGATGGAAACAGTAACAAAAATAGAATTTTAATAGTATAATAAATTTTTTTCGAAAAAAAAAAAAAAAATGATCAGGTAATTGTTGAGTGACCATAAAATCCTCCAGAAGTAAAAACTGACGAATGTTGTACAACTGCTAAGCAAAAAAATCCTAAAATATGTGGTGATTACACCACTACACCCAAATCAACATCCATACACCCCATGCAGATCTACTGATTCAGCCTTTGCAAGTCGGATAGAGAGATCACTGGACATTAAAGAGTCTGCCTTGGGTGTTTTTCATAGATATGGAAGGTGCTTTTGATAAGACGACCTTTCACTAAACAACAGATGGTTAGTGGGTGAATACACAACATGCTCTCAAAACGAGCAGTAAACAAGTGTAGAAGATGTGAATATAAAAGGCTTGGTTGCAAACGGATGTCCACAGAAAGGAGTGCTATCAACTCTGCTGTGGTGGTACCTTCATCAGCATCACTATCTATGAATCCCAAGAAGACAGAAATGGTTCACTTACCACGGAAAATGTTGAAAATGGAATTAAAACCTCCAGAACTCCTAAACACAAAGCTAAACGTAACACATATATGGTACATATTTCATAAATCTGGTAGTGTAGCGACATCTCTCAGCAGATTGGTGAAGTTTCATACAAATATATACATGGCCGCTGTGTGAACAGGTGTTATCAGTTTCTTGTGAATTGTGATCCACGATCATTGTATTCTCTGTAGCAGATTTTGATTCAAAAAAAAAATATCTACGAGAAAACTAGAGTCTATAGAAGGGATCCCTGTAAGTAGACCCGTGGCATATTTGGAAGAGTATGCACATTCGCCAAAACTCTCGTGGAGATAGATGGCACAATATGCATTCCGAACATTTTATTTATTTCGTTTATTTCATGAAATGGATTCAAAAATGTTTCTATGTGTCTATGGATGTACCAAATAATAGTGAGGATAAGAAACTTTCAGAAAATGGAGAAATTGCTATTATATTAGCACCAGAGTCTAACTACGAAAACGAAAATAATATGAAGGATAACCAATCAGGTATTATCATCCCAAAAACGGATGTAGAAGGCAGTTCCTTTAGCGACGACGATCTAGCTCTGCTCGAACGGTTGCGTCAACTAAAGAAGAATAAAAATAAGGATTATCCTATTTAGAAACAAGGTAATTTAGTTATATCGGATGAGGACCTAAAATTGCTTGGTTCTACTGACATGCCACTTAAATTAGAAAACGCAGACTCTCCTTATGCATTTTTTAACTTTTCCCTAACAAAGGAGATGATCACGGATATAGTTTACCAAAGTATATTATATTTAACTCAAACAAGACCACTAAAACCTTTGGAACTTACTGAATAGAAGCTCGAACAATTTACAGGAACCTGTATGTCAATAGTGCAATTACCTAGTTCTAAAAGTTATTATTTTATTATTAACTTTTGTATAATAATTTTGTACATTTTCCTTCTCTCTGTCTTTTTTTTCGCAAAGTTTGTAGATTTTATAGTTTAGCTGGTTGCAATGGCAATTGAGTTGAGCCCTACTATTCTGCACCAAAATCACTTGTTTCATCTAAGTTTTAGGAAGTGACCAAATTTTAGATTTAAACGTCTCTATCTGTAAGGGTATTTGTCTAATACCTTGCTTTTCTTGTACTTTTTAAAAACAATAATTGTAAGAACGAATGGAGAAACCAAAAATGCTGATCTAGATGACAGAGGAAGTAATTAGTAAGAACAATAGCAGATATCAAATTAGTGGATAAGGAAACATGCTATTAGTCAATGGTGCATAACGGAAGAAAAAACATATAAATTTAGGAGCGCAAGCGTAATAGAGCTAAAATGAGTCAGGAAAAGATATGCCTTATTTTCTGGTCATTTACATTAGCATTATAGGTATGTAAAACGGTAGTTGCAGAGAACGAAACAGAGTATTAAAAAAAAAATAACCACTAAATTAAAGACATCGGTACAAACACTCATCCATCTTCCTTCTTTTTCGGTAATATGTTGAAATTGAAATTCTGAGCGGTTTCTTAAAAATCTTGCTACTTTTGATATATTTCCTGTACGTAAACTTTTTCATCAAGATCCTTCCTCAAAGTTTGTTCAAATTATTACTATCTCATGTTACAGCTCTACGCGCCAAAAACAACAAAAACATTATAATAATACGAGACAATGGTCCCCTTTTTCGTCCATCGCATTCGAGCGTTTGCTCTCATTTCCTGCTTATATTTCCTTTCCCCCTTATTAAAACACTAAACATCGTGAAGTTTATCTTTCATTATGACTTTTGAAACTCGCAACTCTTGTCATTGAAACTTTCCCTTATCATTAAGCTGTATAACGAAATTAATTTTGTACCGGATGATCAAATCAGTGAAGCCATTTTAATGAAATTTATGAAATTTATTGTGCGGTCAAACAGCGCACTCTAGCTGTCGGTGTAAAGCTAGTACAGTCCGACTTTAAAAAGTAGAGGATTAGCAATAAGAGAATAATTTTTGTAACGAGGCCGAGTTCATTTAATTCAACAACAATGTTTTGATGTTTTTCGTCTCTTTATTTTAAAGCTGTCTTTAATTTTAAGGCGCATTAATCCGTGAACGAAGATTAGTGTGGATAATTTTCCCTTCTATTCACATATTCCAAACCTATCTATACAAGTGCGTGAAAAAGAAAGAACAGAGAAATTGAGATAAATTAAGAGGAATTGTGAGAAATTAAAAGGAATTAAGAAAAAGTAGAAGAAATGAGCAGAATTGATAGGATTCGAGATTCTGGTTGATTTAGGAGAATTTGAGCGGATTTGAGAGGATTTAACAATTTAGAGTATTTGAGAGAAAATGAAAGAAAATTGAGATAAAGAAGAGTTAAGAGTATTTCAGAGGATTTAAGACGATTTGACATCATATGAAAGGAATTAGAGGATTTGAGAAAAATAAAATATTTGAGAGAAATTGAAAATAAATGATATGAATAAAGGGGAATTAAGAGGAATTATAAATAATTATGAATAATTATGAGTAATTATGAGAAATTACGAGGAATTGAAAGAATTAAGAGGAATTAAAAAAATAAAAGGAATTAGGAGTAATTAAAGAACATTAAGAGAAATTAAGAGAAATTAAGAGGAATTAAGAGAAATTAAGAGAAATTAAGAGAAATTAAGAGAAATTAAGAGAAATTAAGAGAAATTAAGAGAAATTAGGAGAAATAAGAGAAATTAAGAGAAATTAAGAGAAATTAAGAGAAATTAAGAGAAATTAAGAGAAATTAAGAAATTAAGAGAAATTAAGAGAAATTAAGAGAAATTAAGAGGAAATTAAGAGAAATTAAGAGAAATTAAGAGAAATTAAGAGAAATTAAGAGAAATTAAGAGAAATTAAGAGAAATTAAGAAAAATTAAGAGAAATTAAGAGAAATTAAGAGAAATTAAGAGAAATTAAGAGAAATTAAGAGAAATTAAGAAAATTAAGAAAAATTAAGAGAAATTAGAGAAATTAAGAGAAATTAAGAGAATTCAAGAGAAATTAAGAGAAATTAAGAGAAATTAAGAGAAATTAAGAGAAATTAAGAGAAATTAAGAGAATTAAGAGAAATTAAAAGAAATTAAGAGAAATTAAGAGAAATTAAGAGAAATTAGAGAAATTAAGAGGAATTAAGAGAAATTAAGAGAAATTAAGAGAAATTAAGAAAAATTAAGAGAAATTAAGAGAAATTAAGAGAAATTAAGAGAAATTAAGAGAAATTAAGAGAAATTAAGAGAAATTAAGAGAAATTAAGAGAAATTAAGAGAAATTAAGAGAAATTAAGAGAAATTAAGAGAAATTAAGAGAAATTAAGAGAAATTAAGAGAAATTAAGAGAAATTAAGAGAAATTAAGAAAATTAAGAGAAATTAAGAGAAATTAAGAGAAATTAAGAGAAATTAAGAGAAATTAAGAGAAATTAAGAGAAATTAAGAGAAATTAAGAGAAATTAAGAGAAATTAAGAGAAATTAAGAGAAATTAGAGAAATTAAGAGAAATTAAGAGAAATTAAGAGAAATTAAGAGAAAATTAAGAGAAATTAAGAGAAATTAAGAGAAATTAAGAGAAATTAAGAGAAATTAAGAGAAATTAAGAGAAATTAAGAGAATTAAGAGAAATTAAGAGAAATTAGGAGAAATTAAGAGAAATTAAGAGAAATTAAGAGAAATTAAGAGAAATTAAGAGAAATTAAGAGAAATTAAGAGAAATTAAGAGAAATTAAGAGAAATTAAGAGAAATTAGGAGAAATTAAGAGAAATTAAGAGAAATTAAGAGAAATTAAGAGAAATTAAGAGAATTAAGAGAAATTAGGAAAAATAAGAGAAATTAAGAGAATTAAGAGAAATTAAGAGAAATTAAGAGAAATTAAGAGAAATTAAGAGAAATTAAGAGAATTAAGAGAAATTAAGAGAAATTAAGAAAATTAAGAGAAATTAAGAGAAATTAAGAGAAAATTAAGGAATTAGAGAAATTAAGAGAAATTAAGAGAAATTAAGAGAAATTAAGAGAAATTAAGAGAAATTAAGAGAAATTAAGAGAAATTAAGAGAAATTAGAGAAATTAAGAGAATTAGAGAATTAGAGAAATTAAGAGAAATTAAGAGAAATTAAGAGAAATTAAGAGAATTAAGAGAAATAGAGAATTAAGAGAAATTAAGAGAAATTAAGAGAAATTAAGAGAAATTAAGGAGAAATTAGAGAAATTAAGAGGAAATTAAGAGAAATTAGAGAATTAAGAGAAATTAAGAGAAATTAAGAGAAATTAAGAGAAATTAAGAGAAATTAAGAGAAATTAAGGAGAAATTAAGGAGAAATTAAGAGAAATTAAGAGAAATTAAGAGAAATTAAGTGAAATTAAGAGAAATTAGGAAATAGAGAAATTAGAGAATTAAGAGAAATTAAGAGAAATTAAGAGAAATTAAGAGAAATTAAGAGAAATTAAGAGAAATAAGAGAAATTAAGAGAAATTAAGAGAAATTAAGAGAAATAAGAGAAATTAAGAGAAATTAAGAGAAATTAAGAGTAATTAAGAAAATTAGAGAAAATTAAGAGAAATTAAGAGAAATTAAGAGAAATTAAGAGAAATTAAGAGAAATTAAGAGAAATTAAGAGAAATTAGAGAAATTAAGAGAAATTAAGAGAAATTAAGAGAAATTAAGAGATAATTAAGAGAAATTAAGAGAAATTAAGAGAAATTTAGAGAAATTAAGAGAAATTAAGAGAAATTAAGAGAAATTAAGAGAAATTAAGAGAAATTAAGAGAAATTAAGAGAAATTAAGAGAAATTAAGAGAAATTAAGAGAAATTAAGAGAAATTAAGAGAAATTAAGAGAAATTAAGAGAAATTAAGAGAAATTAAGAGAAATTAAGAGAATTAAGAGAAAATTAAGAGAAATTAAGAGAAATTAAGAGAAATTAAGAGAAATTAAGAGAAATTAAGAGAAATTAAGAGAATTAAGAGAAATTAAGAGAAATTAAGAGAAATTAAGAGAAATTAAAGAAATTAAGAGAAATTAAGAGAAATTAAGAGAAATTAAGAGAAATTAAGAGAAATTAAGAGAAATTAAGAGAAATTAAGAGAAATTAAGAGAAATTAAGAGAAATTAAGAGAAATTAAGAGAAATTAGGAGTAAATTAAGAGAAATTTAGAGGAATTAAGAGAATTAAGAGTAATTAAGATAAATTAAGAGAAATTAAGAGAAATTAAGAGAAATTAAGAGAAATTAAGAGAAATTAAGAGAAATTAAGAGAAACTAAGAGAAATTAAGAGAAATTAAGAGAAATTAAGAGAAATTAAGAGAAATTAAGATATATTAAGAGAAATTAAGAGAAATTAAAAGAAATTAAGAGAAATTAAGAGAAATTAAGAGAAATTAAGAGAAATTAAAAGAAATTAAGAGAAATTAAGAGAAATTAAGAGAAATTAAAAGAAATTAAGAGAAATTAAGAGAAATTAAGAGAAATTAAGAGAAATTAAGAGAAATTAAGAGGAATTAAAAGGAATTAAAAGGAATAAAAAGGAATTAAGAGAAATTAAGAGGAATTAGTCGTAATTTAGAGGACTTAAGATGAATTAAGAGGAATTAAGAGGAATCAAGATAAATTAAGAGGAATTAAGAGAAATTAAGAGGAATTAAGAGGAATTAAGAGGTTCTAATAACAACCGTGTATGATTATTATATAGAAATAGTTTTTCACCAAGAAGATTGTGCAAAAATAGCTATTTGTATACTAAGAGCGAAAAGTAATACTTTTACGCTTGACATAAAAAGTTATCCGCGAGCGCTGATAATCTATTGATAGCGGTAACGAACTGTTCGCTCAAAATGTACACAACACTTGTTTACCATGAATTTATTTTAGGAAATTGATATAGAACCTGAAAATTTGTCGTTAATATTGCCTGTATCTACTTTAACATGAAAAGAGAAGTAGGGCTTCCAAGTTAATTTAACTTTGATAATAAAACAAAAAACCTGTAACTGTATGCAAAAATACCTTAAAAATCGTTTATTAAAAAATTATGTAAGTAACAAAGCTATGAATTTTGTTGCGTGGTGGGTGACAAATCTGTCACTTAATGTTAGTTCGCGGAAAACGTCAACTTTGCGGTTGGATTTCTAAGTGCTTAAACTTTGGATAGTGATCGTAAAAAAAATAGTATTATATTATATTTAAATAAAATTAGGCTAGCAACAAAGCTGTAAATTCTGTCATGCGCAAAAGCCTACGTTGGATAGCGATCGTAAAAAAATAATTTGTTATTTCATAGGTCGGTCACTGATATCATGATTTTGCGCGTAGAGTACTTCGACCGCCAAATAATATACTGCGCAGAATCCTGGTGTCGGTGACAGGTTTCTGACCGTTGTTGGAACAGGCCTGTTGGTTAAGAAAACATCATAATAATAATAATATTAATAATAATAATTAAGAACACATCTCCACTCCACTATTACCCTTTTTGTTATTTTCGTAACTCACTAACTAGTCATAATAAGACTACTTTGTTACGTTCACATCAAAAAGAATAAAAAGTAATGCTACTTTTAATTACCTACATCATAACAAAAGAGTTTTCTGCTTGAAATTCAGTAGGTACCTAATTTGCACGTGCTCTTCACAATTAAAGAAAATGACGCTATATAGAAAATAATGTGTTTCTATTATTAGATTTTTAATAAGACACGTGTATCGAATCAGAATGCTTTTAAAAAACAACAGAACGTTACAGTAACAAATAATAGAAAAACAATACCTATTAAAAGCATAATTCTCAATTATCCCGATATTAACTCAAGCTTTCACATTAACTAACAAGACTTTATTTCAGTTTTCTTTGCGTTTTTCCATCGTTGCACAGCTTAATGAGTATCAGCAACTCCATTCGTGATTTGCTCCATTTAGAAGGGTATTTAGGGGTCGAGATTAATAATGATCGGTCCCCAGTTAATTGAAAGTGTGCAAAGGTGCTAGTTTCTGATTGCAATTAGGCGCCGTGCCAGTTGAGCCGTGTTGATCCGATGTTCGAACTCGATGAGAAAAGCTTCCGTGTTTTTATCATTTTAATGGCCTCGTAGAAGTTGTTTACTTCATAGTTAAACTGTCATAGCCGAAATATCTTAAAACTTATATTGTTGTTAAAAATATTAATCAAATAATATAAGTTCTTTTTTCCTGGTCACGTCTGCTAGAGCCCATCATAAGAATAATACGGTAGTTGATAAGGAAGAAATTAGGCAGGATATCGTTAAATTACCAGGAATTTTCAGTTGTTTAAAGCAATAAAAAATACTTATTATTGCTAAAAGACCAAAGATTTAATACACAGTCAATGGTTTTTTTACAGGCTGTAACATAAATAGGTACACTATACCTACATAAAGCAAATAACACGTCATTAAAAATAAATATTAAATATTTGTTAGACTTTTAATTTGCGCAAGAGATTCCGAAACGAATATTTAGGAAAATTGATTTTATTAGAAGCTTAATACAAAAAAAAATAGATTGAGTGTTCATAGAAATTGACAAGAAGATAGAAATGGATTGGCATTAGGTTTCTCCATTGAACGTTTTACTTAAAAGGTCACAAGGTTCGTCTGGTCGAGTTGAAAACAAATTCTGGAATACTGCTAAAACCAATCCAATGATTATAATAAACGAACTTAAATAAAATAGATTAAGAGACCCAGACAGCAGATTGACGTCATTATGACATCTCATTTTCGTCATACCCGACGTCATTTATCGTCTGAAAACTAACGTGATATTGACGGCAAATTGACGTAAATATGTCACAGCCCAAATGACGTCATATTTAGACGTTCTTTTCACGTCTAAATATGACGTTTTTATAACATAGTTTTAATGCCTTTTTTGTCGTTATTTGAACGTTACCATGACATTATATTTGATATTGTTGCTTTTTTGTAATTTTTCTATTTGCTCAGTGCGAAGTCATGGTAGGGGAAGCAAAAGCGATACTAGCGCTAGCGCGGATAATTCGTGCATTTTGGTATACATTTTACACGTATATATTTTGTTTTCTTTCGAACAAAAATGAAAATATAAATAACGTTTCTTTGTGTTAATACATTTTAATTTCACGCTATTATATAATGGTATTTTTTTAATTTGACAGAATAGGTTAAATCTTCAAAGACAACTTATTAGACTTAGAAAATTTTCTCATATATTTTCCCGTAAATACTCGCATATATTTTATCACTTATTTTTATTGATTATGCTTAATTTTTTGTAGTTTAAGTGATAGAAATATATAATAATAATAAATTCATAGTATACGTTTAACTGTTTTTTTGTTACGCACAGTATATGTTTAACTGTTCCTTTGTTACACACAAGTAGTTGTCATTCGCCAGTTCTGGACGGGAGGTAATCAGAGGTAATTAGTAATTATCCTAAGTACCCACCCCCATCCTTCGTGTAATTAGCAAATACCTTCCAATGGGCGTAATTGCATAGTGTAATGGGTGTAATTACTTCATGCATATATGTGTAAGTATTTACTATGTATATCGGGTAGCATGTAACGAGCATAGTAAGTACCTCTTAGATAGTAATTACTATGTATAGCATATAGTGTAATGAGTTTAGTCTAAGTACATCTCAATGATTACTATTGTAGCATAGGGGAAATACGTCGGAGCATACCTAAACACATCCTTGACTCTCAACCGTCATAGCTATAGTGAAGTGCTAGTCTCCAGCAAACGCGCAAGACGTAAACATCGGTGGAAGGGATAGTTCCCTATTTTTCACAAAATTATCGGGTGCCTCTCAGGCTTGTATATTATGAATATGAGTTGCATAGTAAGTACTTTTCAGTTACCCTATACACCATGTGTAATGAGTATCATAAGTACCTATCATCACTCCATACACATTGAAATGTAATGAGTGTCGCTACCTTGTATATATAGTAATTTCTATACATGTCATGAAGTGTAACAAGTTTAATTTAACTACCTCTCGGTTATTACTATTATAGCATTTTGTATCCTAAGTAGATTCTAAATAATAGACGTAAATGGGGGATGACATCCTTTACTCTCGACCACCATGATTAGAGTGAGGAACCGGCCGTGCGCAAGCATACACGGCATAAATATCGAGGCAGGAACTTGTAAAAAGTGAGGGATTTAGTTAACAAGTACTTCCCAATTCTGAACCCACTGTACTGAGTCTAATTGCATAGTAAGAAACTTTCAATGTATAATGAGCATCGCAAGTACTTTTCAATACTCCACTCACATGTAGGTACCTTGTATATAGTATGTATATCATATGTAATAAGTAAGTACTCTTCATTACTTCAAACACAAGTGGCATGAGTGTAAGTACATTATGTATAGTAATTGCTATGTATACCATGAAGTGTAGTGAGTTTATTCCAAGTACCTCTTGGGTATAACTATTGTACCGTACAGAGCGAGAATATCGAAGGAGCTTAAAAGAGTTGGGGGATTTTTGAGAGGATATATAGTAGCGTACGTATCCAAAAAGTTTAAACATCGTGAACTTCCGCAGTGTATGGTTTCAAAACGGCTTAAAATATCTTATTTCAATACAAAATACATACAAAAATAAAAAAAAATAACATCAGAATAATTAAAATTTCATTCTCAGGTGAAAGACACCAAAAATTTAAAACAAAAAAATAAGTTAAATGCAGACACATTGACACACAACGTTTTCAACTAAACTACATATTATGTTTTGATTAGTGGAGATCTACATATAATACGCAAACCTCGAACTCAGGTAAAAATGTGCCGGTATCCTTTAGGTATCTAGTTGTGCTAAGTTTAGTAAAAATATGTGTTTTTTATGGTCGCCATCTATAACGAAGTTTATGTAGTTCTTTTAGAGTAGGGTGATGAGATTTAGTAGAACTCTGTTTTTAATAGTTTTCGGATTATTTATTGTGGGTAGAAAACTACAATATTTTAAGAACGAAATAAGTAAATATTTGATGAAATATTTAGCTGTATATTATAATTACTTAAATATAGAATGTATATTAAATTAGTAGTCATTTATATACATATGCTAGGCTTTTTTTTAAATTGGATTCACAAAAATATTAAATAAATAATAAAAATAGTAAAAATGTATAAGTGTAATTGTGGTATAATATTAAGCATCTGTAGTAGAGCCACTGTAAATATTTTTTACTTATATAGTATACACATTATTTCATTAAAAATTTCTACAATTTTATTGTAAGTATAACTTGGCCCATATTTGTTCCTTTAATAACGGTTATATATTGTTTCACATAGGTGGATAATGTATTCCGCTAAGTTCTCGCCTAAAGCCGCCTTCTTAAAATCAAATGGATAGTATAAGAAATACGATGAAGGCAGCAGTCTTTGCCGCGAATATGATACATGTAAGTTGGACTTGCATACATTTTGTGAGGAGATAGTTAGTTACCCTAGGTATTAAAACTTTCTTGAAAGATATCTTACCATACATAACCACACAAATAAGGAGCAAACACGGATTAATGGAAGAGCCACAGTTAGATGATGAAATCGATTGGAGATTACTTATATATATATATGTATAATTAGAATATAAATAATACAATTTAAACAGTTTTAATGTTGTTTTTCTTTAGAAAAGGTTAGATGTTATTATTTTTGTTAGAAGTGAACAAAAGTATAATTTTAGATATATAAAATAAGAAAAAAGTTTGTATTTCATTGAAAAATAAATAGAAAATACAATATTTTTGACACAAGATTAAGCCTTTCATATATAGCCAAATATTTGATATGACTAGGATAAAATTATATAGTGTGCTAAAAAATTTTAAAATAAGATTAAAATGAAAAAAATTATAACACTTTGAATTAGTCTCAAATATTTTGCGTTGCGTTTCTTTTGCATCTGAGTGTATATATAATACTACCACGTATAAAAGAAAAAACGACCAATAAACAACGCATTACCGGTTCTATGTTTTCGCACACGTTACATGCGAGTTTCTACTACTTGGTTTTTGTACATCTCTTAAAAATATATGGTGATATGTTGTCAGATATCACGTTTTTTGTTATAGTTTTTTGACGTCATTTTTGACTAATTATATAGATCAATTGGTTTTCGATAGCTTTCCTTTGCAGACAAAGACTTATGAGATCTTGGACACTACACGATAAGGTTCGTTTAAGATTGTTGGAAAATATTTCAGCTCAAGTATTTTCCGCAGTTTTAGATTCATCTGTATATCATATTTGTTTCTATCGTGTGATACTAAGGGGTTCTTTTGTGGTACTCTTTGTTCTATTAGGTATTAAAACTTTGTATAAAGTGACAGAGAAGTAGCGCTTGGTTTATAATCATGTATAGCACATCTCGTCAATAACCTAGATATACTTGTGTGACCTAGTTAAAATGTGTGTTAACTAATCTGTAAATACATAATTTTGCCTCCCCTGTATTAAAAAGTTAAGTGGTGGTAGCCTAATAGTGCGTATTTTCATTGCTGATATGGGAGTTCTATGCCGCTGTTAATTTAAGACAGAACCAGTCTTTGTATCTTGCTTAGTCTTATTGTTGCCATTCTCTCTTGTGTGCATTTGATATTATCCAATATAACATGTATAGTTTCAATACCCCCGTTTTTAAAGGAGATTCCTTAATTTCAGTCTATCAACATCGTGCTATACTATCAAATTTTATTTATTGTGTGCTCTTTAGTCTGTTTCTCTCCTACCTTATCATTCGCATTAACAGAAATTAATCGATTGATCAAATAAAAATAAACCCTCAAACCGCGAACCGAATTTTCACAGGAAATTCGTCGATCCAGCTATCTTGATGTTAGGCTAATATCCCGAAGTGTGTACGGTTTCCTCTCTTCCTGTTTTCAGTACACATCGTAAATTTTTCAGGAGACTGGATGGTGCACTGCAGGAAATTTATTTATGAATACTTCTGGCTGTGCTCCAATAAAACAAGTGTCAGTGAATTTTTCAGCTTGTCTTCAGACTCCGAATCGATAAACGTTCAGTTGGAGTAATAGAGGTGCAAGAAAAAGAACATACTATTCTTTGAGTGTTAAAGATTAAGATTAAGTTAATTTAATATTTTATTTTTTCTTTTTTCATTTACAATATTTATGTAACTATTTATTTATTTTCAGATAGAAAATCTGCGTGTTTCATTTTCGTTCAATAGTTTATGGAGGAAAATAAATAGACCCGTTTAGCCTGACGTATACGTATTTAGAGTAGTTTTTTTGATTCAACTTGTGCAAAAAACATGCTTTGGATTTTAATATGACACATCCTGAAGCAATTAGGGCCATTATAGAGCAACATTAGATTGATGTCTACTTTGGAGGATCTGACAATCTTTAAGATTATCAAAAGCTCCTCCGAAATGTGATCAAATAGTAAGGCTGTTCCAACTGTATCTATAATGGATCAGCTACCGGAGTAGGATTGAACCTACTATTAGACCATTTATGGAAACTGGTAATAACTATTAACAGTTAAAAGAAGTAACAAATGAAGATATAGGATATTAATTGTTTATAGTAACTCCAGTAGTTAATTTAGCTTATGTCATAAGTTCAAATGTATTCATTAATATTTTAAGACGATTTATATATCTTCGTAGTTTTTCTAACGAAACCTATAGCGACAGAGGAATAAATTTCAAAGATGCTAAAGGACTTTTATAATTTAAAAAGTAAGAACAGTCAGAAATTATGAAAATGTGTACACTTAAAAGATGTACGTAGTTCTGTAACGCACCAATGACAGCAAACATTGGAGGTTGTTAGGAGAGACTTAGTCAATTTATAAAGAATATCTGAGACACATTTCAGTTGAGAAGTACACTTACGAACATGTTTTACTAACCTTCTTAATAAAATATTAATATATTTTAAAACTTCAGGTCATTGGTTCATGTACCGCTTGACCCAGCTGATCCAGAGGCTATCTGAAGATTGCTGTATCTAATGTACCCAGGAGCATTTACAATTTTCCTCAACACTTTGTTCTGAAATCTCTGGATTATTATATTATTACTTTTGCTACCACAACCCCAGAGCTGAATGCCATAGGTACAAGTTAGTTTGAGGACTTGTGAAGGTAAAATAATTTTGTTATATGAAATGCAAATTTTCTTAAATTTTGTATATATCTTTCTTTTCTTTTCAACATGTACTTTCCAGCGAAATCTTGCACCTAGGTATTTTTCTGAGTTATTTGTTTATTCGATTTGGCCCACTCGTACCCATATTAGTGCTTATCAAAGACAAATTTTACCTGTTTATAAAAAAAGAGACATGAGATCTTACACACGTCATTTGTATTATTAATTATACTAATTTTCAGAAAATATTTATGATATAAAATATAAAGGATATTGAAGGATTGGTTTTTAAATGTAATATTAAACAAAGGCCACAATTCATTTCTAGTTAAATTCTTAATCTTACAAAAAGAAACATACACAGTTTTATTAGTTAGGACTAGATGGTTGTAAGTAGATGCGAAGGATGCTAGAGTTCCAGGTGACAATGCATATCTTCAGAAGTTTATTTAGTGGTTTCAATCTCGTGATGCTTCCCTTCTTATGTCTATCAGCATAGGAACTATCGCAGATAACTAAATCCATTGCTGCAAAGCTTTTTCAATTGGTAATTCCTCAACCATATTTCACTGGATAGCATTTCTCAATAAACACGATAAACAGCTCAAAGAATTCTTTAATTATAAGCTGATAATCCTTTCTTCCCTCCCTCTCTCTCTCTCTCTCTCTCTTTCTCGATTTGATTAACTAATGTTTGTAATTTATGTTTATGTTTATAATCTTTGCCATCGCTAGAATGGCCTATCATCGATAAATGTAGCTATTGGCTCTTTTTTTTTTATTTTTGGTATGTCACAAGTGTAAGCCAAATACAAAATATATCCTAGGACGTTTCACTGTGGTACTCTTGCTTCAATTTCTTTTAATTTAGATTATGCTTCATCTTGTTTTACTCTAATCTTATCTGATAATTACAAATCCAGTGGCTCTGAATATGGCTGTGGAAGTAGTACATTTAGTTTAGGTTTTAAGCCATCATTCCATACTTTACCATATTCTTGCGCAACATAGAGAAAGATGGCTAAACAGATTTCTTTTTTTCTTATGCTTTCTCAGTCGCAATTTAAAATTCTATGAACTTAATATAATCTCTAAAGCCTAAGAAATAATCTGGAAAAAGTTTTCTTTTTTAAATGATGAGTTTCAGTATCTTCATTAGAACCGATAATTGGAACAATCTCTTGGGGCTGAGATAGCCCAAGATACTTCTGGGTAAATATAACCAGAAAAGATCGAAAGCCTGCATCTGCCTGAGCAAGAACAGGCTACATATTGTAACAGGGATCCTTACCGGGCATTGCCGACTAAAAGGACACCTAAGTAAACTGAAAGTAGTAGAGGACAGTGAGTGCAGATTCTGTGAGCAGGAGGAAGAAACATCCATTCACATCCTAACTTAATGTGTAGGACTCCAGAATCCAAGAGCGCTATATCTAGAAGGATATCAAATAGAAGAGGGAGATTTACCTAACTTGAAACCACTTCAAATCCTACACTTCCTTGAGAAAATAGGATTGGAAGGGTCGTTATAGTCATTGAGACATTTCCATGGTGCATTGGCGATAGAAGGGGGCACAATAGATCTTTTAGGTCGCAGTGTATTAACACCTCATTCCCAACAAAACATAGTATTTTTTTAAATAGTTTCGATAATATTGTTAATAGAGATGTTGATCTATATGACGGAACTTTATTTAGAGTTTTTCCTGGTTTGGGAATCCAAGTAACTTTAGCTGTTTTTCACAACCTAGGTACATATCTTAGTTTAAAGGAGGCATTAAATAGGGGTCAATATTTGTTTTTATTTCTTGAAATTTCCTTTGGAGAGGTTGGTCTGATGATTAAGTCATCTCTCTTTGGAAACTCCTAGTTCGGTACTTCTTTTTAATTTGTTTGAAAGGTATTTTGTAAATGCTGTGAAAATCTATTAACTTTATATTCTTTCTAACCCAGCTGCCATATGTATTCCTAATTGGAGCATTTAGCACCCCTAATCATTTCCTGATTACGCCAACTTCATTTGCTCCCTTTTGAACAGAAATAAATGATAGAGACGGTAATCTGATTGTCCGACATGTTTTGATTTCGTTGGTTGGACAAACGAATACTTGCTCAAAATGGTTCCGAAAGGATAAAATAATTTAACTTGGTCACGTCATTATAATGGTGGATCCCAGTAATTCAAGAAATTATTGGCGAAAGAATTAGTTATCAAACTATATCCTGCAAAAGACGGCAGAATGGGAATAATTGATGTACGAAATCAAGTAGTAATATTTTACAAGCAACCAGTACCCAAACTCATTGTTTTTGATGCTAGGAAGTAATTGAAACTGACAAACAATTACTTGGGTGTTGATTTAATATCTTGTTTATATGGTTTTACAATGTTTTTTTTTATATGTAGTGTGGAGATGGTAATGACAAATACAAATTTTTTACCTTGAAAGCCTTTCGGATCATTGTTAAATACTAAAATATTCTTTAAATTTTAGGATGTTTTTCAGTTTTTGTCAATTTTTACCGCCAAGAACCTGTGTTACGAAGTTGCAATGCACACTTTTTAAGTAGAGTAAATTGGCAATAAAATGAGAATAATTTAGTTTTGGTAGGCCAAATAGTTTATAAGATACGGCTATTTAAAAGATTGTAAAATTTCATAAAAATGGAAGTATCACAATTTTTTTAGTTTTCTGGTAGATTTTTACTGAAAGTGTGTTTTATTTTTACTTTTATGTATAACGTAACATGTATTAAATATTATAACAAAGAGTTAAAGGACTTTTTCATAGATGAATTGTCACCATTTCTTATGTTATTATTTAATGAAGATGGAATCAGGAAGTCATTATTCTACACAACCTTCAATCCTATGAATCTTAATGAAAATCAACAGAGAAATGATGCGCACGTAGTTGTAGACGGTTTACAAAGTTGTGTGGCCTCGTAATGCGTCTTTTGGAAAAATTGGTTCCAAATATGTCCAATACTGGCAAAATTACTACAGCTCAATTATAACTGTAGTTTTCGATGGCTGTCCGTCTGACGCATCAGACAAAACTACCAAGAGCTCTGAACGTCTGCGTAGAGCTCTAGCAACGTCTTCTCCTGATATTATATTCAATGATTCAACCATTGCTTCAGTTGCTTGAAACAGGTTTCTATTGAATGACAGGAATAAAGTTATACTCATCGACATGCTGAAGGTTCACCTGGAGAAGAAAAAAATTCTAAAATTACAGGCAGAGAAAGATGCTGATAGGCTAATAGTAACCGCAACCATTTCCATATCCTCTTCCAAAGAAATAGTGAAGACCGTCTGCGAGGATATAGATTTGTCGGTCTTACTTTGTCGTTTGTCACGAGGTGGGGGAGACCGTATCCTTTCAACAAAAAGACCAAATAACAATATTATATTTGTAAAATGTGGGAGAGGAAAAAACCCAGATGTCACCTACTCGACAAATTCCTTTACGCAATTATCACAACCCGGAATAGCACTGTTCCTTTACGCATTTAGCGATTGTGATACAACATCAGCGCCATTTGGTTAAGGAAAAAAGAAATTTCTATCGGTAATAAACAAACAGCCACGCCTCCAACAAAACGCAGAGGTTTTCTTAAGCTTCAATACCACACCTGAGCAAGTTGCGATGCAGAAGAGACTTTCCTCCTTTCACGTTATGGACGCAACATAGAATCGCAAAATATTAGCGATCTTCGCTTCCAGTTGTTCACTAGGGAAGAAGTTAAGCCTAATATGAACCTTGCCAGATTGCCCCCAACCAGGGATGATGCTGCAAGATTTCACTCTCTGCGAACATACCACCAGGTAAAAATAAGTTTTTTGCTTGTATTCCTTTCTGTTTCAGAGCACATTTTTTTATACATGGTTCATTAATTTGTTATTGATTTTGTTCAGGTACAGAAGTGGCTTTGAAATAAGAAGAATAATCTCTATTGGGGCTGGATGCGAACACAAGGCCTCGTTCCTCAACAGATGATGGCACCACCAGCTCCTCAAGCTCTGCTAAAAATTATTTTCTGTAACTGCAGAAAAGTTTGTATCAGCAGATGTGGTTGCAGGAAAGCAGGACTGAAATGCTCGGCTGTTTGCAGCTACTGCACTGGCCAATCTTGCTAGAACATACCAGACCTGATGTGTGACGACATTGATGAACCATTCATTAATGGCACACCATAAAATGACGATTTCGACCTTCCTGAATAGTTCAATGAAAAAATTCTACCTCAGCAAGCTGCCCCCAAAAGGTGTGCTGTTGAATTCAGAGGACGAGCCTGGTTCATAAAAAATATACAAAAAATGCAAGTAATACCTATTTCCCCAACTGTGCTGTACATAAAATATAATGAAGCGTTTCACTACATTTTTCGTATAAATGTTTTAATTAGTAAACTGTTAATTTTAATAAATTTTAATGCTTATTTTACAACTTTGAATAGCTATGTCTTAGGAACTATCAGGTGTAAGCTGACAAAATTTATGTCATGTGGTTGAGAATTTGGTGGACTTTAATAACTGAAAAAGTAGCTTTTCCCATAATAGTAATACTTTCTTTTTTTTTAATTTTACAAACTTTATAGCCGTATCTTATAAACTATTTGGCTTAACAAAACTAAATTATTCTCATTTCATTGTAAATTTACTCTCCTTAAAAAGTGTGCATAGTATCTTTTGCCGTAACACAGGTCCTTGGTGGTAAAAATTGACAAAAAATGAAAAAAGTCCAAAATTTAAAGAATTTTTTTTTGTGTTTAACAATGATCCAAAGGGCTCTCAAGATAGAAAGTTTAAATTTGTCATTACCATCTCATTACTACCAACATAAAAAAATCGGAACTTCCTCATTTGATGTACCTAAGGCAAAAAGTACCAATTCCATATATTATATGTTTAAATTTTTATAGACGCTGTTTATTTCATTTTGATTTAAGAGTTAACTATTAATATTATAATAAAGAAATAATACTGGTGTAGTTATTTTATAATCAGGAAATTGGTCAGCATTAATGGGATAGAAAGTGTCTATATTGTTTTAAGTTACAATTAGTAAATAACGGCATGACTGAACCTTGAATAATGTCTTATACCCTTCATTAGTATATTAAATGATAAATTACACTCTAGGATTATATTGTAAGCAAATCTTACCTTGCACCCTATCCGCTCGTGATCCTGAAGGAGCCGCGGTGCCCCGGCTTTCCAAAACGGACGCCTTCTGCGGCCTCTCGCCTTCAACGCTCTCCTCATTACTAACGAGGTACAATGTGGCGATGGTCGCTAAACATTTCAGTTTCATGTTGCCTCGTTTAAAGTGCTTATGCCTCACCACGAACTCCAATCCGAGTATTGACGATTCCAGACCTTCGCGACCTGAAAAACACAAACGGAAATGTTACTTTACTGTACTATAACAAAATGTATTT
The DNA here is from genome assembly GCA_927349885.1 of Psylliodes chrysocephalus. NCBI lineage: Eukaryota > Metazoa > Arthropoda > Insecta > Coleoptera > Chrysomelidae > Psylliodes > Psylliodes chrysocephalus. Next base: position 15,629,221 of record OV651813.1, read on the forward strand.
AGAATCAAATTATTTTAGTTGTGTACTCGGTTTTGGTTGGTATATTTTAAGTAACGTCATGATGAATAATTGACGCAGGTCTTCTGATATTATACTATCTTTAAAATGATAGAATAATATGTACAGTGGATGTTAAAATTTTACCTTAAGCGTTTGCTTGGAAACCATTTTCCATAGAAAAAATATACGATTTTTGGTTGACCTTCTGACTTTCGATTTAGCAGTATTCTAAACCCTTTGCAGTCCAATGTTTATATTAAAAACGAAACGAGATTTTTGCAAAATAAATTTATTAGTTTACATTTTTAAAAGAAGTTAAAACGAAATAAACAATCCTGATCCTGCAGTTCGTCCTGCAGGATGTAGTATTCTCAAGATACGAGTGGGAACATAAAGTAATTAAAAATTCAATATTCTGTGACAAAAACTAGACGGTTCTTCTTATTTTTTTACATCAAACATTTTAAAACAATTCTTGTCGTGTTTGAGACAAAGTCCGATGTTGCAAGATGAATATTTCCTCTGTGTTCTGCTAACATTTGTAGTTGTACTGCAGAAGTAGTCCTCTAAGGTATATGAGATGATTTTTAAATTTACTCACTGGTTTTTTCTATCGATGGTCTTTCTCTCTTTACATATCATGGAGATTAAAACTTAAGTTAGGTAGATTTTAATGTAGGCAATCATTTTAACACAGTGGTATAACTAAGAAACCAGTGGGAAGTTTATAAGAGGAATTTATAACGGTGGTCTTCTCAGAATACTGACAGTCTTCAAAGGGTTAATTTACTCTATGTTTCAATATTAATATTAGTTTATTGTAGATCTTAACATAGAATACGTTGTCCATAGTGTTGATAGCTTATATTTTTTTTGCTTATTCTGTAGAATAAACTAGCAGCGCTGATTCGGAAAAAGAATATGTATTTTATGCAGTTCTCTACTGCAAAAACGATTCGTATGCAGATGCATAAAGTTTTGTTGATTTTTCCGGCAACAAAATTAATGTCACCTGTTTTGCTTCTTCTTTAATATCGACTCATTTTGAGATATTTTTAACATCGCCCTACTCCTTGCACTTAGTTTTTCGGTTTTGGCAAAATTCGCGCAGCGGCAAATGCTTTCTATGTTACCTATACCCTTTTTGATTTTTGCCTACTTTCAATTTATCCAATAATAGAAAAAGGAACATTATGAGCCGTCTAACGTTCAAAACGTGTTGAAATGTCATCGGTATCAAAAAAGCCTTTTAATATGAATCAGACGTGCAATGTACGCTTGAGACATGTCATCAGAGGCCCAGATTTAGCAAAGGCCGCACTAACAGTGGTGTAGAAAGATTTTCATAATAACGTATATCATCAATTTTATTATTAAATATAATTTCAATAAATGCCTTAAATATACAGATCAGGAAGAAAGTGTACGAGCCATACAGTGTAGTTACGGTAGCATCGTAATCGAATCGGTCAACATGTACAATAACTGACAATACATTTTATCATCAGGTGATTTATCATTTTAAATATTGATTTGTTTTACGCGATAACATATGCTGTTGCAGGTAAGCCATTTGGTTTGAAAATTCTATAGGTATCCAGACAATGTTATTTTTATAATACCGCTCTTGGTTTACACTAAAGAAGAAAATTTTGAAATTGTTTTTTTGAGGTTATTTCGTGGACGAGTTAATACATTTATTTAGTGGGGCGTATGCATATTGACCAATTCCTAAATACGTTACTTTTGGTATTATGTCATTTTAGTTATTTTTAAGTTTTAAAAATCACTTTTTTGTTATTATTGTTATGCAGGATTTTGGTATCTCAATTTATTTCAAATCAACTTTTACAATAACTACACAACTGATAACATTAACGTATAATGTCTATCATAAAACTGACTCTCTTACGTCAGGATTATCGACTTATATAGCTTATATAGCTTCTCGAACCTTCTCGAACGTTCCAGATTCGTCTTGACGTGGAATAACATTTATTCCGCCTTCTTCTTTTACTCGTACTTTTGACCTATGACGACTGCAGCACGCTGCAGGTTACTGCGTAACATTTCTCCCTCTTCTCTAGTTATTCGCCCCGAATAACTTGATTTCTGGGACATGGTTAAAGCTAACGGGGAGGATCTGGACAACGTCTTTACGATTACTTTCTAATGTAAACTACCTTGGATGTACTTCCCTCTGACATCTAAATGCGGTAGCTTAGGTCGTTGATTTTCCTTAAGGGCTGCGTAGGGGCCTTCCCAGTTCCGTTGCGATTTCTGACAAAATCCTTCTCGCTGTTTGGGATTGCACAGCCGTAATGGGTCGCCTCTCTCAAAATGTGTTTTTGTAGCACAACTGTCGATTCTAGCTTCTGTTTTATCGCTGTTAGCTTCCAGTCGTTTCAGAGCAAATCCGTAGACCTTTGTCCTGCGATTGCATACATCACATTTTTTACACCAATCTGCTATATCCCATCGGCAATTGACCCAATAAAATCCCGAACTCGTACCAGTCCAGTACCCTTTTATAGGTCCACTGTATTTCGCTATCGCTTGCCAAGTAGGTGTGACTTTATTTTTGAGCCATTCTTGGACAACCTTTAAGTCATTTTTTTTTCTGTTACTTTCTCAGCCTTTCAAGGGTGATTTTTTCTTTGTCGCCCTCTAATTTGATAGTGGTTGCTTGAAAAATAACTTTAACAACCGGTTCCTCTCGTTCTTCGAGCTTTTTACTGTACTGGCATTGTCCTTCTAAAAAGAATTGCCCGGATAGAATATCTGCATTGCTATGGAGACCTCTTCGATGCTCTACTTTCTGGTTACTACTACAAAACTGACTCGGTGTGGGTGATTGGCTTCTTCGGGATGCTCCCATAATTATTTCTTCTTAAACTTCGTGACGGGCTTCGGAAAATTGATCTAAACGATTTTCCGGTCTCGTTCCCTGATTCTCGATTCATAGAATGAGCCATGCGTCTACAGGTTCTTTAAAGAAGTTCGATTCTTTTGGAATTGAAGCATCTTCTGCTTTTATTTTGGCTGTTTTGTTGCATATTTTGTAGGATATTTAGGATTAGTGAGACGGTAGGTTGGGAAATAGCATTAGCATTGGCTTCCTCATTTTCCTAGGATTTAATTCCTTTCACTTTTGGGCGAAAAGATCTGGATATCAGTTTTACCACTTCATATTCCTGTGCTACAGTCAGTTTCTCCCTCAGCGTCTTGTGATGTTGTATATGCATTTCCAAGTCTTGAAAATCGTTGAGCGCCTGTGGATAGGCCAGATAAATCAATCGTTTTATATCGGCATTGAATTCCTGTAGACTCTCATTATTTTTTTGGCTATGACTGGCTTTAAATACCCGTTTCAAATGCTGCTAACCATACCTTGTCTCCAAGACTTAAACAAGAGACGTATAACTGGGTTCCCCTTGAAGAAGTAACTGTAAAACGGTTGCTGCTTGTCCTCGCAGCGACACTATCAATGCAGCCGCCCTCTCTTTTTCATCCCAGCCATTAGCTCTAGCTGCAGCTTCAAATTGAAGGCTATACGTTTCCCATATTGTCTGACCGTCAAACGTAGGTGATTCAAACTTTTTTACATTTTACCGAAATGGTTTTTGTAATACATTCACAGCTTAAAAACGAAAAATTTGTTATTAGGATAGTGGATTTAGATCAAAAATACCACAAGTGCACTTCAGTGTGTGTTTTATCCTTATTGTTAATTATTATTGCTTGTTTTATTTTGAGAAAACTGGAATAAATAGAGTACTAGCGTACAAGCTAAAAAAGTGTGTTATAAAAAAATACATTGCATTCGACTGATTTATGTTTAATATGTTTTCGTGAAGTATTTTCAACATGCTAGTTACTTGAATGGTTGTAAATTGTAATAGTATAAGTGATAAAAACTGATCTAGTGCTTTGTGTTTTTTTGTTGTTTTGTTGGTGTCTTAGCCCCCAGCCCAGCATTCCTAGCCAGCAGTAGTAGCAAAAACATTAAAATTGTCTACATTCAACCCATTTACATGTAAATGATGTATCAGCTAAAAACAGAACACATTAGTTCTCTGCAAAATGTAAACAACGCTACAAGTAAAATTGCTCATGTATAAATTCAACAACCAAATCAAAATATATCAACACTTACAAACATGCATATTTTAATTTTTAAAGATTCGTAGCCTCTTAATTTTTTACATTAGACACAAGACCTGTGATGTCATATTAAATCGTGAATATGAGGTAAAGGATTTGGGAGTTGTCTTTCAGTCTAATTTGAAGTTCAATAACCATTTCTTACACATAACTAAAAAAGCAATAAAAGCTTTTGGTTTTTAAATCAGAAATACAAAAAAAATTAGGTTTACCACCAAATTCAGATTATATAATGCCTTAGTTAGACCCCATTTTGAGTTCAATCGTTGCCTCTACAAAGGTATCTCACATTTCGCTCACATACACAAATTTGAAAAGCAGCAGAACAAAAATTCAACTAACTAGGCATAACCAAGTCCGTATAAAGAAAACTTTTCATATCCTGAAAACGTCAACTAAAATTTCTACTTTTAAAGATCAAACGTACCACCTCAGAGCTCCGAGCAATTACTACTAGAGGGAGTCTTCCCCCCTTCCCCGCGCTAAATTTTGTTAGCAACATCTACTACCCGAGGGGAAAAATGCCTTTTCTGTAATTGGCTTATTTAATCAGCGTTGCCAAGTTTGACAGCGCCAGTTCTGACACTTTCTGACACATGTCAATTTCTTATTTGTATTTTACGGAAAATATTATTTATAACGTTGTTAGGGTTGCAAATGTATATTTAAGATTTAATATCTCTAATAATATGGTGAAAACGTGCTTTATGTGTAAAAGGCCTGTTGAAAATGCTTCTTCAAGATAATATCATAAGTAAGTACAGACACAACCTAATTTTTAGAGGCAGTGCATTAGGCAATCACCTTTAATTTGCAATTAAACTTTCTTATTTTCTTATCGAAATATTAAAATTAAGAACAAGTAAACTCCAGCTAAGTTCGTCTTCATCCGTCTCATAATAATTATAATAAAGGTTAATTACTTATTATTTTAATATCACATCGTTGTAAAGTTTATTGTTATTTTTTTTAGGTTTCCTTTTCTTGATATGAGAAAGAAATACATGGTTCCAAAATATAGGAATTCAACAAGTGACCACCTGAATAACTTTTTATGCTAATGAACATTTTTATTACAGACCTCAGGGGAGGAAAATATTAAAGAAAAATGCAATTTCGATGAAAGAAGTATAATAATCAATCCTGTCACTACTTCTACACTATATTCATCTGCTACTAAAATATTAAAGCAGCAAGTAAATAGAGAAACTTAAGTTTCTTTCAAAAAGAATGTTTAAGGAAAAAGGCATAGCCATTTTTTTGTTGACACTTTTTTTTAACTAATCTAAAAGACTAATTTTGTGTATTGTTTAAATTTTCATTTTTTGTACTTAATTTGTTTAAGGTTTAAACAAAATGAACTTCTGAGATATGCATGGAATATCCCAAAAGAGTTAAGGAAGATTTTAAAATTCTTAAGAAAACTATTCAGAGCCAAAAACATAAAATAGTCTTCCTGTCCAAAATATAAATAGGTATAAATATTTAGATATTATGAGTGATTTTTTATTCTATAAATAGAACATAATTTGCTTCTAAATCACTACATAATGAACTATATTATATAGTACAAAACTAAACAAGAATATCACATTATTCATGTTTTTTTTAATTTCCTTAAAAAACATCCCAAAAAAATGTGAATATTTATTATTGGAGTTTACATCGTTATGCTAAAACAATACTAGAACAACTAAAATAATGTGGATTTTGACTATTTTGAGTTATGCAGATCATTATAATCTAAAAAATGTTTGTATGGTGCTATAGTCAGGTATAAAAACATTCATTTATTTAAACACAGTTGCAATATACATTTTATTTAGTTTTTAAGTTAAAACCTATTAGGACATCCTAAAATTACCTTTTTCGTTTGATGTGAAATTAATTATTCTACATTTTTGTTGGTGAAATAGGATGTCTTACTGTTTTCTCTAATTATCTAAAAAGTTAGAACAATATATAAAGACTGTTATAACAAAAAAGAGATATACCTTTACTTAAACACACAATTAGTCAGTTCAATTGTACGATAATTTAAAGCAGAAATCCAGAAAAATTTAAAAATGTGTTTAAATGTGGTTTTACTATAACAAGGACATAATTAATAAAAAAACTAAACATTGATGATAGGTTTTTATAATATATATTATACAAATTACAACGAACTACACAAAATGACATTATTAATAATTTAGCAATAAAAAAGTTAAGTACAATGATGACATTAAAAGTTGAGTTTCTCGAAATATTTTTTTTAAATTCTCTCAGTACCTACCTAGTATTTTTCTAGCACAATGATATTATATGAATGTGCATTGTGCGATATCTTATATTTTAGGAATAAAATGATATATTTTTTTGCAGGTTTCTGTTAACAACGATTCCGTGTACTTTTGAAAATATTATTAAAACGGCCTTTGCAAATATAATTCTCAATTAAGAGCTTTTGATCTAACATTAAATTTTTATTCTCCATAAGGTTACAGCTTCCTAAGAAGAAAGTTTAACAAGACTTACCAGACCCAAAATATCAAAATTTTACCAAATAATTGATGGTTTCCATAGGAAAATTCTCCTCGAAACTACTAAAAGAAAAGTGGCAGAGGCAACCGAAGAAGGCAAACAAGTCTTTTACAAAACAAAAACTAGAAATTTGTTTAAGAATCCAATTATTGTTTGAAGTTTTACCATTAATAATTTTTGATAACGATTTAAGATTATTAAGTTCTATTATGTATTTTACTCTTTGATAACCTAACTTGTATGTTTAAATTTTTATTAGGACCAAAATAAATTATAATTTTTATTTCAACTACAAAAACCCTTATAATATTAAAAAGAGGAAAAACGTTAGATTAGTTATGTTCAGGAATAAACTCTTTAAACATTTATCTACTTAAAAATGTGTTACTTTTAGAAGGTATGTTATTTACTTTCTATTTGTACTTGTATTAATTTATTTAATTTTATTATCTGTTGTAATTTCAAATTGATTTTGATATTAATCTTATCTATTTATATATTTTTTATATTCACATATATATTTGTTTTATTGAAACAAACGTTTATTAGCTTATTAAATATAATGAATTCATGTTGTTTTATTAAATTCTTGCATACATGTTTACTTTTATTTCCTTTTAAAAATTAATTTCGAAGATAAAGCCGAAACGGTGAGTGAGAATAAAAAATTAGACGAAAGTGACGATATTTACTGGAACTTTCATCTACACGCTTCCTTTTCTAGTCATCTACACCTGAGCCAGCAAGATTCGTCTTCCCTCCATCCTTACATTCTCCAGATTTATAGAGAAAACGCCTCCCTCTTTAACATATCCAGACCTTCTTTGACGGGGACTATACCACTACATTATCAGCTTTATTTGTTATCTCGAGCAATTTAAATGCATTCGTAATTGCTCATTCTCACCTCTTTTCTTGTAAATTCCGTACTCAGTTTTCTTATTTTTAGTTACGTTTGCACTGCTCTTTTATTTTCACAGCTTTAATTCTATAATGCTGTAACGCTACAATATGGATCCATTTTTGTGGTTTATACTATTTAATGTTATTCGTAAGTGACCAACCTATTATAGTAATTAAAGATTATTGTATTACAGGCCTGAAGATGTTCCTGTAAGGCCGAAACTAGTCGCATCTGTATTTATAATAAAATTGATTTTAAGGTTTTATTCTTCAATTGAATAAATTAGACCTTTACAGTGATTTTATTTCATTTCCTGCATTACACACATATAAGACGGTATTCATTTTAAAAATAAAAAAATAATCATATTTTTAGTTTTTTTTTACAATTAAAACGTTTGGGCAATGTGTGTTTTTATATATAAATAATACGCCACTGAACAAGAAGGATGTTTACCTTCCCCCTTGTGCCCGCTTCCTCACTTCCTCTACAGATGTTGCTAACACAACAATCGCCTACAAACTCGTTTTTACGCTCCCTCTATTAGTAATTGCTCGGAGCCTCAGAGTGCCAGTACTGATTGATACATATACTGGGGTTTAACAATTGTATTATAGAGAGATTATTATTGTATATTGCTTTTAAAGTGGCTTCTTACCGAAATAAGCAACAAGATTTAAGGATACTATTTTGTTGTGATTTTGATGTTCACCCCCTTTTTCGTACGCTGCAGACCTCCGATGCACGAACGGAGAAGAAAGTTGCATTAAATTGACTTTTATAGATCTGAACTCGGTTGTCGGGAGGCGAAATGCGACTTGACGTGTTGTATATTGTGCAAAATGTATGGTGCATAAACTTGGAAGTGACATGTCCTCGCTGGGACGAGCCAGAGTTAAAAAGGATTGATGTACAATCACTATAAAAATGTAACGTTCGTGTCGCCCATAAGTTTAATCGACATTTCGTAGAAAATCCAGCTGTGTTTTGATACCAGCGTTTGCAGTTAACGGTGGCTTAATTGATTTTAAATGAAAATAGGGACACTGCTGAAAAAATCTGAGGTTAGAACTATAAACAAACGTTACAGTACTGTAAAAAAAATACCCAGGTATGTGATAATTAAATGTTTCTTATTCCCAGTCATGAAGAAGACGCTGAGTGCCTATATTTTAAGAGTGTTTACTCTTCGGAAGGATGAGTCGCTTGCTGTTTTTATCACCTATGAGTGCACAATTCTTGTGCTGGTATAAATAGCGAAGATGACGAAATCGTGTTTTCATGTGAGCTTTCCCAATAGAGAGCAATTTTTGTATTATTTCGAATATTTTCTCTGTTTGCAATGAGAAATAGTTCTTTTACGTGTTGTTTTGCATCAATAAAGAGTGGTAACTAAATTTTTAATAATGTGCTTCATATGTGGAGCAAAACATAGAATTGTGCAAATTTTTGCAAACAAATCAAGGAAAAAAACAGGGAAAAGGAAATATTTTTGTTTTATGAGTTGGAAATAATATTAAATGTGACTTCCATGTCTCACATGAGTTATATCACCCATAGTATAGAGGAATATAGAAGATTTTAATTTTTGGCGCAGTTTGTAGGATAATTCGGGATCAAGTCATATCGAAAGGATCGATATTTCATGTTACCGATTAGCCGAATTACGAACTTTCAATTAAACAAAAAACTGTTAGTGAATAATTTTACAAACTGTTGGTGATTAATTTTGAAGGTGGTTTAGAAGACTTTAAGACTTGAGACACACATCGCTCAAATCTACAAGAATTACGGACTGGTGAAGACAGCATCGCAGATCCAGTGACGTTTTTGGGAATAATAAATAATGATAGTTGCTCTTTTATTGTAAGTACAATTTATTGCAGATTTTACTTTTGACGAATTAGAGAATCATACAATACAATTAAAAAAAGGTTCCCTTTCAACTGATTTTGACTCAGATTCAGTTACTAATCCAACAGTAGCAACTAATTTACAAGAAGTAACAAATAATTTGCAAGTAGTAACCAATAATTTACAAGAATTAAATATGATTTTTAAACCTAAATTTCTTAATAAATTGTATACCTGAATTTGATGGTATTACTAATGATTTAAGTAAATTTTTAGCCGTGAGTGAATCTTTGCTCACACTATTTTATGATAGAGAACACTCAGAACATTTTCAAAATACATATGCATTGCATTAAATTGGTTCAAAATTAAGGGATAATGCTAAAACGGTAGTTAATATTCAAAATTTCGCAGATTGGAATGATGTAAAAACTACTTCAACTAAAAATTTCTCTGATCAAAGAGATGATGTTTTTCAAACAGGGATCTTGTAATGTTAAAACAAAATCAAAATGAATCGGCTCAAAACTGTTATGACAAATGTTTACATACAGTGAGCATCATACGTCTTACCACCCTCCCCTATCTAACTCGTTACCGGAGTCTTGTTAGGAAAATCGTCGAGACACGTCGATTTTGGATTTTTACAATGTACATTTTTGTATGAATTGTTTACCCTTAATTTCATCCCTTACTGGAGGGAAGCAACCCTCTCGAAAAAATTTAAATGGCATGGGGTGGTGAGTGATAGCTCATTTAAAAGGGGGTTTCATTCTCTATTCAACCGTGCAAAAAATTTTGAAATTTGCTTGATTAATTTTCAACTAATTATTGTTTCAGAATAACGGAAATTAACGTAGGGCACTTCCTTAGAATTAAAATTCGGCCCTGCATGATATCGATTTTGGTTCAGACGTAAAGTAAGACTTTTTGCCATTAGATAAGGTCACTGTTAGTTTAGTTGCTTTCCTATTTTTGATGTTTTGTTATTTTTAAACATTAATAATTCAACGCGTAATGAAGCAAATTTCAAAATTTTTTGCATGGTTGAATATAAAATAAAACACCCTTTCAAATGAGCTATCACTCACCACCCCATGCCATTTAAATTTTTTGAAAGGGTTGCTCCCCTCCAGTAAGGGATGAAATTAAGGGTAAACTATTCATAAAAAAATGTACATTGTTTGTCTCAGCGAGTTTCCTAACCAGACTCCAGTAACGAGTTAGTTAGGGGGTAAGACTTATGATGCTCATTGTATATTAAATTTATTATGTAGTTATGTTAACATACAAGAAGTAGCAGACGAGAATTATATATAAATTTAACATTAAAAACATATTTGTCAGGATTAAAAAAGGCTTTAAGGACAACAATAGGATGCATGAAGCCAACATCACTTAGTGAGGCTTTGCAATTTGCTTTGAAAGAAGGTAATTTTTATTATTTGTAAAATTCTTATCGTAATTTTCAAAATCAAAATTCTTCTCACAATTTCCAAAATAAAAATGATTCTCGAAATTTACCTAATTTCACTTAAAGAGCAAATTTCCAATATAATAAAAAATAGTTATCTTCCACCGACTTAAAATAGAAATTTTGCAAATAATTTTAACACACCTAGTGATTTTTTACAAAGAAATAATTACCCAACTAATGTCCAAGTTTTCAGACAGAATTATCCAACTAAGAATACAAATGTATTCAAACCAAATCAAAAAACAAATTTACCAAACCCTACACCTAAGTCAGTATTTTAGATAAAAGAGACCAGATATATAACATACACCGGTTTTAAACCTGCGCAAATGTTGCCAATTTCTAAAGAAGGGTTAACGGAGTGGGGGAACTGGGCGGCGACACGCGGCGACCCGAATTCTGTGACAGGGACCGGACTTTGTTTATTAGCATCTTAATGAACTATTAGGTTTATTTAAAAGGTGTTTAATCGAATTTTGTATTATGAAATAAAATTTCCGTGATTTTTTAATATCAAACAGATGCCACGACATTTTATGTAAAGAGAAGACCTTTTATAGAATATTTCGTTAGCGTTTATTTACTACGGACTTTTCTGCAAGAGATTACAGTAAAATGTTGAAATAGAATATATTGTTAATAGAGCAAAAAATGTTACTCATTGTCTACGAGTATTATAAAAATAGCATGTGCGCAGGCTAATACTGCAAATCTACCCTTATAAGTTGAACATTATATTTTTTCTACGGCTATTACATATTATTAAAAATTAGTCAAAATGAGAAAATGCTGTTTTGTATTGTAACCTCAGAAAAAAGTATATTAAGGCTTCTTTCTTTAAGAATATTAATTATTATAAAGGATGAGTAACATAAAACTCTAGAAATGCATATGTCTGAAACCAGATAACATTTTAAAATTTAAATCTATTAAAAGTCATTTGGTCGCTAGGGATGAGTGATTATCGAAATAAATTATCGATCATTGAAAATAATCGATTATTTTCGATCAATCGATTATTTTCAAACAATATATTGTTTGTCATTTCCTTTAAAATCGACTACTTGATTATCTTTGAAAAATCTAAAATAATCGATTAATTAAAAAGCCAATTAACCGATAAATCAGTGTTTACAAAATATAATATAAGTAGAATTATCGTTTATTTTAAATAATCTATTATTTTCAAATAAACCATTTTTTTTTTCGGCCATGGAAACAGATTATTCGATAATCTTTGAAAAATCGAAAATAATCGATTAATCAAAAATAATCGATTAATTAAAAAGTCGATTAACTGATAAATCGATTAAAAAAAAACAGAATGATCGATTATTTTAAATAATTGATTATTTTTGATCAATCGATTATTATCAATAATCTATTTTTATTGTATTCCTTTAAAATAGTTAATTCGATTATCTTTGAAATACCGAAAATAATCGATAATTCCAAAATAATCGCCTAATCGAAGAACCCGATTCTATGATAAATCGATTATTACCAATAATCTATTTTATTGTATTTCAAAAATAATCGATTAATTAAAAAGTCGATTAACTGACAAATCGATTTTCAAAAAAAAAAGAGAATGATCGATTATTTTAAATAATCGGTTATTTTCGATCAATCGATTATTATCAATAATCTATTTTTATTGTATTTCCTTTAAAATCGATAATTCGATTATCTTTGAAATACCAAAAATAATCAATAATTCCAAAATAATCGCCTAATCGAAAATAACCAATTAATTAATAAGCCGATTCTATGATAAATCGATTTTCCAAAAAATAAAACGAATTATCTATTATTTTCTAATAATCCTTTTTTCATATTTCCTTTGAAATTGATTATTCGATTATCGAAAATAATTGATTATTAAAAAGCTGATTATCCAATAAATCGATAATTTTAAAAAAATAACAAAAATATCGATTATTTAAAATAACCGATTATATTCAATCGATTATTTTCATATATCTTTGAAAAATCGAAAATAATCAAATAATTAAAAAACCTATTAAACGATAAATCGATTATTTTTGTAACCCCTATCGGTCGCTTGCTTTTATCTGAGCATTTAGCTCCAAAATTTAGAGATTCGGATTTTTTGATCCAGTTATCTTTGAAATCGCATTCGATTGTATAATAAATAAATATTGCTAAATTTTGGATTTTTTTTAGTAAACGAAAATTATGTTCGAGTATGACATTTTTACATTAACACTGTCATTTTAATCTCCGTTTAACAAAACGGTGGAATCGGGCCTAACTCCTGTAACTTTAGTATTTTTTTTTGCTTATACTAGATTACTTTGTTTTAAGACTGAAAATTCAATGTCACTTTCGATTTGACCGCAAATAAGATGAACCTTGAAATTTTAAGTAGGTCATCCTGTATTTCATCTAATATTCTTATAAAAATACCTTATAAAAATAAAATTTTGCTAGCAACTATGATTCTTTACCTCTTATTTATCTACCAAAAAGGGCTAAAAACTACCTTTATAAAACATTCTTATAAAACTACTTTTTAAATACAAAATTTCGTTAGCAACCCTTTTGTAAATTTATGTAAGTAATATGAAATCTGATTTCTGATGCTTAATATTTATTGAAACCCCTTAATGCGGATCTCAAGTATTCAGCCCAGAGAATCATGGCGCTTTTGTCAAAACGTTAATAAATATTTACAGCTGAAAACAAATATATTCATAACAGTAGTACTTGTATTATAAGTACATACAATTTTTCAAGATACATCGTGACATTTTCAACTTGAAATTGAATAACTAGAACACTTTAAATTGCTAAAATACCAACAAATCATTTAAAAAACAGCTGTCAATGGTGATTAAACTCAAGTGGAGGTGATCGCTGAATGGAAATCGGAGCAATTCGGGTGGCGTCGTGCAACAATGATTTTCAATTGGTGGATTACTTTGGCTTAAAATAGACAACATGCGCAGTGTGCAATGTAACATCTTCGGTTCCTTTTTTCTAAGGTCAGTATCAACTAGGAATACTAAACAAAATTATTCGAGACCAGGACCTTCAAATTATTTTAGATATTCGGCGAGTCAGTCACAAAATTTTACCTGCGAAGAGTTATTTAACTCTCAAATAGAACCTATATTTAATTCAATGGTTGAAAACCCTGTTAATCAATATAATAATTAATAAAATATTTCTGAAAAAGTTAATGATAATAAAGGTCAAACAACAAATTTTTGGTAAAGGCCTCGGAACAAAATAACTCGCAAGAAAATCTCCCGTATACATTTCAATAAATTCTGCGGATTTAAGTGAATTATCCTATATTATTTTCGCTGAGCATAATTTAAAAATATTGGTGGATACAGGATCCTGAAAATCATTCATTAACCCTGAAGTAGTTGAAGAATTTTACCCAAATAATATAATAGATGAACCATTTGTAGTGACTACAGTTTTCAGAAATCGGCACATAAACATAGTGTAAATATTAATGCCTCTAAAATTTTTAATCTTAATAATGAAGGAAAACTAAAATAGCTTGTTATTTAAATTCCATAATGTATTTGATGGCTTAATAGGCATAGATAATATTAAGTTATTGCAAGCAAATATAATTTTTTAACAAGGATGTATTGTTACACCATTTGCAAATATTCCACTTCATTATCATAAGTTAGGAGCTTCTAAATACTCTAACTAAAATAACACAGTTTTAATTAAACCTATAACTCAGCAAATAATTAAAACAAAGACCTCTATACAAAACAGCAATATAATTATTCCTTATCAAAAACTTAATAATTGTGAGAAACTGTAATGTATGACTACAACAAAAGATGGTACTGCGTTAGACAGAGTTATCAATAACGATGGTTGTACCATAACATTTGTTTTATCAGAACCTATTCTGGTAGAAAAATTTGTAGAAAAAGAAATTTCTAATTTAGAAATAAACAATATTGATTCAGGTAATAATAAAGGTGCAAATTCAAAACAAATTCAAACAAAACCTAACAGTTTGCATCATTGGATATAAACGATGTAAACGAAGATGTTATTAACAAAATAGTTCCACAAAAGTTAGCCAATTCACATCCTAAAGTGAAACAAAAACTAGACAAAGTTCAAGTATATAAACTAAAAGTTAATTTAAATGATAAAAAGTTTTTCAAAATAATTTCATGTATTAAAAAATAATTTGCACGAAATAAAATTAAAAATAGAATAAAGAAGCCAAGAATTTATAAATGTAACAGAAAGAGAAAAAAATTTAAAAAATATTTAAAAAATATAAAAAAAATCAATATCTTATCGGTTTTTTTTAATTTTTCTCCGTTTTTTGCAGTTTGACCCCCAATTTTGACTTCAGATTCGTGTTCAGCGGTAAAAAATACGTCGGAAAATCTTTGTCGAACACCCAGCATAGACCACTTTTTTTTTGTGGAGTTGTGTAATTATTGTATTAAGTAAAATAAAAGTTTAAAAAAATCATTCTCGGTTTGAGATTTCATTTCTTCAAAAAAACGTTTAATTTCCAATAAAATTGCTTCTTTCTAAAATCAATTTTACAATCTTTGTTTATTACTAAACATTTTAACAGAACCCCATCTATCAATCAAACGTCAATTATTATCAATATCCAACAAACGTCAATTCCTAGTTGTCAATATTCATCAAATGTCATATTTGTCAATAAGCGTCAAAGTGTAATCACAAAATATTTATAAAGGATCAAATTTGTCGGAAAAGTTAATATTGTATCGGATTTTTCTTACCTAACGTGACAGTCTCGGGCCCTTTGAGAAACTTGGGGTCGGCTGGTTCTCCATTGATCATCCAATTTAGCTGGGCGGCCGGTTTCGACTTGCCCGATGTGCAATTCACGCGAACAGTATCGCCTACTTGATAGCGGGGACGTCCACCTGATATCTTCGGACCTTCCTCCGGAAGGGCTGCAATAGAAAAACGAAGTGTTAATGGTTTTCTAGTGTCGGAGGGACGTGCGGCCGCAGCGTTGCAGCACGTGATGGAAATTTCGATCACGGACAAATGTTTTTTACCTAAATTCTAGTCAGTGAGGTTGAATAATAAAAAGGTGGTGATGTGCTGTTAAAAAGGCGACATCATATTTGACTATGTATAGAATAATAAAAATAATATTCTTAAAAAAAATAACAAATACAAAATATTATTTATAACTAACAGCACAGAATGAAATAGTGTCGAAAACAAAACAAATTGTTAATTTAAATTGAAATCTTAATATTTACTAAGAAAATTCCACACCTGTAATTTTGAACCAATCAAAATACGTGTTTTTGACAGATCACCATGGCAACAGAGGTATTTTAGTGGAAATTTTTTCTCGTGGGGTACCCAACAGCGAATTATACTGGAAATTTTTTGACGTTTACAATAACAGACCATTTTTGACAGACTGGTTTTTATTTGTTCACATAATAGGTTTAGTTTTGATACATTTTAGTTACAATGCTAAGGTGTTTTCTATATTCTTCGGCCACTTCTTTTCTTCTTAATGGCGAAAATGCAGGACTTTGGATGCTTTGAATTATGTGTCTATGTCTAATAAAATATATATAATATTTAGACACTAATTTATTCACCTTTTTCCCATTCAGCACTTTGAATTTTGCGTAGTTTAGGTGCAAATATTCGTGGACAATTCAGAACAAATTTTCGTTTTTCAAGTTGGAGCCACAATCCTCTATTAATCCGAGTAAGTAAGTCATGGTGCAATGATTGATCATTACATCAGACAATTTCACGCATATTTTGCATAGCGTATGATTTTCAAATCGATTCATTTTTAAACAAATAGGTAATTTTGTTGGTTTTACTTGCTGTGCAATATTCTTTATCGCAACAAAACGCGAGTTATTTAATGTTTTGAACTGTCAAAATACAATGATCACAGCCGCCTACGATTGATGCTTGCTGACGCTGGTTATGAATTTCATACCATTTTAAAGCGCTCATAATGCATGTTAATAAAAACGCAGAAAAACAATTTTCTATTTTCAAATGGTATTCCCATGCAACTACAATGAGTAGAAATAAGCAATTTGAAGGCCTAAATAATTGCAGCGAAACATTTTTTTACGTCGGGCCGCTTGACACCTTCAAAACTGAAATTATATTCGAGGTTAGGGTCTCACTTAGTTACCATGACAACTCAACAATCAAGGCGACAATACCTTTTATGTTTCACTGGTGACTTGGATAAAATAATTTGCATTGTTGAGAAACGAAAAATAAATTTTAAAAATATTTAATTTTCAACCATAATTCGGCGTGGAATTTTCTTACCGAATACCACGCGAGGTCAAATTAATATCAGGAAATTTTTTCTCGCTCATGAATATTTTTAGAAAAATTTTCAAAATATTCATGAGCTCGAAAAAATTTCCGGGAATAATTTGACCTCTAGTGGTATTACTAGTGAGAATAACGTTCTAATTTCACAATTATTAGTTTTTACTCTCCTATCTGTATACAGATATAAAGAAAGTATAGGAATCATGATTTTTTTCGACCTCCAGTTTTTGGGGTCCCCTGAATCCGTTTTGACTATTTTCGGGATGATGTCTGTGTGTGTGTGTGTGTGTGTGTGTGTCTGTGTGTCAGTGTGTGTGTCTGTATCCACCATAACTCATGAACCGATACGAAGAAAAACACCAAATTTTAGACTTAAGCTTTATTCCGGCCTGCGGTGAACTGATTAGATTTTGGACAGAGTCGGAACATTTGGGGGGTACTTTATTGGTGGTCATTTTTATATTTTATGGAATATATTCGTTATTTACGTTTAGAGAAGAACATTCTTCAAATAAAAGTTACTTACAATATTATTATCTATAATTTTTGTTCCATATAAAATTTTCCTAAAATGGTCCGTATTCGAGAAATTTGACAATATGTAAAAAAATGATTTGTTATAAAAATTATTCAAATAAAAGTTGTTTGTGATATAATTCTCTATAATTTTTATTCCATACATAATTTCTGTAAAATGGACCGTATTCGAGATATTTGAGAAAATGTCTAAATTTCGAATTTTGAAGAAAACTCAAAAACGGAGAAAGGAAAAAACATTAAATTTTAAACATAAGTTTTATTTCGGCCTGAGGTGAAATGATTAAATTTTGGACGAAGGCGGAACATATGGGGGGGGGGGGTACTTTATGGGAGGCCGTTTTTATATTTTATGGAATATATTATAGAAAAATGTGTCGAGTTAGATGTATGTGGAACATGTATATATTTAATTTATCCTCTAAACATTTATAAAGGTCTGCAATAGGTTTTACAAAATAACCGGAAAAAGCCTATAATAACTAGATAGGAAAGTCATGTGTTGGACACATCAGATTTTTAATTTATTATTTAAGAAATTTAGTATGGATATTTCTCAGTGATTTTTAATTTATGAGATAAATAAGTTAGGTGTACTTTTCTAGTATTATAGTTATTCGACTATTATTATTGTTGTCCTTGTTTTTATTAAAATAAATTAAGCATTTTAACCCATTCGCCACTAACGGGACAATACGTCTCACGGACTGTTAGAAAATAACGAGAGGGAAAATGTATCCCTAAGATACACGGAATTATTGTATTTCAGTGTTATTAAGTGCTGCGAGTATAGGCAACATAAAATACAAGCCGGTTTGTTTACAACTTTAGTTAGTTTAACCTAAAACAAAGCACGTGTGTCAACTTTGTGATGTTATTTGTTTCTTTGCAAGTTTTGCGGCTTAAAAAATATTTCTAGTGACTTGTTGAGGAACAATGCTATAACAAAAGCAGGTAAGAGATATTTTTGGTTTTTCTCTGTTCAAAATGAATGAATTGTTTGTTGGGATGATATATCCAAACCGAATTCATAAATGGGACAATAGGTCCAGTCGTGGTAAAACTCATTATTATGCATTATAGTGATTGTATTTTTTAGAGATTAGTTAAAAAAACTAACTGGGGAACATATCAAGTCCAGAACACGACCCATTCTCTTGTTCCGAAGATGGTAGTGATTATGCTTCATTAGAACAAGATGAAGAAGAATCAGAAAATAAAATGCGCCGTGAAACAGATATAAGCGAAACTGAGTCAAACTATGAATATAAAGACAACCCTGGTATAGAATGTGAAGGTGATGACAACAATGATACAGATTGTGAATATGAGAATCTACCGAAAGGAACTACATTTATCAAAGATAAAAAGAAACACGACATTCCGCCGATGATTTGGACTTTTTCTACTGATACATTTGTTCTTAGAAAACAAATACCTCCCTACGCAGATGGTAGAGTTATTGAACTTTATGTGTATCTCATACATATAGCTGACTGTACAAATCAACGATTGGCGATGATACTAAATCGGAAAGCAATTGCTGATAGTTACATGCATGAAATTCTGCTAATTTTTGATAAATCGAGGTGACTCGGAGTTTCTAGTCAACTCTGAGGAAGTTATTGCAGCAAAATTGCGGGATACGAAAGACGTATTAGTTATATCAAATTTTTATTCCAATATTATTGAAAGTACAAAGAAAACTTCAAAACCTGGTGAAAAGCTTGAAATACTATATCCCACATCCATTTTTTTGTACAACAAATACATGGGAGGTGTTGATATCTCAGATCAAAAAGTGACAACATACGAAAAGTTTACGAGAACTTGTCCATTTTTGTCTCATACATTCGTAAAGACAACGTAGGAATGTAGGAATACTGACTTGTACTAACTTGTTTAATTCATCAATGAATAGTAATATTAGGAATAAACGAATATATTTGTTTCCAGAGCGTTGAAAAGTAAACTATTTCTTATTACGGAAATATTGCTACTTTGCACTTAACATCCTGCAGTAGCCTGCGGCTGTTATAGGATACGTAAGATAAAAAAAAAGGAGTAACCGTTTTACAGTTATTTCCCCAAGAGAAACCCAGTTATTCGTCTCTTGTCCAATATTTGGAGACAAGTTATGGCCAGCAGCATTTGAAACGGGTATCCCAAAGCCAGCTAAAGGTTCGCTGTTAAAAACACAATGAGAATTCTACAGGAATTCAAGACCGATATAAAAAGATTGCTGCAGCTGGCCTATTTACAGGCGCTCAAAAATTTCTTAAAACAAATCGGCATACAGGCATTTATTAATGGACTACAGAATGTGGAGATGCAGCAGTTTCTTCAGCTACAATACCAAAAGACGCTAAGTGAGACATTAATTGCAGTCCAGAAATACTAAGCAGTTAAAATGATATCCATATCCTTCTGTGCAAAATTGAAAGAATGTAGATTCCAGGAAAGAAAAGACCACTACTAGTACTATCTCCGAACCTGTCCTCTTACAAATTTTAAACATTTTGCAAAATATGCAGTGAAATAGCCAAAATAATAGCAGAAGATGCTTCAATTGCGGAATAATCAAACACTTTCAAAGAACTTGTAGAAGCAGAGCTCGCTCTGTAAATCTGGAATCGAACATTTTGCCAAAAATGTACCTGGTTCAACGTCCCGAAGCCCGTCTCGAAGTCCAACAAGAAATAATTACAGCAGATATGCCTTCCAAAGAAGACGCTTACCCACATTTAGCCAAGTTTATAGCAATAATTAGGGATATAAAAAGGTCAATACTAAGGTGCAGGCGTCGACTGCAACAAAGGGCTCCAAAATTCTAATTAAACCTTAAATAAAAACGAACAAAATGTATTGGTCAAGGGATATATCGATAACCAAGAAGGCACCTTCGTTATTGATACTCTTGCAACCAAGTCCTTCATCTGAACAGGTATACTGCATCGTAAACTACGACCAACCCAAAAAAGCTTAGTTCTGGAAACAGCTACAGGGTACACTATTCTTGTCCTAGGAGAAATTTAAGAACCATACAGATTGGCAATACCATGACAGAACATTTCTGGTGATCGACATTAAGGATTAGTGTGTTTTTGGTTTGGACAGTATGCAAAATAAGTTCAACATCGACTTTCACAAAAGGATTTTGGTAGTTGAGGACGTAAAAATTATCCTAAACTCGGAGGACAAGACAACCGATAATGGTTCTAGTAAAAGAAGATATAGAAGTACCCCAAAATTCTGAAGCTGCTTTCATGTGAGCATTGTGAAAAGTGAAGAATTTGTGAATGGCGGAATTCTGGTAGCTAGATTTATCGTTAACGTAGATAAACAAATTCCAGAAAGGGTTGGAAATTCATCGAAGAGACTATTTACACTAAGGAAGGGACAAGAATTAGGGCTCTGTACACCGGAGAAAAATATAATTAAGTGTAAAGACTGTTTCCACAGGGAAAGTCGCCACAAGCAACTTAGATGTCTTTGTCCTTTTTGCCACGTTCTTTATTATTAAATATAGAGGAGTGGGGCTTAAGATCACCTTAATCGCAGCTGTAGGAAATGTTCTTATTGCATTGGTGATGAAAACAAGAATTAGTCTCTACTTTTGAGATATTAGCTCTCATAGTAGTTAAACTAGTTCTGTTACACCAGGCTGCAGCCCTGTATGTAATGATTGGTCTTACTATTGCTGTATACATCTATCGCAATGTTTCTGCAAACCATTAGGACTTCTGTTGCCTTATTTACTACTTCCTTTTTTTCTTCTCGTGTATGTTCCAAAGAAGTGTGTTGTCCAGAGTTGGCCTAGATATTTGACTTTTTTTTTTTTTCATTCTGTATCAATCCTGTCCAATTTATCGATTTTGAGATCTCCAACCTTAATAGAGTTGTTGAGAATAACATACTAAACATTCACTATTGACATTCGTAGTTCTTTTTTAATTACATATTGGTATTCTGTCTTCACCAGAAGTATATTTTGATTTGATTTTTTTCCAACTCTACAACGTTTGTTTGGAAGAGTCTAGAGAAATACAATGGGCTCTAAATTATAAGGAATGTTGCAGTTAAATGGCATGTAGTTAACTTTTGAAATTAATTATGGAACAACTGATGTTAAATATGTGTTTTAATTATTAGCTATTTTGTCTGGGTTATCTTTTATAATAAAATAAATATTTTTTTTCCAGTGATTTCATTATTCTACATGCATTTAGTTATTGATTCTCTTTTCTTAGTCGTCTGATTTCGAACTTTCTGCTAATCTAGGGAAAATTTTAACTTTTTTAAAATCCAAGTTTAATGAGTTTTAAAAATTTCATTTACACCCTAATAATACTTTTATATTACATAAAGTTTGATGATGTTTAACGTATTTTCTTATCTAAATAGAGCTTTGTCTTTATTAACTAATTAAAAAAAAATAATAACTTAAACTATTATTTATTATATAAGGGCACTTTAGGTGTATTAAAAAATCCCAGGACTGTATAAACTGGAAAACAGTGGATTAATTAACATGTACAAATAGCAATTCGCCTGCTACGACATACCCGTTTTAATTAAAAGCTCCGACGTCATTTTAAATAAAGAACGTAGAGGTCGGGCTCAAAATTACACAACAAGTTTCATTTCCATTAGTTTTTAAGATTAGTTTTTTATTTTTATAAAAAACTGTTTCAATTATCTGGTGTTACGAAATAATTAAAGTTGATTAGAGATAGAAGAAGAAGTAAGCAAAAAGCCATTTTTTAATGATACAAGTATTGAGTGGCATTTTATTTTGTTAGTGGAGCAATCTCACCAAAAAAATTATATAACTTTTAACACGTGTGCCATAATAATCCATTTTATGTAACGAGTGAATATTAGGTAGAATCTAAAAAATTTTTTTTCTAATTTGATAATGGCCCGGGTGGCAAAAGCTACCATACATAAAAGTAAATTTTTTTGCAAAAAAAAATTAAATCAACCCCTTCAGGTGTCCCAACTCCCTCAAAAAAAAAATCCGATACGGTCCTATGTTTAAACTCTTCTTGAATGTTCACAAAGTGTATGTTCAAAAAGTATAGGTTCTCAGAACATTTTTGGAGGTTGAAATATTACATTGACACGTTGGGCGCCAATTTGCAACATGTGTCATTACCTTTTCGATAAAACACTTTAACGAGATTTTTACTAGCTCAGTGAAATTTAATATCAAACATTACTTACCTTAAAAATTAAAAGAAATAAATGAGCACATTGACCATATTTTTCTCAGTCGTGCATTTTAGGGTAATAATTTTTAAAAGCTAGTGAGAATTATAAACTCTAGCTTTATCAATGAAAAGAAGTTACTAAAAACTTATACAAAATTTAGTATGAATAAAAGAGAATTGTTGTAACCTTTGAAAAATAAGATATAACATATATACGATTTTATTCAGATAAAAAGAAACCGTTCAGAAAACAAATTATATACAATTTATCAGGTATCAATTTTGATTCGGTAATGGATAAATTTAGTTACTAGTAATTACCACATTTTTGCTAGCAACTTCTTTTGTAGGTAGTTGAAATTTCTGCACCTCTGGAACCAACGCCTTTGTCGGTTACTCGTTCTTCCTTATAACTGCGAGTTGTAACTGTCGCTTGTTCCAGTTAACTCAGCTCGATCAATTTACAGCATTTAGTTTACAGCGGTTAAATTACTGCGTGTAGGTTATAGCTTGAGGGTTACAGCGTGTGGATTACAGCGTGTAGGTTACAGCGTGTGGGTTACAGCTGCATTCATTCGTTTTCACTTTAACAGCCAAAACACCACCAGATATGAGCAGAAGGTGATAATAAATGAAATTTAAAAATCTAATGCGAGATCGTTTGGTTAGTGGTACTCCCACTTCAAGAAATTTCCCTTTCTTTAGAATATTGTGTGTGGCGATAATTGAATTATACCGGATGGCACACATTTAAAATAACATTTTATAATTAGACTTTTAACATGTTACAAGGTGCGCCAGTTAAGTAAAAAAATATGTGTTCATTTATTCTGACTTTCAAATATATTTTTATTACTATTCACGTTATTTCGTTTTATTCAAGTTAATTAACTTTCTATAGCTAAAACTGTTATAATAACTATTGTTTCTTTTGTTTCAGATACCAAACAAAGTAAAATGAGCGCAAAAACTCCTACCAGGAAATCCTATATTTAAAACCCTTGTCGAGATGTCCCAGCGAAGACATCCCGCGAATGCGGATGTAATTAGATACTACTTCTTTATCAGGAATGAGAAAAAAGGCATTATGGCAGGCAAAGATCCACCAGCTTCAATAATAGCATCAGAAACTGCAAACACCATAGTGGACATCTGGAAGAAGACATCAGTTCCAACAATTATATTTAAAAAAGTTATTGAGAAAATAAAAAATTGAACTACCAGAAACCTAGTCATAGGATCAATTGATGTAGGAAAATAGTAAAAAGAAACCAAAGAAAGATGGAACGATCCCAAGAACCTAAAGAACAATTTGAAAAACGCCCAAAATTAAAGGCTAAAATTACTGCATCTGGGCCAGGAGACTCTGAGACTAGGAATGATCCTGGGAAGTTGCCTGACTCTAATCCCCAGTCCTCTTTTTTCTTCCACAATTGAAGACGTTTCAAACTTGCAGAGAATTATACAGAAATCATTTATTGGTATAAAACAGATAGGTCAGAACCAGCAATATTAAAGCACGTCTCTGACGAGGATCTGGAAGGTTTGTATCTTGTCAAGAAACTGACTTACCCTCTTTTAGATTTGCCTAAGATCACCTGTGATACTCAGGCACTAAAAGATGTGTACATTTAGTTACAGAGGCATCTAAAGTTTGTGGAGAGGAAAAACGAGATGGCTTCATAAAATCTCGAATCGAGTCCAGGAAGCTTATGAAAACATTTAATTCTAAGTCAGAATATAAGCTTTCTTTTAATAATAATATACGTTCTAAGTTAAATATTTGTTAATAATAACATATTTTTTGTATATTGGTACTCGTTTCTTTTAAGCTCAATACGTTTTGGCATCTTCAGTTTTGTTGAATTTTTAGTTTTATTTTTCTGACCTATATTATTGTTCCTACACTTACTTTAAATATTTCTGTTCGGATTTTTTGACATTGTTCTACCTTATAGGTATGTAACGTGTCGTACCACCATTTGTTTAGATTCCAGCTAGTAGTGTATTATCCACATGATAATTTGTTTAGATTCCAGCTAAAAGTGTATTATCTACATGAAATAGTATTTCATATTTTTTTGATGCGAGATTTTCTGGAGATTTGGCTTTGATTATACCTAAATCTAACTTGCTCAAGGATTCAATAATTTAAAACCGTATTAAAATTTTTAATTTATTTACCCTTATCTTTTACAAACATGAACACAGTAATTCTACATGCTTACTTAGTAGACAAAAAATTGTAATAATAAAGCTCTCCTAGACAACTGTAATTTAAAATATATTTCAATATTTAAACTTTTCCTTGACTGGACTAGTCAATCGTTTTGTGTGCCAATCTTGGATTTTGGCTTCGGGCTTCGAATCGGAGAGTTTCCATGTATCTTTAATATCCCCTTAACGAATATATATCCTGTCCAATTTCATTCAACAAACTAATTGAATTGAAAACAAAAACCTTCGTCCTGGAATCAATATGAAATTGAAAAAACGTCGATGAAGGAGGAAAACGTAATAAAAAGGAAAAGGATCCATGGCAAGGCAAGTCGGCGAAATCGTATCTATCTATTGGTATAAATAAAGCAGGTACAAAGCTTTGAAAATAGTCGGTGTTGAATGTTTTATTTTCTGTTGTTCAATGCAAAGTGGTCGGTGTGTAGTTTCCCAGATGAAATTTTCCGCAAGTCATAGAGGTATACACAGAAAAGCGGTAAACTTTGAAAACATGTTAGATAAACCCAGATTATTGTTTTAAATTATAAATTCACATTTAAACCGAATTTGCCGGTATACCTTAAAATCAAAAATCATATAAAAATGAGTCCCTTAAGATAGTCTTTTTAGTCCTGTATACTATTTTTATACAACCAAATGACATAAATAATTTAATCCTTAAATTATTGATTTGCCTCTTAATACACAATTGAAATCTTATTTTTAAAGTACATTAACCTAAACGAAATGTAGGCATAAACTCCTGTAGTCATACTCGTATATCATGTAAGTTATTGCTGTTGTTATTTTATTATATATTTTTTTAATAATAAGTTAGACTCAATATTTTACAACTGTTATATTATTACCTTTAATAATCAACCTTTTAAAAAAAAAACTACTAATTAATCTCAAATTTGGTGTTCAATAGCCATCAATAAAATTATTAGTTTTAATGTAACATTTCATTAATTCCATTGAAACTTAATCTTCAAAAATAATCATTAACTTTCATTAATTATTTCTTTTAAAATTATTCATTAATTATGCTTTATCAAACACTTAACAAATTAATAATTGGATTGCCATTGTCAGTCATCATAATTTGTATAAAAATTCATTAATTTTTGAATAAAAATGGATCAGAGAGTATCTCCAATTCTTGCAACTCCATCTAACCTTTAATAGATGTACTTTCGTCACCATATAGAAATTTACACCAAGGAACCTATTTACTCTAATCTAGTAAATACAGATTTATTTCTCAATGGGAGAAAGAATAGAAGTTTAATATTATTGAGATTCAATTTAAAAAATTGACACACGGTGAATGTTTGTCCAAATTTCCTTAAAACTTTAGTACATTTATTTGGTTTTGTTCGTATTAAACCGAATATTAAACGACATTAAAAGTGTAAATTTTCGTGTTCCAGTATGAATTTCTGAAAATCATGTCACTTTTGGGTTAAAATGATGTGTTTCCTGTGAAGAATCTGCAATTGAAGCCGTCTAATGTGCAGAAGATTATGTTTGCACCCCAGCATCGAATTCAGTATTTTCTCGATTTTCACAATTTCTTTACAAGTAAACACAGATATCATATTTCTAATTTACTTACTGTATATTTAAAAATATAATTATACCTTTTTTAATTTATTTAATTCTTTTTTCAATTTTTAAAATATTTTTTCAAAAAATTATCTTAAATTCGAAATATCTCCCTTTTTCTATCATTTGTGCATATCTACCCACGTCTCTTGGTATTACCAATTTTCCTGTTGCAATGTCATACAAGGTTCTTTATTTTTAACTTATGACACTTATAAACAAAGTTCCTTTAACATTAATAATTTTAATCACTTAACAAAACACAAAACTAAAACAATTAACAATGGTTATTAAGAATAAACAAATGAATACCGGGTATAAACAATTATACAAACACAAGCCTCGACCTGAAGTGAATGAACTCTTAAAAGCCTAAAATAATACCTACTGTCTAATATTATGCAATCTCTTTTGGCATTACATGGCTGACCGCGTTGCCGGCTCTCGCTTATAGCCGATTATCTTGTTACACACTCCGCCTCTTTCGTGGGCCACCCCTTTTCTTCTTAGGAACAACAGGTTGGGGTAGACGTGCATCTTCTTCAGAATGGAATGGGGTAATGCTACATGGTAACGACCAAGTACTTCAGAGTTATCACATTTGGAAAGTTTATATGAAGTAGGTGTGATTACTTTAGAAATAATATAAGGTCCATCTCGCTTAGTCGCAAATTTATTGGTGTAGCCTTTCTTGGCATCACTTAAGGTATGGCTAGAGAGTAAAACTTTGTATCCAACCTTGTAAAACACATTTCTTCTGTCTTTGTCAGCAAATTCTTTTCTTTGAGTTGCTTTTTCATCAAGATTTCATGGCATTCGTAAAGAACATCTGCCAGTTTAGTCAAATAAGAAGTAATGCGTGGAACAAAATATTCTGCATATACTATTTGACGTAAATCATAAGCAGTATCGTGAAATGCTTTTAATTGTCTACCAAAAGTAAGATAAGCTGGGGTTTGTCTCGTAGAATCACACACAGTAGACTTAATAGCAAATCTAATGCTACTAAGCTGAGTATCACAAGTATTATGTTGACCTTGAACTAAAATGAACAACTGAGTTTTAAGTTTTCTGTTCTTCCTTTCTACAGGGTTACTTGCTGGGTGATATAATGAAATTAGAGAACTTCCTGCATAACGTCACTAATAAATTGGACTTCATTGTTAGAGTGACAACGAAGAAAAATCTCTTCTATAAAGGTTTTTGCACAAGCTTCACCTGTAGCATTTGGCAAAGCGAATAATTCAACCCATTTAGACGCAATGTCTTCTATGAGTAAAATCCATTTATTTGTGGACGGTGTTTGCGGAAGTGGTTCAAATAAATCAACGGCCATAACTTCGAAATGTTATGCAGGCGCTAGGTCTGCAAAAGTCCTGTAGGCTTTAAATTTGTACTTTTGTAGCGTTGACAGTCTAAACAATTTTTTATATGCTTAGTAATCTGTATTCCCATTCCAGTCCAATAAAATTTTAGTGTGTTTAACACCATAATGGCCAGCGGTTTCAGAATCGTGATATTGTTTAAGAATATCTTCTCGTGAAGAAGCGGGTATAACCAATTGTGGATTCTCAGCACCTGCCTCTGGATTAAAACGATAAAGGACTCCCCTTAAAAGTTGATATCCTCTTTCAGACCATCTATTTAATTCTACTAGGTCTCTGACTCGATAGATTTATTAATCTTTGCAACGTCTTCATCTGCTAGTTGCCTTTAACGAATGTCATCAGGAGAGTATCTAGGTATTTCCACAGTAACAAAACAAATTTGGCATGATTTGTCGTCAGGATGTGGACAAAAAGGTCTTGATAGCATATCCGCTACGACGTTAATTTTTCCAGGCGTATATAATATTTTCATATTAAGGCCTTGTAATCTTAAAGCCCATCGTGCGAGTCGTCCTGATGGCGTTTTTAGTGTAATGGCTGATGATCTGTGGCGATAGTAACTTTAGCATTTTCAAGATAGCCTCTAAGTTTTTCTGCGCTCCAAACAATGGTAAGACCTTCTCTTTCCGTCGTTGAAAATTTTTTTCTGTTGTTGTTAGTAACCGACTTGCGTATTCCACATGTCTTTCCCCCCTGGAGTAAAACAGCTCCGATAGCATACATGCTTGCATCTGTACGTAGAATGTACGGCATTGTTTGATCTGCTTGAATAAAAATCGAAGTGGAAATGAGTTTATATTTTAGAGATTCGAACGCGCGTCTTTCTTTGTCAACGAACTTAAATTTAGAGTCCTTCTTCAACAAATTGGTCAAAGGTGGTGCAATTTTCGCGAAATTAGGCGCAAATTTACGGTACCTCGAGCATATTTACACAAAACTATGAACATGTTTAATATACGTAGGAAATTTTAAGTCTCTAATGGCAGCAGTCCTTTCCGGATTTGGCTCGATGCTCTTTGGGAAATTAACGTGACCGAGATGAAGTTTCTGACGAATGAACAATTTTCGCAACAAGAGCGCAACTTAAACACTCTAAGTCTTTCAAAAACCGCGATCAGGTCTTCAATATGTTTATTCAAAGTCTCTGAGAGTAACAATAAATCGTCCAAATGCGCGAACACAGCTCGATTACCAAGACCGCGACAAAATTGTCCCTTAAGTCTATTAAAGCCATTCTATTAAAACGAAAAGTCTCAAATGGAGTAATGAAACACGTTTTGTCTCTATCTTCAGGCGCGAGTGGTACTTGCCAGTAACCAGATTGTAAGTTTATGGTTGATGTTGAAATATATTCAATGAAATGATTCGAACCTATCTAGTATATTTTGATTATTTGGTAGACTTGTTTTCTATTGTCTGTCAATCATGTGTCAGTTATTATGTGTCAGTTGTCATGTAAGCGTTGTCATGTAAAAAGAACCGCCAAATATACTGTACCTTTTTTTATCTTTCTAATAAAAGTTTAGTTCGATTAATTCAGTGCTTCATATTAAACAAAGCCACCACCACTTCTCCACTGTTCCAACAGTTGACATAAAAGGCGTATGCTTAGCCATATATAATAAATCGTCTATAAGTGGCATTGGGAAAAAATCTTTAACGGTAATCGCGTTTAAGCGGCGATAATTGACACATTACCTCAAATTTGTAGTATCACCATGCTTAGGAGTTAAAACTACGAAACTTGCCTATGGTGATTCACATTCTTCTATAATATCCGCAGCTAAAAGTTTCTCTATTTCCTCTTAAAGTAATTTCTTTTTAAATACGTTTAACGGATAAGGTGGAACAGCCATAGGATTACTCCCATCGGTTTTTATTTTATGCTCAGCAAAATCCGTTGGCTCTTCATTTTTACAAAAATATCCGAACAATTTTAAATTACATTATTTACTTTAGCTCGTTGAGAGGTGTTTAAGATTTCACCTTTATTCAGACGTAAAAATTACCTGTTTATGTCACAAATTTGTAAAGAAAATTCATTAATAAATAAAAAATGTTGTGACGGGTTTTCACAAAAAACTTTCAAAAGTGTTCAAAACAATTTTTGCTTTTTCTAAAAAGTCTACATCTAAAAGCGTTCTGTTATTTTTAAGTTCTGGAAATATAGTAAACGTAACTGGAACAACTTTGCTTTTAATTGAAACATCGAGAGTGACTTTAAGAACATTCTTTTCTTGAATAGCTCCGTCAACATATGAAATATTTATTTTTTCTTTAATAAATGTATAATTACCATTTTGTTAGATTAAATTATACAAACTAGCTCCAGACATGCTACTATGTGCACCAGAATCAGCAAGACCTACACCGTCAACATTTGCAATTTGGATAGGCAATAAAGGCGTAGTCACTGAACAAAATGATAAATCCGAATTATCAGACAAACATTATTTTCGACGACAGCAATCTGATTGAAACCTAAACTATTACTAGATGAGGTTGATGGAGCATTTTTATTTTGGCACGTAACACATTTTGACCTAACGACGCGACATCCGGAGTACCGCAACCATAACACACGGGTTTAGGGATTGTCGATTCGTTTCTTGCAGTTGCATGTAATGGCGAATTATTATCCAACGAAACGCTAGTATCTCTTGATTTGTCTTTTTTTTGTAACTGCCTACAATTTTCTCTTAAATGTCAAATTTTTTTGCAATAGATACAGCGTAAAGGCTTTTTATCATTTTTATCATTTGAGTTTAAAGAACTCTCACGTACATTACTCGAAGAATCATCAATTTCTTTTATAGATTGTTCTATGTCGCGAATATGAGTTAAAAGGTCCTCAAAATTATCAAAATAATTTCTCGATAAACGTTTTCGTAGTTTACGGTTTAACAAACCATATATAATATCGAGTTGTGCATCTGATGGTAAGTCATATGGTAATTTAGAAATTAACGCTCGAATTTTACAAATAAAAAGTTCAAAGGATTCCCTAACTTTGTAACCTACCAAATGAACTCGGTGATTCCACCAAAATTTTAAACTTAAAAAAAAATTATTAAAGTATCAACTACAATTAAAAACGTTGTCTACTACGGTTACACAAGTTTCGGCTGTTCCGGTGTCAACCTTCGGGCCTTCGACGTCGCTTAGACGGCAGCTAGGGGGGTGGATAGCTTACAAGAATTCCGGAAATAGTAGACAAATGAGTAGGCGCCAACTGGGTCTATATAGTGGCCAAACTATGATCCTATTTCCCCAAAAACCCAGTAAATGAGGAAAGAAATAAAAGACAAACCTCAACTTATGTTCCTTTATAAAGAAAAAAATATTTACTAAATATATCAACTTTAAATTTCAACAAATTATTATGAGTTCGACAAACTACTAAAACTAATTAATTACCTAATGGCTTTAGATAATCCAAAAAAAAAATAAGTTGGAGGAAATTAAAGGGAAAGTTTACACCATATATGTATATGCATAACCCAAAATAAATTATTAAATGTATCAAAATATGGCACGGTTCGTCGTTAGCTTGGTACCAGGCATGACGCTTGCGCAAAATAATAATTTCCACCTTACATAAAATATAAAATAATAGTTAACTCAAATCTTGTGCATAACCGCACCTATACTACATCATATATTATAAACTAAACAGTAAACTTATAATCCTTATAACCCTCTCCAAATTGGAAGGCGATATCTGCTTAACTTTTGGTTAAGACCAAACTACCCAAAAGAAAATTATTAAACCATGAAATTTTATAATTAAGTATAATTCATAGAACTAAATAAAAATATAAAAAAAAATAAAAATACAATGAACATATAAAGGACTTTAGACACAGAGGAATTTACTTAAACTCCCAGGTTGGAAGAGGTTACTTAATCTCTGCCCCCACACGGGTCTTCTGAGATTGCTTAACTTATATGTTAAGTCTTATCATAAAAAAAAATAAATAAAATGTAAAAATGAAAGATAAGGTTAAATTTGACTGTAGCTCTTAATAACTGAAGGTTTACAACTTAAGCGTAGAAGCAGTCCAGATGTTCTGCAACTAGAAGAATCACTCCTCCAGCATTAAGTGCTTATTTAAAAAAAAATAATAATAAATGAAGATACACAAAGGACTTCAGACACCGTTGATATACTTTAAAGCTCCCATAAATAGGAAGAGGTTGTTAAATCTCTGCCCCCACACGGGTCTTCAGAGATCGCTGAACTTAATCGTTAAGTCTGGTCCATTTATTAATGAATAAATTGAAAAAGTAAAATTATGACAGTAGCCCTTAATAACTGAAGAATTACAACTTAAACGTGGAAGCAGTCCAAGTGTTCTGCGACCCGAAGGATTACTATATCAGCATTAAGTGCTTAAATTAAGAAATAGTTTGGAATATTAATCAATTAAACGATGTAATATTTGATAATACATAAGTAATGAGTGAAAGAACCCTAGAACATTCTGTGCTCAGAAGTATAAATAATGTTAAGAATACCTTGACAACATTCGGTTGAAAGTGAATGTATAGTTTAACAGTGCACACATGAAACTTTCAATATAACGTATAAGAAAAACCTGATAGTAGGGTGTCTTCTTTCACAGCATTCCCATCTTCCTATCCAGAACGAGAATCATCCTTGTAAATCTAGCTACAAGTAAGCTAGGCGGCTAGCATACCAATGTTTTGTGTACCCTCGATGAGTCCACGATGAAACCGTTGAACTCCAGACGATATAACCCTCTGTGCACAACTGTTGAAATCCTGAGTCGCTACCCCCTGGGTAAAAATTGTTGTCGTGTCCTGGGTTAACAACCCCCTGGGTGAAACTGTCGTCGAATCCTGGGTTAACAACCCCCTGGGTGAAACCCTTAAAATATTACAAAGAAAAATGTCAATACACATTGACTCAAGTATCCCGAACTATAGGATTACCCAAAAATGTACATAAACTAGAAACTATTAAGCATCTAGGATGAAGAAAAATTACATTGGCTCAACAGTGAGTCATAAACAGTATTATGAGCTCAAATAAATAAAATTTTGTAACACCATGCCATAACATAAAAGAAATTTACAGCCACATGGTGCGTAACATAACCAAATATATACAAAACATACCTTTTTCGTAAAGGGTTAACTTGGTAGCCTTCCAAGGATGAGAAACACGTGAGATGATCCACAGCACAACAATATTCCACACTCCAAATGCTGTGAACTTCCAATTATTGCGTTAAAATCCTATAATAGATATGGGCTGGACCAATGACCATAGGAATTTACCAATACACTAAAATTCCTCTCAAAATACGAAATGCCCATTTACCCACAATTAACCATGAAGTAGAATCTAAAATCCCCTTTAATTAGGTAAGCCGATGGGGCTAAATATTAACAAAATTCTACTTCGACGCAAAATTCGTCCTCCTCGTGATTCAACACCCACTGACTAAAAAAAATACGTCAGCCGTCCAAAATGGCCGAAATCCCTTTCCGATAAATGTCAAGCCAAGTGGGTTCAGAAATTCATCCTCAAGAATTCCCCACTATATAACTTAAGAGACCACTTACGAAAGGTACTCTAAAAACTATATTTATATACAGTATAACTACATTTGGGAAACTGTTCCCGACAAAAATTAATACAACAGCGATCGCAAATAAATCCCTCACGACTTAAAATCGCTCATTGTGAAACTACCTTACCTCGGGTTCTGAGCCCGATACTGGAACGTCCTACAAACGTGACACTTGTCGGTGTTCTGTCGTCAAAAGACGTTTATGTCATTCACTGTCACAATTAAAAAATATTAACCTAATACTGACAGCCATAACAAAAACAAGCAATGAAATTCTTAAAGAATGGTATCGTAAATAATAAATTACCCAAAGGTGAGACTATAATACATAATATATATAAATTTACAACGAAACTTGGTCTATTTTTAGGAGAACTACCACCCTTTTACTTAGTGGTGAGATGAAATAAATTGAAATAATGATGTCCGAAAGTTAGAATACAGGTGAAATTAGTTAATGACAAAAATAATAGTGATATCATCAATAGGATTTTACCCTTTTTTTTCGTATGATTAACCAGGTAAGCCAAAACAATTTTATTAATTCGTGTGGCCAAAAATGAACGTTACAACTTGTTGCTCGTATGCAAATATTTCCCGGAAAATGAGATGAGGCGGAGACGACACTGAATAGTATTTTTCAAAAGTTTAATCGCATCTGTCTACGATGCGACTGTCTTTTTTACACCTTGCCACCACGTAGCAGCGATACCTTCTAAGAGTATGGAAAGTCCACGAAGAGCATTTTCTTCTGACACGTTAGCACAATCTTTATACGTCGAGATACTGTCAATAAATACCTCGATATCACACGATTCTCCCGACCCGCTAAAACGAGTTGTACATTTTGTAAAATTTCCATTTTAAGTAAGAAATATATTATTTAGAAGTTTCTGAGTCGGACGTTTGTTTGAATCGCTTAATGCAGTAATTAGTTCCATCGTTGAGACATACTAATAGACGAATTTGAGGATGTTGTATCCTCAGTTTTAAAAATAGTAGAATTGTCCTTCTTTGGTGCCATATTTATAAACTATTAACGATATGAACTTAAGAAAAAAATGTTCAAATGCAAGAATAACGTTCGAATTTGCAACAAAGTCTTTAAAATGCAGTGACAAAGTTCAAAGTTCGATAACACTATAATTACTGTCCACCTTGTATATGTTGAAAGTCGTATAAAAATAAAAATGGAACGAACTTACATGAATTTTATTATCTCAAAACATTAGACAAAACAGCTTTGCATAACAGAAATCGTTGGCTAGGATTTTCGATGTACTGTCAATATTCAATTTTTTTATAGTAATATAAAAAGTAAGAATAAGTTAATCTCATAAGGCCCAAATGGGGGGAGGGCAGATTTTAAATAAATAACCTATTTTAATCTGGGAGTTTTAACAAATATCTACCACTGTGTCGGAAGTCCTTTAATATGTGTATTATTAAATTTTGTTTTGTTTAATGATTTCTATTTTATGGTCAAAATTGGTCAAAAATGGTTTTTATATTTGTCTTTATAGATAAATAGGTCTTAACTTAAGTTAAGCAAGTAATCTCTTCCAATTTGGAAGCTTAATAGTATATTGTGTTCCAACATTGAAAGTTGTTGTTTACGAGTAGGTGTGAATGCGCACATGCTGATTTATAATTTTTCGAATATTGTATATTGAATAAATTTAATATATTACTTAACATCTTGGTACCATGCTAACGACTTACCGTGCCATTCATCTATTGATGAATTTACTATTCTTTTTTTTTTGGTAAAGTTATATGCACATGACATATATTAGTTAATTTCTTACTTTCTCTACATACTTAAATATTGTTTTTTTAGCAAGACAATTCTTAAACATTAATTTTGAATTTGTTTGATGAAAAACATATTGTGTATATTTGTAGTACAGTTTCTTTTATATTAATTTATAAATTGTTAATCATCGGGTAAATTGTTAATCATTGGAAGAATTGGGTAAACTAAATTAAAAAGGAACATAAGGTTGAGGTTGTTCTTCTATTTCTTTCTCAAAATACTGATTTTGTGAGGAAATAAAATTATAATTAGGCCATTAAATGAACTCAGTTGGCGCCTGTTAATTTGTCTGCTATTTTCAGATTTTTTGTAAGCTATTTATCCTCCAGATACTGTCTGAGCGACGTCGAAGGCCCATAGGATGACACCGGAGCAACCGACGCTTATGTAACCAAGTAGACATAATTTTTATTAATAAAGTTTTCTTTTATTATTATTTTAATTTACTTGTTTTATTATTAATAATATTTTTATTGTATAACGTCAACATAAAATATACATATTTTTAACAATGGTAAATAAATATTGTCAATTATATTATTAATCAGATACAGTGTTTTTTTATTATATACCACCTTCTACTACGATATTTCGTCAGTAAATTTTTCAAGATGAAATTCTTTAGAATCGGACAAGGAACGAGTGTCCGGCTTTGGGATGAGATAGGATATTTATTCGGGAAAATAGCCAGTTTTTATCTCGGCATAAAAAAAGGTTTTGTGCCACTTATTGCTTATATTTTTCAACCGGAGTGGCGAGCAGTTTAAGGGAATTTTAACCTTATTTAAATAACACTTTTTATTCACTTAACGCGTGTAAATATATAACGAACGTATAATAAAAAACCGACTTTTATATTGCATTTTTCTAAAGTGATGGATAAAGTTTAATAATATGCGAATGTAGTAACATAGAGTAGTAGCATTAAAACTAAAAAAGACATTAAAATACCCTTATAAATATGGAAAAGGAGACCATCTCGCTTTATCGTTTTTAGTTTACAGAACTCTTATATTTTATTGATATTATATTGATGTTTCTGGAATGCTAATTTGTTGAACTAAAATCCCGATTTGTTACGTATGGTATGATTTTAAAATTTTAATCATTTTGTATTGTAATGATGACCACTGGGTCAGATATTACTGATTTAATGCAAAATCTCTATTATTTAAGCATATTGTGGCAAATGGACACCGTCCGAAGCCATATCTCTTACAAACACACACAACGCAGAATCTCATTGGCTTTCTTTGGTAACGAATCCTTTTTCTATTTATTTATATGCTCTTTGATTATTTCAACTTCAATAACTGCAAGAATTTGTATTTAAACCAACCAAATGTGTTTCTCTTTTTTCAGAGATTTCACTGACCTTAATCTAGAACAGTGGTCGCCAACCTGTCGATCGCGAGCTACCGGTAGCTCGCGGAGGCAATTCTGGTAGCTCTCACAACGATATTAATTTAAAAAATACAAACTGCAAAAATCAGAGAAGCTTCCGAAAATTCCACAAAAAAATCTAATTGTCATAATATTAAACATAAACAGCGGCAACTTTGCAGTGAGCGATCTGCCGCTGACGCTATCAAGCTAGAATCGGCTATAACCGACCAGCCGGACCAGCGCGTTAGTGTTCGAGAATGATCAGGATTGCTTTGAACGGGATAAATACGCACGGCGCGGCGACATTGCGCTTTACTGAACGCGTAACCAACGTCCAGCGGTTGGGTTAGTAGAGAACAACAAAAAATAATATTATGGCAAGCAGTTGTAAGAAGGTAAAGACATACCACTTTCATTCGGGATGGGAAGAACAATACTTTTTTACAGAAGTTAAAGATAAAAATGTGTGTTTGTTAAGTAATACTTCGGTCTCCGTTGCTAAAAAAGGAAATATTGAGAGACATCATAAAACTGTACATTCTAATTTTGAAAAATCATTCCCACTACATTCTGCCGCCAGAAAGGAGAAACTGAAACAGTTAAAAAAGCAGTTATTTGGACAACAATCAATATTTTTAAGAACAGTCGACAAAAATAAGGCTGCAACGGGCCCGTTCACTTTTATTTTTGAATGTGAATTATTTATATATTTATAAAGATATTAAATTCTTTTGTCTGGTGGTACTTTTCCCGTTAAGATATTTTTGCTAGAAGTAAGGGAATTCCCATAAAATTCTTTCAGTGACTCATTGCGTTAGAAAACCCCTAATTCCCTTCAGATCTCGTATCGGTTAATAGTTAAAAGGGCGCGGTTGTCGGATGTATCGCACCACCATTCCTCTTCTGCATTTATTAAAGAAATTTACATGATAAAAATATATTATTTTTTAAAAATAATGTGTTTATATTTTCAGATAAAGCTGGAAGCTCTACCTTTTTTAAATTTTAATAAAAACAATTAGTATTACTCAAGCTGAATATTACCAGATCGAAATTTTATTTGAGAAAATGTATCTGGTAAACGTGACAACGTTGTAAGTACTTCTAAATAGTGTTGTCTACACACACTTCTAGAAATAAATGCAACGTTGCCACGTTTACCAGATAAATATTGCAAATCAAATTTCTACTTTTTGATTATGGTCTGGTTAATTTTCAGCCTGAGTAATAATAATTGTTTTAATTAAAAAGTAAAAAATAAGCTCCCAGCTTTAAATCTCAAAATATAAGTTCATGATTTTTAGAAAAATAATGGAATTTTACTATTTAAATTACATATATAAATGCAGAAATGCTATATTAGGGATACTTCCGACAACCCCGCCGTCTTTAAGCATAACCGATACGAGACGTGAACGGAATTAGGGATTTTCTGACGCAATGAGTCACTGAAAGGATTTTATGGGAATTCCCTTACTTCTAGCAAACATATCTTAACAGGAAAAGTACCACCAGACAAAAGAGTTTAATATCTTTATAAATATATAATTAATTCGCATTCAAAAATGAAAGTGAACGGGCCCACTGAAGCATCGTACCGTGTGTCCCAGATAATTGCACAAAAAAAGTAACCTTATGAAGACGGGGAAATAATAAAACAGGCGTTTCTAGAAGCTGCTGATTCGTTATTTGCCAACTTTAGAAATAAAGACGAGATAGTTTCAGCTATAAAATCTATGCAACTTTCTGCTAATACAGTGATGAGACGTGTAGAAGTAATGAGCAATGATATTTTTTTACAGTTAAGAACTGACTTAGATAACTGTGTTTATTTTTCACTTCAACTGGATGAATCAACAGATGTCGTTGACACTGCCCATGTGGCCGTATTCGTCAGGATGGATTTTAGTGATTTTACGATTAAAGAAGATCTTTTGAAGTTTATTCCACTGAAAGGACACACTACTGGACATGAGTTGTTTTCTCATTTAAAAAATATTATTTCTTCCGAGAAAATTCCAATATCGAAAATGGTAGGCTTGACAACCGATGGCGCTCCAACTATGGTGGGTTGTGATAAAGGTCTGGTGGCGTTATGTCGTAAAGATGAAACTTTTCCGCAATTTCTCTGTTACCACTGCATTATTCATCAGCAAGCATTATGTAGAAATTTCCTGAAACTAAACAACGTTATGAAACTGGTGGTAAAAATTGTGAACAAGATTAGAGCTCAAGCGTTACAAAGAAGATCGCATTGAAATAAATTGATAACTTTTATGTTGAAACTAAATCAGTCTGACTAAACTCATCTTTAGACAATTAAAACACTGGTCTATGTATTATTACTAAAACCTTTCCCTTTATGAACTGTGGTTTTAATTACATTGTTTCATGAAATTATTTTGCATTATATACCTTGATAATATATTTTTTGAATTTTTGTTGGTTACTGAGACCTATTATAGTTATAGTATTTCGTAAACCATCTCTGTGAGCCGTTTTATTTATATAAAAAAGTATAGTGTATAAAATTATTAATCTGTTTTAGAGAACTACCAAATAGCTAGCCAAAAAGCAACAAAGGTTCTTATAGGATATAACAAGTGATGATGAGTTACAACCTCTTCCTCGTAAAAGAAAGCCATTAAGAAGAATATTTTCAAGTGACGATGATGAATTCGTTATTGATGACGAACCTATTAGTAGGTAAGTACTGCTTTGTCTAGCAATCCTTATTTTTTATTATGAGTAAAATTCATACTTTTGTGACAATGTTATAAGTACATTTCTTTTATTCCGAACAACATTTTTTTCTTCAAATGTCAATAATTATTTTTCACAATTATTAAAAATCTCACCTTTGCCATCAAAAGAGCTTGGGAGTAAAATAATTTTTCCTCTTATCAATATATACCTACCTTATAAAATAATAACATTTCTTCATTTCATTAATTATAAAAAAGTCAGGTTAACCTGGTTTAAAATTCACAATTTTACATTACTTTAAAAATTAGCGTCATAAAATTATTATTAAAATATTAGGTTTTTGACCTATGAAGAAATACTAAATTTTGTGTTAGCTAGGAGCATCTACTACTCTTTAGCCAGGAGCATTTTTCATTGATTTCTCTTGACAGATCTGATTTTATTTATCTTGTTTTGTTTGGTATTCTTCCCCTGCTCTTTTTAGGAAATTGCACTCACTCACTCACTAAAAACTATTTCAGTAGGAACAGAGAATATGTAGAGGAAAAAATATGCCTATAATTCCAGCAACAGATTTTAAAAGAATAGGAACATGACTTTATCATTCAAACTAATGATATATTAGGATTTTGTGCTCGTAAAAGCAATCGAATTGTTCAAAGTTTGACAACGGTGCATAACAATTTTACAGAATAGCAAAAACATAGATCGGGTTACAAATCAACCAAAGTAAAAACCAAACATAGTCTCATCTTATGAAGGCAATATATATGGAATTGAATTAACGGATCAAGCGGTTCAGACATACCTATCCGTACCTAAAAAAAGTGATACAAGAAGTATTTCTTTAATTTAATAGACATGACCGTGTTCAATTCATTGATTGTATTTAATCGCCTTCATCTAGAACACATGAGTTATCTTACTTTTCGTGAGAAGGTAACGCGACTGATTCCTCCAACCCAAAAAAAAAACTAAAGATAAACCTACTATAAGGTGCAAAATTTGTTGAAAACAAGTAAATCGTAAAGAATCCAGACACCAATGCGTAAGGTTGCTTTATGAACGGTCTGTGTTTTAGGACTTACCACGAAGTTATCAATTTTAGTTTTCTTTAAAAATTTCAATTAATATTTTTTAATACATAATTTTTTCTGTATTAATTTCTTTTTATTGTATAAAAAAGTTTTTACTTGGTTTTTTGGTAATTTTGGTAAATGTGACAATAAAAATATATAAAAAGTTAACTTAATTGTTTGTTATAATTTTTGACTAGTCTATTGAATTAGGCATTTTAACGACCTGTTATAATGCTGCCAGTGCGAACTGACAGTTTAGATATGGCAACCATGTGGGTCTCTTGTCATTGACAGGGCCAATGATAAATATATGGTAATATAGATTGCTCAAATCGGGTCGTTTGCGAGCGTCCATATTGGCTGGCAAGCATTCATAAGTTTGAATCGGTTTAGCAAAAATATGTTTCAAAACCAATTTTTAGCATTTAAATATATAAAAAAAATGCCTACATTTTTACTTTAAGGCTTATGTTTATTTTTTAAAACATGGGTGATCAATCTATAGAATCATCTATATCATTTACCCTATCAAACCACCAGGCCCACAGTATTGCTCTTATGTGCCTCTTAGTTGCCTGTAATTTCAAATGGGCAGCCATTTTGTTTGGAATGCCTAATTATACACATCTGCTGAATGATTGGCTTTGGACTTTAGTTGTCAAGTAATGAATGGCAAGGAATGGATTATTTACATTTTTAATTAACAAAAAAATTAAATTAAATTACTTGCTATTTAGTTACATGTCATATATGAATGTTAATATCAACGATATTTAGAAGTTATTTATCGTAATTTATTTAATCTTATGGGATAAAAACATCGTGTGTGTACAAAGAAACATCAAAGAAATCTTAACTTCGCCTTCTGGCTTCAAAAGTAAGTTTTTAAAAGAGACAACCTAATTTAAGTATATTGTATTTTATATGTTGAAACTGTTAATGTTTTCTAACTTTATTTATACTTTTATAAATAACTTGTTACCTTTTATAAACTATTATTACTGTGGTAATACCCGTCGATCTTGAGACACGTTAATTTCTATATAAAAAAAATAAATGAAAGTTTACAATATAAATATTTAAACCTAACAAAAGATTGTACAATACATTGCCATGATTCCGCCTATCCTGTAGCGTTGGCGTCGAAAAAGTATACGAAAAGGTCTTAGAAATGTGACCTCGATGGTACTGGGATGATAAAAACAATTTAGATTGTCAAGGGGTATTTAGAATAATTGTCAATTAGAAATGAATTTTGAATGTTAAAAAGAAGAAAAGATTGTTAAAATAATTTATAAAACAATTGGGAAGTTAAAAGAAACTATCAAATGTAAAACAAACAATTTTATTAAAAAGGAATTAGTATTATAAAAAACAAGATACAGAACAGAAATAAAGCAAGAGGCACAAATCAGGAAACAAAGCAGGAGGTAGAGTAAAAGGGATCAGGATAGTAGAGCAGATGGAAAACATACTGTAGGAGTTGGAGCAGGTGTTGGAGATGTAGTGAAAGTAGAGAAAGATAAGAAGAAGATACATTTTTTTTTATCAGAAATCAAATATTCATTTTAGTTGAAATTTAGTTGAAATTTATCTTCACTGTTCATATAAAACTGATTCTGGTGGCTCTCCTCCACCAATTTATATACAAATTGGTGGT
The DNA here is from genome assembly GCA_927349885.1 of Psylliodes chrysocephalus. Taxonomy (NCBI): domain Eukaryota; kingdom Metazoa; phylum Arthropoda; class Insecta; order Coleoptera; family Chrysomelidae; genus Psylliodes; species Psylliodes chrysocephalus. The sequence goes on from OV651813.1 coordinate 15,671,692, forward strand.
CTAGAATGCTCCTTCACCAAAATTGCCAGAAGGTACCAGAAACGTTATCACGTTATATTTAGACTAGAAATAGTATCTCGTTGACTCTGGAATGTTCGCGAAAGTGTCTCCACCATAGGTTTGGTCTTAAGGGGTTTAATTATGTATAATAAGCGGACAAGTTGAGCCTCAAAGGCCAAACAATACAGAGAGGGACTTGGAGTATTAGAGCATGACTGAATAATGAAATGGCTCACATTACACTACTTACAGTCAGCTTGAAATTTGAAACTAGGAAAAAATATCCTGTGCCAACTTTATTTAGGGTTATAAATAAATATGAATAATTTGATTTTTCTTAAAATTTGCATTTAAACATTGTTGTATACCATCGCTTAAATACATCATTTAAAAGTGAATTCTGATAATAAATAAAACATGAAAACTATACACAGAAACACACTTTATAGGGAACCGATATTTCAAACGTGTAAAAGCTTTTAAATGGCGTTGTACCTACCTGCTATAAGTAAAAAAATCTTATCGCAGCCTTAACAGAACTAGATACAGCAAGAACCTGTACAGGATTGCCAGATATGTCCAGAGGAGTGCTAAACGCGCTGCATATGCATATAAATCACACTGGCAAAGATAAAACGCCAAAATATCAAATATCCCAACCCTCTTTTGTATTTAACTTCCCGATTTTCCAAAGCTTTCCGTGGCTGTTTTGGGAAAATTTATGTGGGAGACATGATATAATTCAAGAACTCATATATAAAATGGGATAGAAAAAACAGTTTGAGAGAAAGACGTAAATTGGCCGTTTTAAATTTATTAAAGGAACCCCTATCTTTCCCTCGATCGGGGGATTGTGGTTGGAAATCGCTTTGTCCCTAACATGGGATGAAAAGCCGGAAAAAAATTGATGAAGTATAATATTAACTGCTTTTTGAAGTAATATTTATTAAACTAATTTAAGTGTTGTTATGGGTCCTTTAATTATTGCACTTGATGGTAAATGGAAATTAAGAAAGTCAAGAGGTATACAAGAAGTTTTTTAAAGACCACTATACAAAAAACTGTTTCCGCATTAGTTACTACTTATAAACATGACAATTTTTCACAATACTACGATTATGTGACGAATGTTTGACAGCTATCCGCAAACTAGAAAAAATTCAAAGAACAGCATGTCTCAACAAAACAGGAAGCATGCAAATCATATCAACTAGAGCCATGGGAAACATTCTGTCTCACTCTCTTTAATATTTATATCAAGGAGGTTGCCCTTATGACAATGACACGACTCCACACGGTTAGACTAGAACCTGATGTAGGATCTTGTGAGACGAGACGTCGCTTTTGGCAGAAGGAGCTTAATACGCTTCCACTACTTCAAGCAAACATGGACTCTATATCACTGAGATATATCTTCCATAACCCATATAAAGTTAAAACGAAACAAATAGAAGAGCCAGTAGCGGAAGGCACGATTAATATGTACATTAATGGTTCTAAAACAAAACAAGGCTCAGGATGTAGGATATACTCCAAATCCTTAAATCTAAATATAAAATGGGCTGTGATGTGAGCAATAGTGACAGTTCAAACCGAGCTCACGGAGATTCTTATAGCAGCAAAAGAAGTTACCAGACACAATATTACTGGAAGGAACGTGCTCATCTATACAAAAAGACAAGCACTACTTGTCCTGGACAGACCACGAATTTACTCAGGGTTAGTACTAGAATGTCATGAAGCTTAGCCGAATAGTTACCTTGAGATGGGTCAATGGTTACGCCACATTCAAAGGTAACCGTCTTGATGGAGAGGCTAGCTGCGAGCTTACTGTGCATTGATATACTCGCAACAGTTAAGCAGTGAGTCGGGTCACGTCTTGGATGCGTGACCGCTGGGAGGTTCTTTCATGGGACGTGTCATCATGGGACTCATCTGACTAGCGGTTAACCATCGACGACGGGAAATGAATGACGATGAAAAATGGGAGTGTTTTGATGAATAAGAAAGTAGTAAGACTTTTAAATAGTAGTTTTCGTGCCGCCAGGCTATATACGGATTAGGGTGTAGCACGGGAGTTTCGAAGGATGTAAAACTAAACAAAAAAACTGCCTTTCTGATTCATTAACCAAAAAGGTAGCCAACTAAATACTTTTTGACCTGGTTCTTCTATTGGACTGATAACATCAGTAGTGGCAGACCTAATTAATGTTCTTATGAAATTCAAAGAAAGATGGGATGAAATAAGAAACTGCAGAGTTGCCATGTAGCTTAAAAGTTATCCTGACAACACTATAGAAAACAAATACTTGACTATGACTAGACAAATTCTACGCTCGATCACAGGCATTCTGACTGGACATTGTCAAGTACGAAAGCATATCCATTGCATTAGGTTGTCAAGAGTACGCATTCTGCAGGGGGTGTGAACAAGTAGTTGAGATCATCGAGTATATCCTCTATGATTGCTTGACGCTTTCGTTTATTAGTAGATTTGTGTTCGTCGAAAATTGGCTAACACTGGCCGATATAAGAGAAGCTCCTCTTGGCGACATTGTCAACTACAAGAAATCTGTAGGCTGGCTCACGAGCTAGGAGGTGCTCATCAATTTGCTCTAGTGCTCTAGTGACGCTTAAGTGCCAGACAGAAGTATCAAATATTTGAGGTAAAGTGACGTAAGAGTGTGCGAAGAAACAATTTTATTTTCATTGTGTACAGTAATTTTTGTTTTAGATATATGTCTATCAATGTTCCATAGACCTAAAAATAAACCGAAATTTATCAGACACCTCCAGATATTAAAAACAATACTAGTGAATCCTCTTATTACCCTGTATGGTTTTCACTTAGGATGAACCAAATAAAATTTCTTTAAAACTTATCTACAGCTCTATTGACTTATCACATATTTTACTGTTACTTAAGGTACTATAACTGAACTCAAATATTTTACGAGTATATTATTAAATTTTCTGATTCCATAACTTTCATCTATTACGTAGAACTTCTTTAAATTTTCCTATGTACAAGTTTTGTCTTACTTTTGATTGTACCCTATTGCCCGAGAAACAATTTAGAATTTTTTTTTTAATTCTTCTAAATTCTCACAGTTTCAATTTTTATTCCACCATAGAGCTGCGTGTCTTTTCATGAGTTTTCCTACCTATTTCTTCCATATCTTGTTTTTTTTGCTAAATTTTCTTACATACTTCATTGGATGTATCCTACTGCCTCCAAGAAACTGTACTTTATTTTCACCTTCATTACCTACAATTATAATTTTCTGTCTACTTTAAAATTAATTTATCTTTAGTCAGCCTTTATTTGCTGTGAAGGTCAATGTATTATCATACGTGACCGGTCCTGCTCTATAGCGCGACGCCTAGTCTACATCGATACATTCGAGAGAATTCCATAGAGCACTTTGTACACGTACTCATAAAAGAAGCGAAGGTTTGCGATTTGTCCCCAACCGTCTAAAGATCACCGACTCAACGCCCGGAGTTGTTTGGAATATAATATTTCTAATATAAATGCACTCTTTGTAGATCAGTGTTACTCAAAGTGTGCTCCGCAAAGCATTTGTGGGGCTCCGCGAAGAAAATAATAGTCGTAACACAAAAAAAGAAGCAGTACTATCGCCACAAAAGGCAGCGACTTGGCTTGAGGCCTTTTTTTAAGTCACTAAGAGGAAGAAGGATATGATTTTGCTTGAGGACCTTCTGTTAGGACTCCGTCAAATATTTCGCTTTTCAAAAAGGTTCTGTAGCTAAATGAGAACCACTATTGTAGATAGTTAGGTTTCAATTTAATGTTGTAAGTAAAGATAAATTGTAATAAATTGTGTTATATTAGTGCCTAAGTAATAAATAAATTAATAAGTACTTTATAAATAAATTAAACAATCGTTACAGTTTACCCCTCATTATCTTAAATGTCTCGTTTTAATTTTTCTAGATTCTTGTCTACTCTTCTTTCTACAGCATTAATAGCTAGTTCCACTTCTTTCATAGTTTATTCTATATGTCTTTCTGCTTCTTGGATGTTTTAATGTTTTATTTAGCATATAAACGAGATATACCATGATTGACTTTTGTTAATTAATTTTCAACATATTTAAATATTAAGATTTACGGGCCTTGAATGCGAAAACACCCTATATTATGCTGAAAAAGATATTTCTGTTTTACAATTTTTACTCTAGAAAGTCAATATTAGTTAAGAATAAAATAATATTCTCGAGGAATAGTGTACAAAAGATTTTTCGATTTCCAACTTTCGAGATTGCATTTTCGAGAGCTTATTCAATTTACCCGTTGTAATCCACTCTCTTATCATATAATTCCTTTTCACGCGTGAAAAGATAGAGGAAATCTATTTCAGGATTCCAATGAAGCAACATAATATCAAACTGCCAATAAGCTTCCTATAGGATATAATGCTTCAGTGTCTACACCTTATATGGACCATTTACCAGGGTAGCGATAACCTTATATAGCGAAGCTATCTTAGGGAGAGGCGTTATGTTCATAGAAATTTTATCTGCTGTGTGCATGCATTTGACTTTTCCATTAAAGTTTGTAACAAATTTTTTATTGCCGGATCGATGGATTTGATGTTGATGTGGAAGCGCCGAGAGAAGTGGATCTATAATTTTTAGTTCATCATATTATATTGTTATTTATAGAATGCTTATTTATTGTTTATTTGCATGTATCATTATAAGTTTTTGTAATAGTCTTATACCATAGTTTTGACGATAACTACCAAACAATAAATCTTAGGTGACAAAAATTTAAAAAAAATATCAATTATACTTTCATTTATATTTCATTAATTTATTTCATGTATAGTTTTGAGCGAATTATTATTAATATTAATAATATTAAAAATAATTAAAATCATAATAATAAAATAGTTTTTCTTATTTGACAGACGTTATTTGACGAAAGGCCTGGGTTGCGAATGGGTTACTTGCTTCAATCAAAGAAAAATAGATTAAATAAAATTAAAAAAACATTTAATGAACGAAATAAAATTATTATCAAAAACTACAGAAATCAACAAAATTTTTTGATAAGAGAAGCAAAAAGAAGATATTTTAGTGAAAAAATCGAAACAAACCGGTACAAAAATTTAAATCTTTGGAAGTGCATCAAGAAAATGTCAAAATAAACAAAAGAAAAATGAATCAATTTCTCAAATAAAAACAATATACGCTGATATTTCTAATAACAAAAAAATTAAAGCGGATATAAGAGGAATATAGAAAAATAGGAAAAAGAATGTGAATTATGTTGTTATTATCATTTCTATAAAATTGATCCAAATCTTGACCCTATATCCCAAGCAGCAAGGTGCCGTCATTATGACGTGATTTTTTGAGTTTACTCGTCAGAAACGTCACTATCCCAATTATTGACGTTAATTTGACGTTGATTTGCAACGTTAATTAGACGTCAATACAGACTCGTCATTATAACGTAATTTTTTAGTATTAATTTATCTGAAATACAATATCCCAATCAGTAACGTGTATTTGACGTCGCAATGATCACATAAAATAGACGTAAATTAGAATTCGTCATAATTACGTTATTATTTCGTATATTTTTGGTAATGTCATATTGTCAGTTGTCACTTGTCATTGTTGTTTCCTGTTTCCTCCATCTTCATGATTCTCGTGAGTTACAGTCGTGACCTTGTAAACGTAATGTATTTTTAAATTGTACTTTATTTGATAAGATTTTTTAGAAAAAGGTAAAAATAGAATGTGACAAAATAATAAAGAATATTAAACCGCATTTGGTATTTTACAGAGGTATTGCATTGCTGAGTTTGAAAAACCGGATGATGACGGTCTGTCGGTGGTGAGGTAAGCGGAAAGAGGCTGACGCTATGTAAAAAACCAGTCTTTTGGCCGACTTTATAAAGAAATATAATATAAGACTGGTGAGTAATGTTATACTTTTATTTTTTTATTATGAATTCTTTGAGGGTATTTTTTTAATAGTTTATTTATAAATAAAAGATTTGTAAAGGGCCACTTGATTTAGATACCTATTATCATCTCACAGAATATATGATCTCTTTTTTTTATTATCTTTTATTATAAACTTAGACTATAATATGTAGGTACACCTCTGAGAAGGTAGTTTCTACAACTAGATACGTAATTTACTTTCTATTTTTAAGAATTTTCAGTGATATGTATTTTAATAGTTCTTTTATTTTAGATAATAATGATAAGTGATGTAAATTAAAAAAGTCTACATTCCAAGGCTGATAGGGTATTTACTAAAAGAAAACAGGTTCCAACTAGAAAGCTGTCATTTGATGACGAAATCGTAAAGCATGCTCGCCCACCCCATATTAAAATCAAATCTACAATTTTAGGTATGTTGTCAGTTCCTCTAATATTCTTTTGTCCTTTTATTTATTTTGGTTTCTTACTCATGACTTTTTTATTTACCAGTGTAATTTATATTTTATAATATATTTTTCATGTGTTTTTTGGATTAAATAAATAACTTTTATCTGCTTAGTATTTTTAATAATTCTGTCCAACCTTGAAACACCCAATATAGACGTTACTTTGACGTTAGGTAGATTCGTGATAATGACGTCAATTTGCCTAGCCTAGGACACCCGATATACACGTTACTTTAATGTGATATCGATTCGTCAAAATGACGATATGGAATGACGTCATTTCGCTGTGACATTCTCACGTTACTATAACGTTATTTTCACGTCATCAAATGACGTAACGCACACCAAAAAATCACGTCATAATGACGGCATGATGTTGCATGGGATATTTTATATTACTGATTAAATAAATTATAGAGTACCAATACACTAATACACTTTTATTTAATATTGAAACAAATTATATCATTAACATTATCTAAATTCATATACAATCCAAATTAATAATCCTCTTGGTCATATATACAGTTCTTTCATTTTATATTATTAGTGGGTTACATAAAAGAAGAATAAATTTTAAATCCAAGATAATACATTTTCCTACGACCATTTAGAAAAGTGGCACCAATCACACGCGTGTGAATAAATTTACTTTCTACACGTGTGTCAATATGAATCTACTTTACGCATAAGCTGTCAAATGAGTCAGACATTTAATTTCCAATTTTAATGATGTCCATTTTAATAGTAAAATCGATTTGATGATGCAATTGTAATCATTAATTTTTAAAAATAAATCTTAGATATTTTTCTTTAACATGGGACCTAAACCTATGGCCCTGTGGTTCTGTGGACATGTAGCCCTATGGACCTGTGACCCTGTGGCTATGAAATATATGTTTGATGCTCAACCATACCTTGGTAAACATACAGACACTAATGGAATCTCATTGGATGAGTATTACGTAAAAGAGTTGACCAAAACCGTAGCATCACAATGGACAATTCGTTCACTTCCATCACTTTGACTGACCAGCTCTTACAGCTTCCTTATAACCTAACAATAATAGGAACCTTGCGTCAGAACAAGCGTGAAGTGACACCAGAAATGGTTTACATTAAAGGCAGGGTAGTTGACAGCTCTATATTTTGGCTCTATTGTTTGTCAAACAACCAGAGGTAATTTTACTCTATAATAAAACCATAGATATAGAAACCAGAAGATGTAACCACTGTGATCGACAACAATCAGTCACATTCTAAGCTAATGTGGTGGATAAGATTACAGTTGATTTACCACATTGCCAAGTCTATCTAAATTACTTTCTAATAGTTTTCAGCAAATACGAAACCTCTAATATTCCTGTTAAATATTGTTAATATTAACTGAATTAATAAGTACGTGTAAGATCGGGTTGAAGCAACTTTTGAAATACTACAAACCAAATATAATCTTTGTTAATCAATTATATAAAAAATAAGTACAGTGATAATAAAAAAATCGGCCTAAACGTGGCAACCGCGCTTAGCTGCATCCCATTCATAAATTGTTCATGACTCATGACGCTTTACTATCGTTTTTGTACAAGGTTAAGTAGTATCAGTTGTCAAATCGTCTTTATTGTTTCTTATACTTTTTGGACAATATTAAACATTTTATTCTGCAAATATGGTTAGAAAGTGTGAAGTATGCAAAGAATTGTATTATCTAAATCCAAATTTATTGTTCTACAAGTAAGTTTAAATTGAAGTAAATTATAGGTTATATTTTTTAATCATTGGCGTATCTGTAATGTATAAAATATTTGTACATTTATAAACAAGCATATATTTATTTTTTCTTTTTAAATTATATTTAAAATTGATACTAATAACTGTTTCAGGTTTCCTGCAAATTTTAAGAGAAAAAAGCTTGGTTTGGTATTTTGGGAATCAATTTGGAACGGGTGCTCTAGCCATTTTGGGAATAGCAATTTCTTATTTACATCGAATGACCTGAAATATTTGAAAAATGATGCTAGTTCAAAACAAGTTAATCTTCCTAATACCTCAAGGTAATCATAATGTAAATATATCTTCTTTTGCACCCTCAAAGTATGTGATTGCATATCATTAAATATTTATTCCTTTTATTTATGAATGGGTTGTGGTAGATGTGAATAAAACAAAAGGAGGTGTAGATGCTCATGATCAAATGTGTGGACACAGGAGCTGTAGCAGAAAAACACGTAGGTGGCCCCAGTGTATGTTTTATGGTATGCTCAATAGGAGATATACAGAGGCATGGATTATTTTTAATAACAATTTACAAAAAGTGTGTGAAAAAACTCTTACTAGATAAGAATTTATGAAAAACTTCAAGAGAAACTTTCGAGGCCGTGGCTAGAGCAGCGTTTTAAACTGCCAACTTTGCAACGTTCACTTAAAGTTCTGATTAGTGATATTCCACTTCAGGAACTTCAAGAGGAATCTCCAGCAGCCAAACGAACCACTTGTTATATTTGTCTTTCAAAACAAAAAACGACGAATGACGTCATTATGTTGTGCGTTCTGCGCAGAGCATCACGCATGCTGTTGTGGTAATTGCTTTAATAAAGTGATTTTTTTCGTCGAAATTACATTTTTTGTATCTTTAACGAAACACTTGTCTAAATCACCATAATAAAAAATTGTAAATTTTACGAATGATTAGTGTTTGAAGTATATTAAGATAAGGTTAGTAATCTAGGGTTAATGGGATAATATGTACAAGTATGTAGTATTACATATTAATAAATCGCCATTGTTGATATGGACAATCGAATTCTCTTTTTGGAAATCCGTCTTTCCTCGAAAAATTTAAGAATTATTTAAACTTTAAACATAATTTATTTTATTATTTAAAATTAAGGGATCCACCAAAATTTTTCGAATGTATTTTGTCGAATCCTATTTTTTCGAATGCTTAATTTTTGAATGACTAAATTTTCGTATGCAACTTTTCGAAAATAGTTTTTCAAATAAATTAGTTTTTGAAAATAATTTTTTGAATGAATAATTTTTCGAAAATAGGTTTTTCGAATGAGATATTTTCTAATGTCAAATATTTTTGAAAGCAATTATTGCCAAATCAGGTTTTAAAATTTTAGATCAACCAACAACAATATTTATTTAAACAACTTAGAAACAATTTGTACAAAAATAAGCATAATATTGCACCCAGGTTCGAATCCCACCGTTGGCCGGGATTTTCTAATTTAATTTTATTATTTAAAATTAATTCTGATGCCTTGGTAAGATTCCCCACTCGACCATTCACTGTTGGGTTCGACTGCTAAGGTCATTAGCAGTCGATGCCAATGACACAAAAAAAAATAATAATATTGCAATATTAATAGCTAAATAACTAAAGCATTATTTCTTATATGTTGTTCTATTTAGTTATCATCCATATCTTCTGTGAAACTTGATACGATATGTTTAATTTGAAAGTTGTGTTTTCGAAAAAATATAACTTCGAAAAATTAACAATTCGAAAAATTAGATTCGAAAATTTAGCATTGGAAAAAATAGGATTCGAAAAAATGCATTCGAAAAGTTTTGGTGGACCCAAAAATAAGTTATATGAATATCTATCAGCTTTAGGTAGACAGGTACTATTTTACAGGATTTGTCCTATTTAAAATGGAGGATGTCCTTATTGTGTTCTATCTGTACCTAGAAACCGACATTCCAGTTTTAAAAAGATCCATGCTACGCTTTCATATAACAATAGCAAAAACGAAAACCACAATAAAACATTCAAACAGTGCTGACACTGTCATATCTGTATGAACGACATATTGTGGGCTTGCATTTTATTGAATCAGAAATGCAAATAAAGCATAAATTTTCGTTCGACCTCGTAACGAATTCCCTAAATTTTCGAGAACAGCGAAACCAGTCGGTCTATAAAGTCAAAAGCCATGAATGAAGAACAAGCAATACCTTTCCGCAAAATGAATTATGCGGGAGCAAGTTTACTGCCAGCCCTCATTTATAGAAGGTTATAAAATAATATTGTCATCGTCTTTTCGAAACGACTCCGAACTTCAGCCTCCACTTCTGACGACCGCAAATTTTAACAACTTTCAAACTGTTTACGTAGTGATGAAATTAAATTAGGGACAACGGTTTTGCAGGCACGAAATAACACACAAATATGTTCCCGTCCTTTGAAATGAAGTCCAACAATTGTCCTCTGAGGAATTCTATTTTCCCTGTCTCGCCCTATTTTCGATGCAAAATATTTTTCGTTGAGTGAATTAGAGTCAGGTGCGGGTCAGACGACATTTTGTATAACCGCAAAACGGCCGTTACTGTCACAGAACTTAAGAGGAATAAATTTGATGTAATTTCTCAGTCAAAGTCACGGTAGATCCTATTTAATACGTGATGTTTAATGCTTGTGGACTGTATCTTTGTTTCGTGGATTCAAAATACTTGGGAAATCTCCAAAATTTATTTATACGAAATCTATCTGACAATTCATATATTTTTGACATACCAATACATAACTACCATACTTGAAGTGGCGTGCAAGATTACTTATTCGGTATAAATTTACCTATTTAATTAAACATGCCGGCCACCTTGAAAGACTTGTGCTTTCAAAACAAATAATAACAAACAATTAAAATTATGTACACATTATCGTTAAATGTCTATAGGTAAAATACAAATTTTTAAAATTGAACGATTTAAAATGTGTCCATTTGCCAATCTTACTGCTACTACTCTCATAATTCCATCCTTTCCAGGAAACAACTTGTGAATTCTTCCCATAGGCCATCGTAATGGAGGTAAATTGTCTTCTACTAAGACGACTAGCGATCCTTCTTTAACTGAAGTTCCCGGAGTGTTCCACTTATATCGTTTCTGGAGTATGCTAAGATATTCTCGTGACCAACGACTCCAGAACTGTTGGATTAGTTGCTGAACTCGTTTGTATCGTGACATTAATGTTAGCTTCTCTCTTGCTACATCTTCTTGTGGTACCGACTTAAGTGAGTCACCCAGAAGGAAATGAGAAGGAGTTAAAGGAAGAAAGTCATTTGGATCATCAGATAAAGGTGTCAATGGTCGAGAATTAAGACATGCTTCAATTTGTGTTAAGATGGTATAAAGTTCCTCGTATTTAACAAAGCTATCCCCTAATACGCGTCTTAAATGAAATTTACAGGCTTTTACAGCCGCCTCCCAAATGCCTCCCATGTGAGGTGACTTGGCAGGAATAAAATGCCATCTTATCTCTTCATTTGCCAATTTATTAACTATTGTGGATTGGTGCTCATGATTTTGAAAAAGGTTGTAAAGTTCTAGAAAATGATTATGCGCTCCTATAAAGTTAGAGCCATTGTCCGAGTAAATGTCACTAGGTTTACCACGTCGAGATACAAATCGTTTGAATGCATTTAAAAACCCTTCCGTTGTTAAATCCATCACCAATTCGATATGTACTGCTCGCACTACCAAACAGACAAAAATACATATATATGATTTAACAAACTTTGCGTTACGTGTTGATCCTTCTTTAACAAGTATGGGACCAGCATAGTCTACTCCACATTTAGAAAATGGTCGAGCAGGAGTAATTCTATCACTGGGAAGATTTCCCATAAATATTGAGGAAGGTTTAGGCTTAACCTTGAAACAAATTATGCACTCTCTAATAACTCGCTTAACCAATAATTTTCCTTTTATTGGCCAATATTTCAGACGGATTATTGATAATAGGGCTTGGGCTCCAGCGTGCAAATTTTGAAGATGTTGTGATCTAATAATTAAATATGTCAAAGGATGATTATAAGGAAGAATAATTGGATATTTATGCTGGTAATCTAGATTTGCATGTTTTAGTCTTCCACCTACTCTTAACAAACCGTCTTGATCAAGAAATGGGTGCAGATTTACAATGTTACTAGCTGTTAATTTTTTAGATTTGGTTAACGCTTGTAATTCTGCATAAAAATGTTCGCGTTGGGCTATGGAAATTAATCTATTTAAAGCAACTGTCATTTCCTCTACCACAATAGTTTTACTCTCAAAATAGGTTTTATTTAACAGTATTTCTTTAAACCGCAAAATTCGCGCAACAACTCGCTGTAATTTATACAAGCTTGAAAACCTATCAAATAAGTTTAATGTCTCTATTTTTTGTGATACCAAGGTTACTAATTCAGCTGATTTCGGTTCTACCTTTAATTCGGGTAATTCAGAAATATTTTTTGTAAGGTACGGATTAGTTTTTACAGAATCTATAGATTTATTTATAAGAAAGTCCGGTCCGTGCCACCAGATGCGATTATTAACCAATTGTTCAGGAGCTATTCCTCTTGAAATTATATCAGCTGCATTATTTTTGCTAGATACATGTACCCATTCGTTAAATTTTGTTAATTCTACAATTTTCATAACTCGATTAGCTACAAAGGTTTTTAATTTCTGCGGATCGATTTTCAACCAACTTAGCACAACTGTTGAATCGGAATAAAGTGTAATTCTATCAATTTTAATATTAATATAATTTAAGACAGTATGAGCTAATTTAGCTAGTAAATACGCAGCTAATAATTCAAGCCTAGGAAGTGAAATAATTTTTAACGGGGCTACCTTGGATTTAGCACATAAAAGATTTGAAAAGCGCTGACCGTGAGAATTTTCTGAAACAAGATAAATACAGGTTCCATATGCCTTTTCAGAGGCATCACAGAAGCCGTGAAATTCAATTCGCGTTGGATAATCGCAAACAACATGCCGTTGTAGTTGTATATCATTCAAATTGTTTAGGTGCACTGAAAACTGTAACCAATGATTTGTTAATTCATCATCAAGAGTATCATCCCAATCTAATTTTAATTGAAATAGACGTTGAATAATAATTTTTGCTTGTATCATAGCTGGGCCTATTAATCCAAGCGGATCAAAAATTTTTGAAATCGTTGAAAGTATTGTACGTTTCGTGACAACTTCATGATGGTGAATATTTACCGAGAACTTAAAATTGTCTGATTCGGGCAACCAGATTATGCCTAAAGTTTTTAATTCTTTTGCTTCCGAGTTAATTGTATAATGTTCGATATTTTTTCCGTCCTTAGCAATAGACTCAATTATTGAAAAATTATTAGAATTCCACTTTCTTAATGGAAATCCTGCCTTTCCGAGAATATTAGTTAATTCGTGATACACTTCTATTGTTTCTTGTTCTGTGTCAAAACTTGTTAATAGATCATCCATATAAAAAGAATTTAATATTATTGAACTACTACGTGGAAATTGTTTATAATTATCATAAGCTATCTGATTCAAACAACGAGTTGCAAGAAAAGGTGCACTTGAGGTGCCGTATGTTATTGTGTTTAATTCGTATAACTTAATAGGTTCATTTTCGTTTTTGCGCCATATAATTTGTTGATATTTTCGATCATTAGAACATACTAATATTTGACGGTACATCATCTTGACATCGGCATTTAAAACAAACTTTCTGAGCCGTAAACGCAAAACTATTGCCACAATAGTATCTTGGACCGTTGGACCTATCATTAAATTATCATTTAATGAAAGACCGGTGCTAGTTTTAGCCGAAGCATCGAATACTACGCGACATTTCGTGGTAATGCTATGCTCCCGAATTACTGGATGATGAGGCAAAATAGAAATCATTTTATTATCATTTAAGGAAAGTTCACCTTTGAATGACATATGCTTTAACTGCTCATATTCTTCCAGAAATTCAGTGTAGCTTGCCTTTAAATTTGGATCGTTTCTAAACCGCGATTCCAACCCATAAAATCTTTTTAAACACGTTTTTCTCGAATCTCCCATGTATTTTGCGATATCATTTTTAAATGGAAGCCTAACGATAAATCTACCTTCTTCATTGCGGATTGTAGTATTTACAAACAATTCTTCGCATTGGATTTCTTCTTGCGATAGAATTTTCTGTTGAGGAATCTCCTCTATTTCCCAAAACCTAGTCAAACTTTTCTGTAATTGCTCATTAGAAATACATAAATGACATGTAACGTTAGATTGTAGCGATTCCTTTTTTAGGGCTGATTCGTAAATGTCCATTGGACCTGATATTATCCACCCAAACACGGTTTCTATAAGTATCGGCAAACGATATCCTAACTTTATTTTGCCATCTAAAACTAAATCATAAAAAGTTGTAACTCCTATCAAGAGGTCAACTGGTTTTTGAATATTAAAGTCATCATTAGCTAGAATAACTGATTTTGGTATATTAAGGATATTTTTATCAAAAGATATTAGCGGCAAATTAGACGTGATATTAGACATAACCAAAAAACTCATTTTAATTTTGTATTCGTTTACGCGAGATTTTAAGATTGCAGTTACCTTATGTTTTAAATTTACCAGATTTTGATTTATTCCTGCAATCGAAAATTCAAATTTTTGACAATCTAAATGCAAACGTTGACATAGATCCTCTGTGATCAAATTTACTTGACTACCTGTATCTAGTAATGCTGTAGCTTCATGCCAATTATTATACCTATCCATAATAAGAAGTGTTACTGTTGACAATAAGACCTGTGATATACCTATGTTGGTGTTTACAACAGAACAAGCAGCTTCTGAAATCTCATTATTAGCTATCTTACTGTTAATGTTAGTTACTTCGTGACAATCTATTGGTGTACGTGAAGGTCCGGGTACATTTTTTAACGCGTTTTCATGTGATAAAGAACTACTTGTTTTATTTACTTTTTCCCTGTTGTCATTGCGATTGGATTTAGCAATATTTTCATCATTGTGAAGTGCGGTATTGTGTTTACTCCCACACCTCTTACAACCACTTGATCTGCAATACATTTTTACGTGACCTGCGCGAAGACAATTTGTGCATAATTTTAAACTTCTTATCTTATTATATCTATCGTGAGTTGACAAATTTAGAAACAATGGACAATTAAACAAATAATGATTATTACTACACATCTGACAGCTGATTTCTTTCGTGATAGTATAAACCTGATTTAAATTGCGATTACTAGAAAAGGAACTGAACCTATTTTCTTTTGGTTTATTGTCTTTATTTTGTGCTTGTAAATAAGTTTTATCATTATCAGCTTTATCATTTTGTCTTTCTTCTAATCTAAAACATTTTTTGTTTAGGAATTCAATCAAGTCTGTCAGTTTGGGCAATGTATTCTCATCCTGTATATTATCCCACTCGTTTTTAGTGGCGTTATCTAACTTTTTTAAAATAATTAAAACTAGTATTATATCCCAATGTTCAGTTGGCTGTTTCATCTTTTCTAAAATATTAACGTGGTGGTCAACTGAATCTAACAATTTCCTGATACATGTGTAATTTTGTTTTGAAACTTCGGGCAGATTAAACAATAAACCCTTCACATGGTGCATGATAATATGTCGCTTATTTTCGTATTTTTTCTTTAATAAACTCAACGATAATTCATAATTTGTTTCAGTAGTATCGATATCTTGTATGGTTCTAAAGGCGGCATCTTTACAACAGCCTTTGAGATAAATAAATTTTTGTGTATTTGACAAATCGGACCTGTCGTGTACCAATGATTTAAATATGTCAAAGAAGCTTTGCCATGTTTCTATTGTGCCGTAAAATTTTGGCAAATCAATATCGGGTAGTTTAACAGTTGACGCTACAGATTGAATTGGTGTTGGAACAACTGAGGTTACTATTGTTTGCTTTTTAATTAATTCAGACGCATTACTCGAACATTTGAAAAACCTAGATTCTATAATATCGCGTTCTTTTAAGAACTCTTCCTCTTTGTCTAAGAGTTCCAATTTCGATTGAATAATTTCAAATTGTTCAAAAGCATTTTCTATCGCCTTTAACCTAGTGTCTATTTCGATAATAGCACCTTGATTATTTTTGTCTGATAAGAATTTTTCAAATCGCGTCAGTTTTCCCTTAAAAATCCCCCTTTCATGTTTAATTTTAGTTATTTCCGTTTCAGATTCAGTCATTTTAATAATAAAGTGAAATTAGATTAATTAACGTGATTAAATTATGAGTGATGATATTACGATTGATAACGAGACAATTCTACCACCTAAGTAGGGAAATAACGAGAAAAGCCAATGGAGACTTATAGAGTAAAGAAATGAAGGAACCGACTCACTTAGTCTCTGTTCGCAATGAATTAATTGAAGACTGGTATGCTAGTATTTTTCGTACCTGCACGTAATCTTCATCTACTTGGTATCTATAGGTCGTGAATCTTAATCCGGCTCGTAGCTGGCCAAAAATTGTTTAATACGTGATGTTTAATGCTTGTGGACTGTATCTTTGTTTCGTGGATTCAAAATACTTGGGAAATCTCCAAAATTTATTTATACGAAATCTATCTGACAATTCATATATTTTTGACATACCAATACATAACTACCATACTTGAAGTGGCGTGCAAGATTACTTATTCGGTATAAATTTACCTATTTAATTAAACAGATCCCATATAAAATTTAAAAAATATTATTGAATGGCTCTAAAGTTTACGTAGTAGGCTTGGGTAGTTCACGAACGAACTAGTTTAAAGAAGCATATGCAATGAAGTGGAGAGGGGTAGAATGATAACTGTCAATAAAAAAGTATAGACATAATGCATAATTTCGTTTTGCACATTTTGTAAACAAAATTCAGGGACGGTTTCACAACATTTTTTGCAACAGTAATAAAATAGTGCATCGGAAAATAAATAAGAAATATAATTTAATACTAAATCGATATCAAAGCACAAATAATCACAAATATAAACAAGGTAACAAAGAATTGACGCCTAAAAAGCTTAAAACAGCCAAAACACAAACAAAAAACTGAGCTGAACATGAACATAATCACTGAACAAAGACAATCCTGGAATTTGTTTACATTGCTTTAGGGCAACCTGTCCTTGTCATTTACGTGTGTAAGAGTGAAAGGTTGAATCATGCATAATTTCTACACTCGTGATGGATGCGCAGACGGTACCTTATTGTTCTGCCATCTCTACTTCTTTGAGCATATCTGTTTAATCAACTAATTGAACTAGTTCAGAACGATTCGATCATATAGCCTCATTGGTTCAGTTGAATCGAACGAACGAAAACATTATACACAGTTTTTTATAAATCATATCGTATGACCTTCTTTTCATTTTCTTAATTGTCTACTGGTATAGGCAACACATAATGCATTAGTTTGTAATATTGGTTGTCTACCTTAGGAATTGATTAATAGGTATTGTTCAAAAATACTGTTTCAATTCGCATCTTGAGATTCCCAAATGTTTTGTTTTTATTTACAATTCTATAGATCAGTGTTGTAAACGTTTTAAAATTGATAGTATGCCTCCACAAAAAAAATACAGTGGTATGCCTCCACGAAGAAAATACAGTGCCATATGGGCTTATTTTAGTGAAAATGAAAATAAAAAATTGGCGAAGTGCAATTATTGTCATCAGTCTATAAGTATAGCGAGTGATTCTGTGGGAAATTAAAATTATCATTTAGATGGTAAGCATCTTACCATTTTAATTCAATCTGAAAGACTTGAAAGCTTACTTGATCAAAATGAAGTGCAGCAAATAAATAATGAAACCGTAGAGATGAATAATAATCCTCAAACTCAATCTTCATCTTCATCACAAGCATGTGTTTTTCGAGTAACCTCAAATTAACCTCCCATTACCAATTTCATCCGAAAACCACATCCAGTTCATAAAACCGAACAAATCGACAGGCAGATGTTAAAAATGATTTTAAAAGTCATCATGCTTTTAGAATTGTAGAAGAACCTGAATTCAGAAAATTTATTGAAATGGTGTCCGTTTGTCCTGGATACCAACCACCGACAAGAAAATCACTTTCTAATAATTTAATGACTACTGTCGAAAATAGTATTTCGGAAGATATAAAAGGGAAATTAATATCTGCAAAAGCAGTTTGTATTTTAACTGATGGTTGGACATCTCGGAAAAATGATAGTTGTATAGCTGTCACGGCTCACTTTATAAATAGTGAAACAAAACTTTGTTAATGTACTCTTGGTTGTATACAATACGATGAAAGACGTACGGCTGATAATTTGTGTAGTTTTTTAAAGGAAATGTTTAATAAATGAAACATATGTAATAAAATAAGTGCTGTAGTTTCAGATAATGCTTCAAATATATTAGCAGTAATTCCTGTAAACGAGTGGAGGTCAATTGGCACACTTATTAAATCTAATCGTCAGAACTGGTACCCTTCCAATAAATAACCAGTTAAATAAAGTAAAACGCATTGTAAAATATTTTAAACAAAGCTCCTAAGCACAAAAAAAATAAGTGATATCCAGCAACAGATGGGACTTTCACTACTCAAAATTAAACAAGATGTTGTAAAAGGTGGAACTTAATATACGATATGTTAATCTGTATTGTAAAAATAAAAGAGGCAGTAATAGCAGTACTTTTAAAAGTTGATCTTATTCTACTAGATAGTAACTGGAGTATAATAGAGAAAGGAGTCATTATGGAATTACTACAGAAATAAGTAGTGAAAAACAGTTTGTCCAAAGTAACAGTTTTTATTAAAATAATGACGCAAAATGTTGAACAAACTATAAAAAATCATCAAGAACATCAACAGCCAATATTTGAAATTATAAAAATGCTTTACGCTATGCAAAAAGGTATTTTAACTAGATTTCAATATTACGAAAACGAACCTCTCTATGCAGAAAGTACTATTCTTGGCCCACGATTCAAAAAAAGAGGCTTTAAAATGTATCAAAATTTGATAAAACTATTATTGGCTTAAGAAAACGTCTAGGTGTAGTACGAACACAAGCAAGTACCTTTATCTTTATCTTTGTCGATTATAAGCAGGTAGGGTTAGGTTTGGCCCAGAATACTGCGGCCTCTTGGGTCTATCGTATTCCCCTGCTTTCCCCGTATTCCGGTACTATCTTTGGAATAGTCCTGTGTCTTTGGTTAGTTTTATTAAGTTCCTTACCAAATGTTCCTGGGGCGTTCTTTCTGGTTCTAGGCCAAAAAGGGTCAAACGTTGCCTCTTACTAGGCAACGTTTCGCATTCAAAGATCACATAGAATGAGGTTTCTTGCTCTCAGAATCTACACGTAGTGGGATCATTGTGTAATCTCATCACATGAAGGTGTTTCAGCAAGCAGTGCCCCGTTAGTAATCCCACAATGGTGGATATCTAAAGCTTTGCGAGTTGTGTCTCAGTAGCCATGCGTGGGTTTGGTCCGTTTAGCATGAGCTTACTGATTCTGTGTCCTCTTATCTATTGCCAGTGAATTTGGTGTTCTGTGGTTATCCACCTATTCACTGCCTGTCGAGCAAAGGATTTTCTTATCCCAAATACAGGTTCAGGTCCTGTGAATGGTAGATCTGATCCCTCTTTGGGGAGTTCATCAGCCTTGGATACCACTGTGCCCTGGTACCCACGCTTGTTTTAACTTGTTGTGAGTTGCCAGGTCATTTAGTATTCCTAGGCAGTTCCAAACAAACTTTGACTTGATTATGTTTGAATCAAGAGCCTTTTAGGCTGCTTGGCTATCTGAGAGAATTAGGGTGGTTTATTTTTTGTACTTCCTTCCTAAATTCTCTCGTAAACACAATTTGATTGCATGTATTCTAGCCTGAAATACAGTGGTATGTTTTCCTAGTGAGACGATGATATGCATTTGGGTTTAACTCCATGTACGCCAGAGCCTGTTCCCTTGTTATTTTTAGATCCATCCGTATACCATACGAGACCGCTAAGCAAGTATTTATCTATCTCCTTATTTACCTCGTTCCAGTTGCAGTTGACCTGGAAGAATCTGTTGAAGGTTAGGAGGAGTGTCGTGTGATTTTATCCCATGTTTAATATAGAATTATTTACCTTATGTGTTATTCTGGTATGTTTTATATGTCCCAGTGGGTTCTAGTTGTTGGAGATTTTCAGTCTGTATGCACTCTTTCTGACCTCCCCCTTTATGACTAGGTCAAAGGATGGGAGGTTTAGAATGATTTTTATAGTCTATCGGAGGGCTCCTGTAAAGCAAGTATCACATCAACACCTGTTTTTTTGGTCCAAGTCCAACACCACCACACTACAGAAAACAATATTGTGTGAGACACTTTTGATGCCGAAATTGATCTTCTAAATCCTCAAAATACGCAGCAGCAATCACTGAGCTTGATAAATATCTCAATGAAGATATTGTCTCTTGGTCAACTGATCCTTTGCAATGGTGGCATCAAAGGATGTCTTTTTATCCCCTTTTATACAATTATATGTTAAAAAGACTTTGTATTACTGCCACCTCTGTGCCTTGCAAGAGAGTTTTTCAAATGCTGGGCAGATTCTTAACAAAAGAAGAACTCTGTTAAAACCAGAAAGAGTTTCTAGTCTCCTTTTTTTTTGCACAACAAAATGTAAATTGGAATGTAAATAATTCAGCATACTGCCAATTTCATAGGTATTATTTAAGTGTAAGGGGTTAAAGAAAAGGTCCTTTATTTCTCACAAGTCAATTTAATTGCCGACCGGTTTCGAAGCTGTCACTTCATCATCAGGCACACCTTGACTATTTCCATAAAGGAAGCGCTACATAAAGTTTAACAAAACGAGTTAAAAAAGTCATATGTAATACAATAGTATTTTTTTTTTAAATATTGTAGGTTAGGTTAAACTGCGAGATGTCTATTTGAATAAATTAAAACACATGTAAGACAATTATTAACTAAACAACACAAAATAGTTTTTACAAGCACAAACAGTTTAAAAAATTTTTAAGGATAAATTATTTTTTAATTGTGTTATATTTTAAAGTTTGTTGTAATTATTGGGTAAATAATTTTTTAAATGTTTTTGTTAATTTCATTTATTTATTTTTATATATCGTTTATAATTCACATTCTCGAATCACTCATCGAGTCATCGCTCATTCTGTTAAAAGATTTAAGTAAACTATTGAACGACTTGAACAAACTAGTTCATGCAGTGAACGAGATTAAACAAATCAAAGTACAAGTCTCGTACGTAGTTCTAAAAAATTTACCGAAGGTCGTTAGTAAAAAAGATGTTTGTCCTCTTTAATCATTAATATATAGACAGACAGAACATAGAATATTTCACGTTTTCTCATCAACTTGTATCCAATTGTATGTTTATTAGATGATTAGTCGATCATTTGACAGGTTAATATTTAAATCATTTTCATGGAACATGACAGCTATTGTAGGAGTTTTAACTTTGCTCAATCCCAAATAAAAACAAAAGAAATGGAGTAAAAGAAACTTTATTTAATAACACAAATTATATCCAAAACTGAAGTATGAACATTTTTTTACTTTTTAACATAGTTGCCATCAATGTTCAAGCATTTGTCAAGCTTCTAGTGCCTGACCATTACACCAGTTCGTAACTGTTTCTTTTAGCATGTCATCATTGTTCAAACGCTTTCCGTCGAGAATTTCCTTAAATTTTGAAAAGAGGTGAAAGTCTAATGGTGCCAAGTCTGGGCTGTAAGGCGGATGATCTAGTACTTCCCAGTGAAAATTATCCAGTTGCGTTTTTGTTATTGCTGCAACGTGAGGCCGAGCGTTGTCGTCTTCATCATGAACATTTGTCCTGTCTTCATTGAAAAGCCTCCACCATTTATGCACATTACCATCATTTATTACACATTCACCATAAATGTCAACAAGCTGCCAGTAAACTTCAACAGGAAAAACGTTTTTAAAATTTACCAGTTGAGTTATTGAGGCATATCCGATTCTGGTCGGCGGAAACACAAATTCTAATATCTCAATTCATCTTAAAGTCACCCTTGTGACATCATGCAGAAAGGATGACAATCTAATTGTACTAGAAAACATTTTTAAGATCCTAAATTCGTTTAACAGTTTTAAGCTTTCGAGTACGATCCGCCGTGAACGTAAAATGAAATGAAAGAAAGTAAAGTGAGTAAAAATCAGTTGAGATCCGAAAAACTGAAATGTAATTATGGAAATATGAAAATGAATAATCCCCATTTCCCTCTACGAAATTATGAAAAATTAAGTGAAAACAAAAATACATAAAATAAAAACTAAGAAATAGAGAAATAAAAAATGAGTGCCTTGACCAGGCATCGCACCTGGAACCTGGAACATTCAGACTGTTCACACTCTTACCAATTGAACTATCGAGCCACATGGCTTTCGACATCCGAACTCGTAGATTTTAAAGTCAATCAGATTCCGACCAATATTGTGCGTTTAAGAGATTTTTATAAAATAATTGCATTGATAAATAAAATTTCTGATTATATAGACAAACAGACCGTTGGCTTTGACAATTGCTAACATATTTTGGGATAACATTGTAAAGCCTACTTCAGACCAGTCTGAAAATAGAAAATCAAAGGATTCATCCCTCTTCTGTCCTATCTATCCCATAATTTCGGAAGCAATTTTTAGTTAAATAGATTTTCCCTTTCATCTGGAATTCGACGTTGTCCTACGGTCGCATGTGAACTAATTCAAAAAGGATTCGAAAAGCCAACATTTCAGGATTGACAAAGGTCCTTGGGGGATTAAACAGGTCGTTCTTGATACGTTTTCAACGCTAAATGGGAGCCGGGGAAGTATTTTTAAAAAATTACGAAATCGACAGAGATTTCAGTTCGGCTTATTTTGCCCGGTAAACGCGTCTGTAAAACATTGAATTCGGTCGTTTTATAGGATACTGAATATTGTATGAAGTGAAAATTAATGAGGAAGAGTACAAAACAAAAATAAAGATGGTGTGAAAAAAAGCTTTATAAAAATGGGTCCACTTTGTAATGTGTAAAGTTGACAGCTCAAAATTCTTAATTTTATATTAAACTGCACTAAACGAAAAAACAGTTTAAAAGTTTTTTAGTACTGCTATAAGATTATGGGATTATTATGTGGTGAAAACTTATTGATAAATTCATTTGTCTATAGACTCTCGTTTTTTTTTTTAGTATTTGATTTATATTCTTCATTGAAGGGTGTATGTTAATTAATTTGTGTTACCTGGGAAATAAAATAAAATATTTTAGAAGTTAACATTTTATAATAACTGTATTTTTAGCCCAAACTTGGGTTATTACCTTGGTTTATACGAGGTTTTTCTGGAAAATCCCTATAAAAAATTCAGGGCGACGTGCTAGGCGTTGTGGACCCGGTGGTTCTCCCTTTCTATGCAATCCCCTCAACACTCAGTTAGAGCCAGAGCGTTCTAAGAGTAAGTAGAAGCTTACGTCTGCTTGTTGAAGGTAACTTTTTTTTACCTGCCGTCGTTATGGAGCTCTCTGTAATTGAGGAACAGCGTATCAACATCAAGTTTCTTGCAAAGCTAGGCAATAATGGCCGTGACATTTTTAAGTGTTTAAAAGAAATTGACGGAGACAATTCTTTGAAAAAAGCAACCGGTATCAAGTGGTTAAAAAGGTCCCGGGAAGGCCGAGAAGAGGTTAAAGATGACCCTCGCTTAGAACGCCCCTACACATCGAGTTCTGAGGGAAATGTTGAACGAATTCGGGTTTGTGTTCTTAAAGACCATCGATTGACAGTTAAAATGATCTATCAATCTCCATAACAATCGTTCACGAAATTCTGATAGAAAAACTTGAAATTAAAAAATTGTGCTTGAATATCACTCTGGAACAGAAATCAAGAAGGGTTGCTTGCTGTAAGGACTGGCTGGAAGCAGAGGAAAGGGGGACTTTCCCAACCGGATCATCACTGGAGTCAAGTCTTTGTTCTACAAATTCGATGTGGAGCTGAAATCTAAAAGCAAGGAGTGAACGCAAGCAGTGGAACCGGAAACAAAAAAGTCACGAAAATCTAGGTCCACTGTGAAAACAATGTTGATTGTTTTCTTTGATTCTCGGAGCATTGTTCACCAGAAATTTAACCCTCCCAGCCAGAGAGTGAATGGAAATTTTTACATTAAAGTTTCGAGACGCCTCAGAGCTTGTGTGGTTTGAGTTCGACCGAATTTGGCACAAGGGGTCAGGTGGATCCTACATCATGACAACGCGCCTGCTCACACGTCTCTCGTTGTGCGTGAGTTTTTGGACCGAAGCTTAATCACCGTGACATAACACCTGCCTTATTCACCTGATTTAGTCCCGTACAACTTTATCCTGTTTCAAAAATGCAAAATGATGCTTCGGGGGCGGCACTTGGGGAATATGGAAGCCATCAAAGCAACAACGACACGGCAACTGCAGAGCTTCACAACTGAAGACTTTCAGCGATCTTATCAACAGTGGAAACGGCGTTGGCAGAAGTGCATCTTGTCCCAGGTGGGGTACTTTGAAGAACACCATATTGAAATATCTGAACAATTGTAAAATAAAGTTATTATTTCACTTTTATACGTATTTTCCGGACAAACCTCGTAAATAAGTCCAACCCGCTATGAAATCGCCTGAATTTTTACCCCTTACATCGAATAATTAATAATTAATTATATAATAACAGATCTACAAGTGTTTATTTTGATATTTAGATTGGGGTTGCTTCCTTGTAATTTTAACAACCAAGAAGCCTAAAGACCATTTGTAACTACTGATAGGTCTTTAGCTACTGTTGTTAATATACTATTAAGGGCAGCGTCGTCACCAGCCAAAGGGGTCCTGGAGTCCTGAAGGAACATCCATTCACCAGTGGCAAATAAAAATAATAAAAAGATTAAATTAAAAGAATAAAAAATAATTCCTTAATAGCATAGTCGAACGGTTCTTGGCAATTAGTTTTAGACTCTTTTAGTCCTAATGGAATAGAAACGCCGAGGCTTCTCAAATGCTCGAAGTATTTTGCTGGTTTGGAAAGGGAGAAGAGATTAATAATAAGTATTAAAACATTAACAAATGTATATTAACAATAAGTATAAAATTTGACTAGTAGTCTTAAGAAAAAAATGAATAAAATTTCATTTAGGGAATAAAGCACTATAACTACATAATAATAAAAAATATGCATAAGATAAATATAATTCGGGACGAAAATGTAAAATTGGCATTTATATGTAAATCAATCAATTATTATTAAACAAAACACTTTAAAATTAAGTTAAAATATTTACCCATAATTCACACCAAACACAAAACTTTACTCTACACATTACTTTACAAAACAAAACGAGAGCTTTCGCCCCTGGGGCGAAAGTTCTGGACCTTAGTCAAAACTCGACTGCGAGTTTACCCAAGTGATCCTTTTTTTCTGTCTCCTCTTTATATAAACTAAAATTTACGTGATATTTGGTTGTATTTAAAAATGTCACGTTCAATGTAGAATAATAACCTGAAGGTTTGTTTCATTTTCATACGTGTCTTTTTAATTATTTAATTTAAACATTAAATACTTATTTAGAATTTTTGGTAAATTCTTTAGAGTTTTTCAAATAATAATAATGCCAATTATTACATAATTAACTATCGGTCAAAGGGCCGGTACTGGTGGACTATATTTTACCTTATTTTCTCCTTATCGTAGTAATAAAATGATGATGGAAATTACGTGATACGACACTTCGTGTTTTGGTTGAAAGTTGTGATACACCGAAAAAAATAAAATGGTTAGATTTACCATTTTAACAATAATTTTGTTACCACAACCATTAGCAAAAGTTTAAAATAACAGATTATTAGAGTTAGCAATTTAACGTTTAACAAACAGTGCTAAATAAATGACAACAAAGTATTCATGTTAAATGAACAGTTTTTGCAATTAATGGTATTATTTTTTGGTTTAATTCAAGCTTTTATACTTTTTGATCCAGCCAAGACAACTTATTAAGTCAATTTTGGAAATGTGTTGGCTCAAACGCCTCATTAGTTCAACAAGACTGTTGAAAGATTGTTATAACGCAAAAACGCATGCGTCAAATAGTAAGTAACCCCGTCCCGTCATGTTTACTTTGTACGGGACACCGACTCTAGATTCTGTAAACTACACGGTTATCGTTGTTTTTGTAGAGGTAAGTATATAATTTGGCTAATTTTATTATTTATTATGCGTACAGGCGAATTGTGGAATTAAAACAAATTAGAAACCCTCTACTTGTTGTTATTTTATATTATTAGGTAATGGTACGTAAGGTTAGGTAGGTATTAAAAAACCAGTCAAATAGCCTCTAGTTAGATATTAGATAATATATATGCTGTACATTTAAATAAATATTATAAAGTGTATTAAATGACATTAAAGATTTAGTTTCGTGCAGATGGTCTCACATATTAAAGAAAAAATATTACTTTCACCCTTGCTATGAAAAGTGACAGTAACTTTAATACATCAAAAGATAGTTCATAACTCCATATAATCCGTGGTTGAAGATTTACTTGTTTCTTAAAAACATCATTAAATTCCTTTTTCCACACCCTTTGAGACCCAATTTTCATAAATAGTCCTAAGTTTGTTCTGGTAATGGATTACCCACCCATTACGGATACCAGGCATATGGTTCTGCCCATACCTGGTAGTGTGGTACTCCCGGCTAAGGGTGCAAGGCCGGTATACCCACTAACACCACCTCCTTGCTCTAGGTAGCTCTTTCTGGGATCGCTTTGTGAATTTCATCAAGAGGAGGGAGCAGTTACTGATGTTTTTTTAACAGATTTCTCTGACTATATGTTCTTGCTATATTTTTTACCATGTTTTCCTTTTCTTTTTTTTTTACTATCCTTTTTTTCCTTTGACTATTTGTCTCCTTCCTCTGTATAATGTCTTTTTCTTTTCATGTAAGTATTTCAGTGGTAAACTTTTGTACTGCTTCCCAGATCCGTGTATTCTCTATCATTTTGGGTATGATGTTCTTAGGATTAACTTGTCCAGTTACATTTTCCATCCTTAGCCTCTCTCTGTGCCATCTACTACATACATATAAAAATTGTAAGTTCTACTGTGTCCTCCTCCTCCTCATCACAGTATATCCAAATCTGACTATTACTTACATGGAATATTTTTCTATATGCTTGGAAGCGTCCATGACCGGTCAACATTTGTGCCAGGAAGTAGCTTAGCTCCCTATGTTTTCTATTTATCCATATACCGACATCCGATATGAGCCGCTTAATCCAGGACCCTGTTGTATCTGCCTCTTCTTGCCACCATTCCTGCCATCTTTGTAGCAATAGATTATTTGCCATTTGTTTACCTACGCTTAATTCGTCTTCTTTATACGTTACCAGGATATTAATTGGTGGTATCGTTGCTAAGGTTAGAACTGCCTTTGTAGAAGCGGTCATGTATGAGCCTATAAATCTTTGGGCAGCTTTTTTCGGACACTCATTATCTTGTTTCGGTATATCTTTTTATCTAATGCTCTTTTCCAGACCGAAGCACTGTACATTAATATTGATTGCACTACCCAGCACAGTATGTATATATTGCCTTCTCGAGGACCTCCTATATTTGGTAATATTCTGCTAAGGTTTCCCAGTGCCTTTTCTGCCTTTTTTACTATTGCTTTTATGTGCTCGACTATTCTCATATTTCGGTCTAGGTGTATACCCAGATATTTGAGGCTCTCTTGGCTGTTAATTAGCATTCCCTCTACCTCCAGCTACAAGAAGCACTGCTTCTGTTTTTTGTGGGGCCAGTGTTAGCTTCTTAGATTCCATCCATTCAGTCACTCTGCGTAGCGCTCGACAGGCTGTGCGGGTCAATACGTCTGGATCCTTAGCCGTGACTACTATTTCTAGATCATCCGCATACCCAATCAGCTTGACACAATAAGGAACAGGTATTCTCAATACTCTTAAGACATTAGGTAATATAATTGAAGAACCTAACATATTTTATTAATATATCTGCGATTTCTGGTAAAATTTGGCAACGCTGCTGGTCCATAAGAAAATTAAGGTTTTCCGCAATAGCTTGAATAACACTACGAGCCCATTGAAAGAGAAAATACGTAGTTTTTTTATTGATATGGCGTGTGGGAGTCGAAAAAAGCTTAAAATGAGAAGATATCCAAGGACTCTGGGAAAAAAAGGAGGATGATTCCCCTTAGGGTTTTATGGGAGTATCGGTTTTTCATTTAGAGCACCGTTCCCGTCAATTTATATCGGGTCGTTATTGTCTCTAAGTTTCGGAAGGGCCGTCGGCAAAATTTAATTTTTTTTCACCTTTCCCTCTTGCGTCGTCGGAAGTTTTCTTGCATTACAACGTTGTTAATTGTTTCTTAAGCAATCCTAGCGCTTTTTTCTCGAGGCGTTACGGGAGCAATAAACATTTGAATAAATTCCAATGTTGTTATATTAAACAAAAAGTATTTGGAATCAGCTTCCATCACGTAGTAATTTGAAATATATATTGTCCATGGTATTTTACAAGTATTTGTCGATTTAAGAGAAACAATAACCGATTCAGAAAGTCTACGTGCCTTCAAGAAATAAAAATATCTTCAAATCTAGAAATCGGGTAAAGATTTTTTAAAAGTTGCCTGCTAACAGTGACATTGAACCCCTTTCTGAATGGTCGATTTGACTTACGGAATATAAATCTGTCAATACCGTTGTTTATTGTTGTTTATTATTTAAGCATTAAACTTAGTACAACTGAAGGTTTGTTCCTTAGAAACTGTCACGATTGTACGCAGAATGAAACAAAGGTTTTGGACTGTTAGAAGAACTGTCAGTACGAGTTTCCAACAAGTTTTGTAATCAGTCAAAGAACTTTCAAAATGGTTAGTGAATTGTTTTCTAACAAATTGTCACGAGTCTGCATGGCAGAAATAAGGAGGTAATGGGGGTGGATAGCCGATGTCAATTTGGTCTTATTTTTGTTTAAATTATTTTAAAATAAGTTATGCAGGCTTTGTTACTTACCTTGTGTATCCATTTATAGTTTAATATAATATTATAAATATCAATCATAATAATAAATAAAGCAACCGTTGATTCGTCTTTTTCTTCTATTTACCTAATCAACTATCAGTGCCTTTTACTTAATATGTACGTGAATATTTGCTTTCATTCTAGTCCCTGTTCCAACAAATTGACAAAACTAGTTTTGTACTAGTATCATTTATGTACATGCGTTGATAAAGCAGTTTGATAACTAGAGCTAGGAATATATGCAAAACGCCATATTTTGCATATGTTGTATATATATACAATTTTTGATTTTGAATGCATATATTGACATTTTGTTAATTTTTTGGCATATATCATTTGGGAATAGCAATACAATAACAATACATAATTATCTGGCTGAATGAGACTTCTTTTTTGATCGGTACCTAGACAAAACCGTATAATATTTTGGTTATAGTTATTTTTTTACTTTCCTGTATTTATTTATTGAAAAATAATATTAATGAAAACAGAAATGTTATTAAATTTAAAATTGCATGCATTACCTCTCATTCAATAAATTAATTCAAAAAATAATTTTTTCCAAACACTTTTACAAAATAGTTCAACAGTATCACAACAGACAACAATTTACATGCTTTGTTATAACGAGAGTGCTCGCAAATTGAAATTTACAAGCTGAACTCTATCGCGTAAAGTTTATTAATAAACAGGAGTTTTGAAACTAGCACTAGAGATGTTTGGCTATGGGTAGCTACAAGATATTTAATTGTTGATTTTTGTTGTTTGTTCAATGCAATACCACAAATTTCACAACGCTGCATTCCTGCAGGGGTTTATTAGCGTCAAAATAAGGGTTCATGAAAGTTTTGTAACTGCTGCGATTCGTTTGGAGTTTGTTGTT
Organism: Psylliodes chrysocephalus; assembly: GCA_927349885.1. Taxonomy (NCBI): domain Eukaryota; kingdom Metazoa; phylum Arthropoda; class Insecta; order Coleoptera; family Chrysomelidae; genus Psylliodes; species Psylliodes chrysocephalus. The sequence goes on from OV651813.1 coordinate 15,701,879, forward strand.
TATTATGTTACGTTTTAGAAAAATAAAAGGTTTAATATTTTATTAATTTGAATTATTGCAGGGAAAATAATTTTTATCACCCAGGAGACTGTCATTCTGTTGGGTAAAGAATGATACTAATACATCAGTGCGTAAAAATTAAATGTTTCGACTTTACTACAAAGCTACATATTACTATAGGCATCTTGAAAGATGGTACAAATTTATAATAAAATAATTAACAACAAATTTTCAAACTAACGTCTAAAAAATTTCAAAACGTAAAGGGTTAAATGAAACAATGTTTGGGTAAGGAAAACATTTGACTAACAATCTGCATGGGATAAACCACTTTACTATATTAGGTCTTTTTGATTGAAATTAATTTATCGATAATCACCACACGGAAAAAGCAGTGTAAAATAAATTATTTAGTTTAAAAAACTACGATTGGCATAGTTATTTTTTTAACTAATTAAAGAAATAAATAAATTACCTCCCCTGGTAACTTTAGGCACCTGCATGCTCACAACAAATGAATACTGTTCCTGAAACTGCTCTAATAACCACAAATATTTACCATTACTTAACTACTCTTATTTAAGAAAATAGGCTTAGAGTAGCAACAAAAGTTTTTTGATATGCTAATTCATCAAAGATCAGATTTGAGTTTGTATAACCAGTACCATCTCTTCTCATGCCATTTTTTGCTCATAGTTTTCTTTATAATAGTAGTAATATTTTTTTTATTAATAAAGCTTCTACCGCAACAAGTCATTAGCTGTTGAAAATATTAATCTGCATACGTTTAAATCTTCAAAGATATATAAAATGTATAAAAAAAAATGAAGTGAACTAATTATTATATTTTATGATATAATTTAATGTCTTTAAGGAAGTCTGCCGCACCCGGTGGGTATATTTAGATCGTCGTTGGCTTTGAGGTATATCCCCAAAAAAATGGAGAGGAGTAAAAGTGGTGTTCATACCCAAACCTGGAAGGATGGATTATACTTATCCAAAAACATACCGACTAATTAGTCTGATATCCTTTTTCATGAAGACAATGGAAAAGCTATGCAAAAGGTACATAAGGGATGCGGTGATTACAACAACACCACTACACCCAAACCAACATGCATACACCCCATTCAGATCTACTGATTCTGTCCTTCATCTAGTTGCTGGCCGGATAGAGATAACCCTGGACAATAAGGAGTCCCCCTTGGGTGTTTTCATAGACATAAAAGGTGCTTTTGATAAAACCACCTTCCCAAAGATAATAAACTCACTAACCAACAGGAATGTTCCACAGATGATTAGTTGGTGGATACATAACATGCTCTCAAAGCGAGCAGTAAACATAAGTATAGAAAAAGTGAATATAAGAGGCTTGGTTGCAAGAGATGTCCACAGGAAGGGGTACTATCACCTTTACTGTGGAACATGGTCCTCGGCACCCTTATCAGCCGCCTCAATAATGACAGTCACTACACAATAGCATATGCAGATGACCTGGTCATTCTGCAAACAAAGAATTTTAAGAACATACTCTGCTCTGCTCTAAAAATTATAAAACAGTGGTGCAAAGACTGTCTATCAATCCTAAAAAGACAGAAATTGTCCTTTTCACAAGAAAAGGATGAAAATGGAATTAAAACCTCCAGAACTCCTAAACACAAAACTAAACTTTAAAACAGAGGTAATGTACCTAGGTCTCACATTTAAAAGCAAGTTAACATTTAACTCGCATTTATAAAACAGAGTCAAAAGAGCATACACTGCTTATGAACAATGCCGCCGAACCATGGGGTGCACCTGGAACAGATAGCAAACAAGCACTACTCATCCTGAACAGATCACCAATTTACTCAGGGCTAGTACTAGAATGTCACGAAGCTTTGGCCGAAGCATCCAACAACAATGTGATCACCTTAAGATGGATCAAAGGTAACATCACATCGAAAGGTAACCGTCTTGCTGATTCACTAGCCAAGAAAGCAGCCACCCAAATACTTTTTGGACCTGGCCCTTCCATTGGCCTAACAAAATCGGTAGTGCTAGACCTAATTAAAGAATATCCCTTGTAAAATTCAAGGAAAGATGGGATGAAACAAGAAGCTGCAGAGTTGCCAGGAAGCTCTTAAGTTATCCTGACAACACTGCAGCAAATACTTGACTATGACTAGACAGAATCTTTGCCTAGTCACAGCCATTCTGACTGGCCATTGCCAAATACAGAAGCATCTCCATATTACGGGGCTGTCAGAATATGCAGTCTGTAGAGGGTGCGAACAAGAAAATGAGACCATCAAGCATATCCTTAACGATTGCTTGACGCTCTTATTTCTTAGAAGATTTGTGTTCGGCAAGTATCGGTTAACTCCGGCTAAGAGAAGCACCTCTTGGCGACATTTTTTTTTTTTTTAATGGCACTGGATAAAACCAAAAGGCCAGACTATTGTAGTAATCCATAATTCTTTAATTGTTTTATCCACTATTGTTACATGATTACATTTATTATTATTATTATATTTTGACTTACAGCTATCAAAATACCTGAATTTGTAATTAATTATAAAATATGTCTATTTTTTTATTATATGTATTTTCGATTATTTTTTATTTTTTTTTTGTACTGTTTTTGTTTTTATTTTTTTTTGTTCTGTATTATTTTTTGTTTTTTTTTCTTTGTTTTTTATTTTTTTGTTTTATCATTTATTTTATCTTTTCTTTTCAGGTTTACAATATTTTTAGGGTAGCTCAGCTACTTACAATCTTGTATTAGTTTTTAGTTTTTTTAACAAATTCATACAATATTTTATAAACTTTAACATCGTTTAATGAAAGCAGAACATCAATGTTTATTGGTAGAGGTATACCAATATTAACTAATTCTAAGTACATTGTGTCAGTATCTAGCGAATTTAGGACAAATTATATGATTGAGATCAGCAATTTCATCACAAATTAAACATAAATTATTATCTGATAGACCAAATTTTTCCTTGTAGGCAGGATGCATAGCATGATTACTTCTCATACGACAAATAACTCGGATAAAAGACCTATTTATTTCGTTTTTGAACCAGGAACACTAATATTAGGTTAAATATTTTTGTATTTCTTCGCTTTTTCTTCTTTAGAATATGCATCTTGCCAAGTTTTAAACATTGATAATTTAGATTTAGCAATAAAATCTGATTTTGGAGTTTTAATATTTTTATTAGTTCCCGAAACAGTGGCCTTTTTTGCTAGTATATCCACTTTCTCATTGTTACTAATACCTACATGAGATTTTATCCACGCCAACGAAATTTCTTTATTTTGTTTCAAACATTGGTAGTTAAGCTTAAGAATTTCTAAGGCTATATAATTGGTAGGACTGGTAACGTTCCATTTTGCAAAATATTCTACTGCACTCTTACTATCAGTAAACATAACATACTTAGATTTATTTTCTTGAAGACCATACGTTATAAGCTTCTTTTATAGCAACAAGTTCAGCATTATATATTGACATTGTACTGGGAAGTTTAAATGAAATTTCATAATTTTTGTTAGGATACAAAATTGCACATCCTAATTGGTTTCCAATTTTGAATCCGTCCGTATATATGTTTTCAAATGTATTCCATTTTTTTTATTAAATCTTCTTTAAATGCGTTTTTAATCACTAGAGGGTTTTCATTCAATAGATTTTTGTTTATATATGTTTTCAATGGGGTTGTTAAAGCTGAAAAATGTAAGGACCATAGTGGCATTTCATTTTGTTGATGGAGGTCTGGAATTATTTCAATGGTAGATAAAAAAGTATCTACTAGTAAAGGTAGTTTTTTCTTTGACCAATACTTTCCAGTTAAACACAAAGAAGATAAATTTGATAAAATTGGGAGAAGAACCGAATTTTTCGACCTTTGATTTATTAAAAACTTTTCGGATAAAAATTTTCTTCTAAAATTGAGAGGAGGTTCTGTAGTTTCTGATTCTATTACATTAATTGGAGTACTTGGGAGAAAACCTATACTTAATCTAAGACATTGTCAACTACTTTAAATCTGTAGGCTGGCTCAAAAACTAGGAGGTGCCTCTAATCTTAGGAGAACAATGGGCCTAACGAGGCCTAAGTGCCGTGGGGGTAACCCACCCTCCACATGTTACATATACATAGAAGAAAATCTATGGTGTTCTGTATTTTCTCGGGGTCGGTAAGGGCTTCTTTCATGTTTGGAATGTAGTTACGTTTCCTTGCTTCAATATTTTAGCATACTTGTAAGATGTGTTTACTATAATTTGGCCACCTTTACAGCTAGTAGGGGGTTCTACTCGCATTAAAAGGTGTTCATGTGTTATACGGATATGTCCTAACCTAAGTCTTGACATTTTAATTTGATCCTGTCGATTGGATGATATTAACAGTGTTGAAGTTGCTTTTAATTTTAAAGAATTGTTCCCCTATGTTTGCCACTTTCTTAAAAATTTGCTTTTAAAAACCTCTTCATATTTTTAAAAATATATTGTTTGGTAACTGGAATATCTGTGAGACTACTGCTTCTCGAACAGCAATATCTGCAACTTCATTTCCTGTAATTCCTACATGGAAGGGGACATAGACCAGCTTCATATTTGATTTCAATACTATTTGGTAGAGTAATTTGGGTTTGTAGCATAGAGCTCTTTAAATGATTCTAGAACACTAAGAGAGGATTGTATACTTTTAGTTTGGGTTACTCCTAGACATGTAACAAGGCTTGATGGATACCGAAGAGTTCACCAGTATATACCAAATTTTCTTCTGGTAGACGAAACTCTAATTTTAATCTTATGATACTTTTGTAGATATATGAATGGTAAAACATTTACAAAATTTATTTCGAAAAAAAAAAATAGATATTAATTATTCACCTAATATTGTATTTTGCTTCTTTAATTTTAATAAAGTTTACTGTTTTAATAATGATTTATTATTATATTTTGTAGTGTTTGGATATGTTGACCCTTTCACTTCTAAAAGCGCATTGTGTGCCTGGCGAAGTTGCGTAAAATTCAGATGGCGCGTTCGCGTGGTCTTTGTACTTTAGTGTAAAATTATCCTTTTCGAATTTAGGTTACGGGAAATCCACAAAATTTGTTCCGCATTTTAGCTAAACCTATTGTTAGGCAACTGTCGTTTGACGGAAAGTTTGCGAAACTGTTTATCGATAACATCTATTTTTCGGTAATGACTTTCTCCTGCACTATTCCTTTTTTTATATTATTTTTCACATAATTTATACATTTATTTCTTACATATAACTAGGACTATAATAATTTTTCTGTAATGCAATATTTTAAGACTGTAACTTTTTGCAGTCCTTGAAATGAGCTGAAAAAAACTTCTGCAAGCACGCTACTTTAAGAAGAAGATTTCTTTGGTTAGCTGTACAGTACGTTAATAGACCCATTAGGCAGAATAAAGATCAGATGCTTTGTTATATTCGGAAGTGAGAGAGCAAGTGGTTTAACCATGCTTTTTTGATGGCAAACAGGATATTCCATAAATATTGCTGTCCATATATTATTATATTTTTCTCTAATCAATGCTATTGTGTTTCTAAACCGTTCCAACGTAGTGGAGAAAGCAGCATTAACACATTGTATAGTGTTTAGCTACATTACCTTTTCATGATATCCGCATAAAATTATTTTTCGTTCATTCGCAAAAGTTGAAAATATAAACAATAAGGTTTTAGTAATAAAATAAAAACTTACGAATTTTCTTTTAGTTTAGTTAAAAAATAAACTAAAACGGACTCAAATTTCTTTTTAAAATGATGACAACTTGCAAATAATGTTTATCATGTATACAGAACGTTAATGAAACAAAAATTGATCCTCATAAAATACAACAGGTATATTATTAGCCCAAGAGCCCACTGCAAATTTTTACCGTCATCTGATAACGAAATGAAATATACCCCAAAAGCATGGAAAAACACTGTACTTTACCAAATGGCACCTGTGCCAATCACAATCCTGAGCAAAGTGGCTTAAAAAAAATTATTTTATATTAAAAAATCACATAAGGCATGACAGCGCTAATTTTGTTGGCCCTTAAAGTTTTCAAGAAAATAACATTCAAATATATCTTGATATAATAATATATCGTTAAAGGGAAACATTGTCTTCCTCTTAACATCGCACAAAAACATCTATCCACGATTGGTAGGTAAAAATCATTAAAAATATGAATCATGTTTGATGATTTAAAAATTTATTTGTGTGCCTATTGTTGTGATTCATTTTTACAGGTTGCCATAGAAACGACAAAAAAACTACTATGATTATGGTTTAAAATAATTGTCTAACAAGAGTTTATAATTAATATTGACTATCTCTGCAAATGGTTTATACAATGCCATCCTTTTTCCTTTCATACATAAACATGGTTTAAAAGGTAGGTAAAAATATTAATAATTCAAGTTTAAAAGCTAGGTTGGCAATGAATTAGGATTGTAATTTTCAGAGAAAACACAATTGTCGCTGTCATGTCTTATGTGATTTTTTGAATATAAAATATTTTTTTAACTACTTTGCTCAGGATAGGGATTGGCACAGGTGCAATTTGGTAAAGTAAAATGTTGTTAAATGCCTTTGGAGCAAGTTTAATTTCGTTAACAGATGACGGTCGAAATTTGCAGTGGGCTCTCATACTATATATAGTGCGGCGTCTTCGTGAAACACTGAGCTGCTGTCCGCAAAGTGTTTTTAAATGCAAGTTTCGAAGATAATTATAAATTTGTTACTACTTCAAGTGGACACTTTTCCGTTAATGTTTGGGCGTGGATAAGCGTTAAAGGTCCTGAAATAAACAGGCAAATTGACGGCCGATGAACAGCCGAGTATTAGATAAACATTTTAAACAGCGTTCTTTCTATAGCTATTAAATTTCGAGGAGAGCATTATCTTCGTTTTCATAAGATACTACATCTTGTCTCAAAGGTTTTCGCAATCTTTGTTTTTCTTACCAGCTTAAAGGTCGTTATAGGTAAACCACTGTTCAAAAAGGTTCATACAAAAATCTCAAGTAGTTGTACAAACTTGAGGTGACAAAGTGGGTACTATTAATCATTATGTGTCAAATACTAGGCTTAAGGCTAAGTGTTTAAGTGTTAAGTCAGATGAGCTCAGGAAAAAATGTAGATAAAACCAATTAAAAAAAATGGCACTAATAACAGTAGCCAGATACAGAAGAATAAATTTGAATAAAAATTTCCATGACAACCAAAGAGCGTTCACATTTATGTTGCGCCGACTGTACATTAGGGTATTCCATTTTGTATGTAAAAAAATTAAATGTAACATTTTTGCAGACTTTGCTTACGCCACGAATGTCAGTGATGTAAACGATATGTATGCAAAATTTCAAAAAGATTGACCAATATTTAGAGGTTGCACACTTTGACCAGTTTTGTAAAATTATGCAAAAAATACGACTTTTTATTGTTAATTACTATAAATTTCAAACTTAAAACTACACATTAAAATTATTAGGTAATATTATTAAGATTATTACGTAATAGATAGGAAAAACATTTATTATTCAAGTTTAAACGATGCAGTTCTTTGTTTAGTTCTCTTGGTGATAACTTTTCTATGATGCTCTATTACCCTCAGCAAAAATTGTTTTTGTTATTCATCCCTGACCGATTCGTTAAATTTCTTTATTAAAGCAATTTCTGTTTCTGCAGTATCATTCACTACCTCAAGAACGTCCACTATATGACTTCTTGGAGAATCACTGCAATATTCTGTCACGTTATGGATCCCAAACAATTTAAAGAACATTTTTGTTTTACTAGTGATAAAATGGCTCAGGTCTTTTCCTTTAAAAACTAAGTTTTTACCGTATAATCGTTTCATTTCCTTTTTATTCGGAGGTTGGGTTTCCAAATGTTAAGTCATATTTTTCTTTTCAATCTGACTAATACGTTCATCCAAAGAAGCTAAATATACGATTATTTCTGGCAGATACCACAGGTGTCTCTTAGCAACAGTAAGAGCATTTTTTTCGACGTCTATATCTGGGTAAATATTCAGAAGCTGCAGCATATCCAAATCATTTTTTGAAGCCTATCGACTTACAATTGATTCGTGCCAAGAACTAACATATATGAGGCTGACAAAATTTGCAAACCTTTTCATTCCTTTCAATTCTCGTTGATGCATATTCAACTGTTTAGTGAAGAGAACAATTTTAATTGCATAAATTGCTTTTGCCATCCACTTTGCTTAATGCAGAGCTCCCTACCAATGATATTGTCACTTAGCCCAAATTGGTGCACTTCCAGAATAAATACTTTAGCCATCTGCTCACCAAAGCCTTTCTCGGCAATATGTACTTTGCTTGAAATGCTTGAAATCTTTGCCAATCACTAGAACTGCAACTCTATATTCCAAAGTTTTGACATTCCCATGGGCAACTAAGGGCAACTGAGGGCAACAATTCACTATCACAATGCAAGACCGAAAGAGGAGAATTTTCAAATAGCGTCTCCTCGATTTTCCTTGCCATTTTTCTTGTATTGACCACCCGAGCTCGGTAAACGGTGGATGAAAAAAAATTTTTGAGACATCGTGGCCAAGTCTCTTTGCAGTTGTTATAAAAGAAGTACTTGCTTTTTTAATAGAGAGTTGTTGTCGATCCCAAGTAGACGTGAGTGTTTGATCCAAAGGTTTTATTCTAGGATTTGAACGTAATTTTTTTTCTAAATTCGTCCTCTTTGCCAATAGGTGCGGATGATGATGAAGATATCTTCCAGTATTATTTGAGCTATAGTTCTGTAATGTTTGTTCTTATATGAATCATTTTTGTCTTCTTTTGTATATTTAGTTCTTATTTTGGAGACAAAAACCTTGTCTACTCCAGTCATTGAACTCATTTGGTCTTCTTCTATGATCTAAGAAATGGTTTCTCTTCTTTTGATAAGTTTGTCATTTCCATCACATTGCATTTCCAAATCTGCCGTTGCATGTTAGCTTTTTAGGTGTTTCTAAATTTCTCTTTACCAAGATTTTGGAATTCTTTGTATAGTTTTTGTATACCAGTTCGTATATTCTCTATCTTAACAGGGATACCTGATTTCCTCCACACTTCCTGTAGTTTAATACTGGTAGACTTAACATCTTCTGAAAGTGTTTTTTTCATATCCTTCTGATGGTAAATAAAAACTAATAGCACCTGTTCCTTTGAAGGGAGCCGAGCTCCTAAAAAACTCACTACTTAACTACCTTTCTTAGCAACCAAATTTCTCTTTTGGTTCCCATTTTAAAGCTTAATTATTGCAAAAGATAAAAGAAACATATGTAAAGATCAAAGATCACTGGTACAAAACAAGTCAATATTATAAATTTCACCAGTTTGTGATAAAAGTGATCAATATGTGCAACCTCTAAATATTATTTAATCTTTTTGAAATTTGACATATATATATTTTTTTATCACTTAGACTCACTCATAAGTAAAGTCGTATGAAAAGAAAATCTTTGGAAAAATGTAACACCCTACTGTACATGTAGTTCAAAAACACCCTGTATATCACACTATTCCTTTTTCTATAAAATATTCCAAATTATTCATTGAACCCTGTTCAACTCTATTTACCGTATGCCATTATCAACGTACATCTTTGTGTTTTTTTTTCATTATTTCATAGCTCGAGTTTCTCTTCGTGTAATTAGTTTCTGTGTCCGCAAAAGCGACACCGAGCTCCAGAGCTCGTTCAGCGTAACCACCATTACCGGCGACTAATTTAAGTCCCGCTTCTAAAACTACCTACTTTATATGTTTTCAATTTTTCGTTAGAGAGATTACCCAATTTGCATAGCTAATGTCATTTGGGAGAACTGCAAAATTACCGACAGGAGGAGCCGGTGGAAATTTTATGTGTCGCAGGTGAGTTTTTAGAATTCTAATTTATCGATTAATCTGCGACTAAATAAAATTGTATATAGATACAGGGTGTTAAAGACGCTTTAGAGTTCAAAATTTTCCTTACTGCTTTATTTATATTGAGTACGAGAGATGCTGTCTGTATTATAGTTTGAATTAGCAGCATTGTATTCCAGGACACTTTTTACGAGGCGCGGAATATTGCCTCGTTGTGTGCGCCGTATACGGCCTCGCCTTAATCCGTTTATTGGCGGTACATCAAAGGGAGGCAGTGCGCAGTACCGTGCTCAGTCTGAACGGGGAATTTGTACCATACAGCACCGTACAGATTATAGCGAGTTTTTGGGATTTATTTTGCATGGAGTGGAACCAAGAATATGTTTAACTTCTCCTGGATTTAAATAATCAGCGTGATATCTTAAGAGAGCAAAGCGCCAGTTCTATTACAACACCATAAAAAAGAATATCCTTGGCAGGAAATCGACCATCGATTCCTTTCTCTTCTTTTTTCTTTAATGTGTCAAATAAAATAATAAAACATACACTTAACTCCGCGACGTCATCCTCATCCTTTATTTTTGTTTTAATTTTACGAATGTTCTGGGTATACGGTTGTGTGCTCGCGAATTTACTGGATCAGTGGCGAACAGCGCCTCGTGCGTCCACCATTCGTGTATACAAAACGCATCGCACAAGGCTTTCGGTTCGGTCTCGGCCTGCCTCATATGCGTACGTGCTCAGATCTGTACCCGCCTTAAGGTATACACCACCACCACTACCACCAAAAGAATCTGTTAGTAGAAGCACTTCTAAGCAGACATAGATTCTGACATTATTACCAATCAAAACAAGAAAATTCGAGATTTAGAAAACGTTGTAAAAGAATTTCTTGTTCAAAAAGCAAATCTGATACAAACTGTCCAAAACATACGTTCGGATTGATTTGCAAGGCATGTGCGCTGAAAAATGGTTTGGGAAAATAGACTAGTTAAAATCCATTAACAACTGGGATGAAAAATCTAATATTTATATTATGCAATCGCGATTAATGGGAATAGTTTAGGCATAGTACAATAGTTTAGATAGTTACCATCATCCTTGGGAAAAGTGGAAAACTATAATAACGTATGCATTTCCCAGTCAATATTATTTTTCGTTCACTAAAAAAAAATGATTGGTTTGGTTAAAACGCACAAGCACACATGGACGGAGTATTATTTTACAAAAATAGAACTGTTTCGTATTTGTAATATTACGGGAAAAAACGCTGTAGCTATGTTAATCAACGGTATTGAAGATAGTGCTATACAAAATGGCGCTTGAGCTGTGAGGTTATTCTCTTTCAGCCGAAAACGTATAGCAACCAAAGCGCCAAGCGGACTTCTCAACAAAGTTCGAGTGATTTTAACTTTTGTCGTAAGCTGTTATAATTATAAATCGTAAATGTTGATTGGTCTGAATAACTAAGGTTAGTATTTGAATGTCATTTTGACAATAATATAATTAATTCATCATTAAAAATGAACGCAGTGAAAAAGCAACTCTCTAGGGCCCAAAAGCAAGGCATACTGGAGTAAATTGAGGCCAATCCCAATACTATAAAAAACTAAAAAACTAAAAAAAAAAAAAAAATAATCAGCATACAGCTGCTGACTCCAAAAAATGTTGGAGGATTTGACAGAGAAATTAAATGCTATCCCCGGAATAATCAAAGACTGAAAATATTGGAGAAAGGTATCTATTGTCTGTAATAATATTAATTAATGGCAATATAAAAATAAATATATTATATAAATAAATTATTATTAACACCTAACACTTGCAGCTAGAGAAAGTACAAGCTCATTTTAATTAATTTTAATAATAACAAGATTAAAAAATATTATGAACGAACTATGTGCTTCAAAAATATTATGTATGTAATATGACCTATAGTCACGATATAACGACTTTAACGTAGTCTCTGTTTTTAGTCTTGGAATGACATCAAATCCAGAACCAAAGCAAAAAATCTAGAAACAATAAATCCTATATAAAAACGGGTGGTGGATTAGGAGAGATGGAGGAAAGACAAATCTGAAAGTTTGTGCCAATATCTAACTGATAACTACCTCCTGCCATGAAACGGAGTACTGCTAATAACTAAAATATGAGAAATTTCAAAGTTAATATTATTTTATATCATCTTTATTATTAAAATCTGAGTACTTTTCTATTTAAAGTCAATGCAGTGTTTATTTGTGAATTCGGCACTAAGGGTTCAATGAGAGCCGCTAATTTAGTCACTTCATCCTTTTGCAAACTAAATAGCTTGATAAATTGATTATCTGAAAGTTATAGTTATCGTCGGATCTGGCGAGTTTCAGCATTTTCGATGTTTTGAATAACATTTTGATATATATATATTAATATTTAAGTCCATATTTTAAGTGTTTGGCTTATCTATGTCCACAAATCTTAGTCTCATATGCTAAAACTTAAAATGCGAACAGCAAAACGCTGCTCATCTGTAATTTTTTTGAAAGCGCTTTACGTTTTTCAAATGCGCAAGGCACAACAAGTAGAGAATACCAAAACGTTCGTGCTATATGCTTTTGTGAGTTGTTTGTCGCGTTTCTAGAGAGACGCGCTAAGCGCTTTCAAAAACGTTGGTTACAGAATAAGTCCCCTAGTCGATATTCTGAACCTGAGGTCCTTTTTAAAGAGTATTTGTCAACACTAGCTTTAACATCAGTGCAGCCACAACAAAACACACATTTTTACAAGGAGCACAAAAAGTTTGTCAACGTAATCTGAGGGAAATAAGTTTGAAGACAATAAATTCAAGTGCTTTAATTGTACTCAGAGGGGGCATATTGACAAAAACTGTCGTAAGTGTAAGCTTTATTATTTTGTATTATTTTGTATTTGTAAAAATATAGGTATGTTTCCGAAAAAAAAAATCGATGACGTCATTACCTCAGTTTCCAAATATGGACAAATATGCAAATTGGGCTTTTCAACTTTTTCCTATCTTTTCCCTTGTCCCATAATGGAGCTGAGACATCGAGTTTCGCTCACCCTGTACGACTTTAACAAGGATGAAACTAAATCATGGGGGTTTTCCGTCTCACCTTTCCAGAATTGGTATTAATATATCACCTTTCTGTCAATGCGCCAATTCTTCTTTTACTGATATCAACCACCTCATTTTTTCTTGTAGCCACCATAATTCTCATCGTTCAGATTTTCATAAAAACTTTCTTCCCTAAATATCCTTTTTCCTTCAAGTATTTCTATTTTATTAAGTTCATTTGATGAGAAAATATATAGCTTAATAATTGAATTTTTAATTAAAGAAAATATTAAAATATAAATAAATAATTATTCGGTTAACAAAAGTCTGTGGCAACAAAAACTACGTTTAGATGCCAATTCTCAAAAAAAAAAATATATTATGACGTTTGTTGTCATAATTATTGTAAAAATTGTATATAAGTTAGACATTCGCCTTTACAAAGCCATCATCATATCTTTTATTCAGTGGATACGTCCTCCTCATAAAACTGAATAATATAGATGTTTATAGAACCTCATTTATTCTTAACATCTTGTACCGAAATTTACACAGACCAATGCTAAATAAATTTGCTTTATTATTTCGATATTTGTATAGGTTATTTTCAAACTTCCAATAAGTTAGAAATATCAACACTAAAAAGTATATGGTTATAAATTAGGAAACTTATACGTTCTACAAACACAATTTTATTTCAAAATTTATAAAAATATCCAGAGCACAGTAAAATAGAATCGGGTTCGTTATATATATTTATTTCCGGAGAGAATTTCTTGGAGCAGCAAGGGATTCAGAAAGCCATACAATTGTAAATCATTGCATTGGAAATGTTCGGCCCATTCCCTGTTAGCTAATATTAAGGAAGTTAGGATTGCCGGGAGCCATATTTAACCCCAAGGAACCGCTATATTCATTCGATTTCCTCTCCTAATGGCTCCTAAATCGCATTTTAATACAATGCCATTTCCAAATATTTTGCTATGCATTGCTATTTCGGATATTAGAGAATTGAATGTTTAAGTGCTTTATGCGAGGTTTAAAATATATATTTATTATTCTAAATATTCCTTAGGAATATTTGAAAGGGATTATTTGATAGTTTGCATTTAAATTTCAGTGCCAAAATAATTTTAAATGAACTTCGATTTTCGACATGGAAAGTGTCACATTGGTATGCTTAAATTACATATAAAAAATTGCATGTCAGGTTTCATAAAAAGTTTTATAGATATTTGAGTTATGTAATAACAATTAACATTACAAGTTCAGGAAGTTACTTGTTGTTTTCCAATTTAGAAAAACTACAACAAAAAATATCACAAGATTTTTTGGAGCTTTTTGTGGTTTGAACTAGCAATTATAAGTTCTTTATATGTTTTTCTATTGCATTTGTATTTTCGTCATAGCGTTCTTTTGTATATTTTACCATTAATATTATTTCACTATTTAGCCTAGCTTTTATGTCGATTAAGTTGTCATTTCAAATTAAAATGAATATAGTAAATTACGATAGCATGATTTACATCTAGATCTAGATTAGAGAGCTAGTTATTTATTAGTTATTAGTTGAATTAGATTAAAGTTTAGTTGTATAAGATTGGCTTAAAGATCTTTGCTGCAGTATTAAGAATCGATATGGGTCTACAGTTGTTGATGACATTACGATCTTGAGAATTGTGTGTGACACAAACTTTAGCTACTTTCCAAGGGTCAGCAAAAGCTGAGGTTTTCAAAATAACGTTCAAAAGTCTCTTCAAAGGATACAGTATGGAATCCTTCGAAAGACTTAGGACTATAGGAACACTTGTTTTTTAATTTGAAAGAAGCATCTAAAATATCAATCATGTTAAAATATTAAAATTCAGATTTTGTCATCCTGATCCGCAGAGAGTAAACACATTCGAAGAAACATTCCAAAAGCATTGACTATCGCATGGACTCCTCACCATAACACATTTCCCATAATACAATAATAAGAAAAGAACAAAATTTATTTTGTGGTTTATTTATAAGATACCTTCAATAACAATATGTGGTAATAAAATATCTACAAACGTCATCAATATTCATAATTAAAGCAAAAGAAAAAAAAAATGTTAATTAAAGCTTATATGTTTTTTAAAAACATTGATTAGAAGAAGAGTCAGATCAAAAAAGGCATAGATTCAAGAAATTAAGGAGAATGAGGGGCTTTGAGTGGAAAATGCTAGAACAAAATAAATAAACAGCAGTAAAGAAAATGGGAAAGAAAGTAAGATAAACTAAAATAAATATTAAAATTTTAAGAATCTGCTTAACAATAATAAAAAACAAGTGATTAACATAACACCCTTAAAATTTTAGACATATTCGAAAAAAAAAATAAAATCTGTTTAAAAATATGGAATAAATTAACTAAAATGGTAAAACTAAAATACTGTGTCCCGAAAAAATTCTGCACTTTTTGTGTTCCAATATGCCAACCTAAAGAACCCACCGAAATAGATACACCCATATCCTCTAAGAAGACCTTGATTTTCACTTACTTTTTGTTAATTTTAGATTTAAAACTTGTTAATTGTTTTTAAAAATGGGGTTAAAAATAAGACAAATTGTTCCTGGGTCCACAGATGCTTTCTTTTAAAGACACAATTTTTAATATTTTTCTTCTAAATTTAGTCAAAATTCAAAAAGTATTAAAAGATGATTTTTATGTCATTTACTCACCAGAAATCAAATCACGACTGGTGAAAGACTGCCTAGAAGACCTGACAGAGCTCAGTATTCAAAATAAGGTGACCTTAGCCTGGGTTCCAGGCCATGAGGGATATCAGGGCAACGAAAAGGCCGACGAATTAGCCCGAGAAGGCTCAGATAACGCCATGACAGGCCCTGAACCCTTCTGTGGAGTTGCTAAGGCATTGTGCAAGGCATCCATTAAACAATGGATGCAAAAAGAGTCTCAGGAATGGTGGAACAACTATTCAAGACTGAGACCGGCCAAACAGTTCATCAAGGAACCATCGGCCAAGTTTACAAAAGACCTACTGGATCAAAAACGTCAAATCGTTAGGATAACAGTAGGCCTTCTTACTGGACACTGTCGCCTCAAAAGGCACATGAGTGTCATAAATCCAGCAGAAGAAGCAACTTTGTGCAGGTTCTGTGAAGAAGAAGAGGAAACATCATTCCACGTCCTGTGCCAATGTGAAGGCTTGGCTGGAATGAGGTTTCTAACATTGGGCGAAGAAAAGCCAATTGCATGCAACTACATGAGGGAGCCACTGTCGAAGCTACTAAGTCTAATAAAAAAGACCAGGCTAGACGACATACTCTAAAACAAACGGAGTCCCATAATAGATCTGAAAAGGTCGCGGTGGACAAAGACAAATAACGTCTAACTCCTAATCTAATCTAATCTAATAAGTCATTTAAATATCTAATTAATTGTAATATCAACAAAGTGAAAAGTCAGTAGCGTACGCGCGTCCATGATTTACCAGATACAATTATTTGCTAAAATATGTGATTTTTAGTAATATTTCTAAAATTCCATTCAAATCGTTAAAGTTGATTTAGAAATATTTAAAAAACAAAAAAAAAGACATTATAACACCCTCTATCATTGAAATCTAGCAACTGCGGACCCATGTTGATAGGCACTATTCGTCTTATTTTTAAGTAGTAAATTACCCCACTAGCAAGGGCATATGTTTTGTGAAATACCTTGATATTATATATGATTCAAACTTTAATGTTACCATGTAGGTATTCAGTTTAATTATGTTTCAAATTATTTACTTTCATTGACCAATAAAACGATTTGTAAATTTTGTGCTTGTCATCTGTCTTTATCATCAACAAACTGTAAAATTAAAAAAAGAACCGCTCTGATCTCCCTAAGATTTATGTTGAGAGAATTTTGTATAGTTACTTATTTTTAGAGGTCCATGCCAATTTAACACTAAGCACTCGATGCCCTAAATATAGGTAGGCGAACTGAGCACCAGGCAGATAAGGTACCTTTTCAAAGTGACTTTGAGACAGGTGCATTCAGCACTTTGATTCTCAAAACTACAATTTACTGCTTACATGTGATATATTTTATTTTTAATGGGACATATTATGTATATTGTTTTATTTCTAATTTTTCTCGTTTTATATATAGTTATTGCGTAACAACCCGTGAGGCTCTAGGCCACACATGTTAGGTAAATTAAGTTTTTTTCGGTTATTCTCTTTATAAGTATAATTTTTTTACAATACAACCCGCGATGGCTTTAGGCCACACAGTTTAGGTAAATTAGTTAAGATTTTTAAAATTTTCTTAATGAACAAACTAGTAATAAATTACGCAAATTGCTAATCTGAATTGCTGAGCTGGTGCTCCATCAGTGTGTCTGGCAACGCTATGCATTTTTACTTGGGGCTCAATTAGCGCCCGTTCTTTATTGTTAGAGCTAGACGAAGTACAGTAATATTCAGCTATTTTTCCATAGGTCCCATACATTTAAAATTGTCTGAGATCCTTAAATCCGGCTTTCATTATTATTAATTTATTCGTAATTCTGTTGACCTGTTAAGAAATTTTAAATATTTTGCCTTAAGATATACCATTAATTTCCACAATGCAGCAAGAGGGGAAAGAGCAGTAATAATTCGATAATTAATTAAGCATTATCACGAAGCGGTATACAGAAGTAAAGAATTTCTGGTTAGTTTAGTAGTGGTAAAATCTAAAAACGAAGTGACCAGAACGTCACTTCTACATATTGTCCAAAACATATCGTTAAAAATGAACAATACCTAGACCTCCTTAACAGTCAAGGACCTAGATTTATCACTGGAGGCGACTTCACAATACAAAACACACACATCAGGGCTCTAAACTAACAACAAATAAGGGTAAAAACCTAAAAGAACCAATAACTCAGCTAAAATGCGAGTTTCATTCAATTGGCAATCCAACTTTTTGGACCACAGAGAGAAATAAAATATGCGACTAAATAGACTCTTTTATTCTACAACATATTTCAGCAAACTACATCCAAGTTATTGAGGAATGGGTAATGAATTCAGATTAATTTCCCATTCTTCTCTCTCTTACTGATATCATAATCAAAAATGAAAACGCTCTAAGACTAATAAACAGTAGAACAGACTGACAAAGCTTAAAATGGACATTGAATAGAAAACTAATCTATCAGTTCCTTTAAGAAGAACAGCACAGCTAGATGAAGTAAAACTACTTATATTCAACACAGATCAAGCAGCATGGTATAATACACCACCTATTGCTCAGCGAACAATAAGAAATAACTATCCGAAAGAAATAAGGAAAAAAAATAAAGAGGCAATGGCATCAGACCAGAGCTCCATTAGATAAAACGAAACTTAACAACGCCACCAAGTAGATAAAACGAATTAAAAATGTATCTATTAGTGAGTACCTTAATGAGGACAAACGATAAAGCCACTGATTATTCTTTATGAAAAACCACAAAGCGATTGAAAAATCCCATTATAAAGAATGCTCAAATTAGGAATATAGATGGCAGCTGGCTAGAAATAACATAAAAGTTAAAAGACTCGCAGGGCATTTACAAAATATCTTTCAACCAAATGAAGACGAAGTACCGAACTGGGATCTTCCAAAGAGAGATGATTCCATCATCAAACCAACCTCTCCAAAGTAAATGTCAAAAGATATAAAAACAAATAATGACCCTTATTTAATGCCTAATTAAAACTAAGGTATGTAACTAGGTTGTGCAAAGTCACTATGATTATTAAACCAGAAAACCTCCAAACGAATTTTCGTCATATAGATCAATATCTCTACTGTCAATATTATTGAAACTATTAAAAAAAAAAAACAAATGAAAATACTGAAACCCATCATTAAGTAAAGAAAGTTTTTTCTAAATTGTCAGTTAGGCTTTAGAGAAAACCACTGAACCATAGATCAAGTTCATAGAATTTCAAATGCGATTAAAAGAGCATTAGAATATAAAGGAGTCTGTTCAGCTATCTTCCTCGATGTTGCGCAGGATTTGATAAGGAATGGCATGATGG
Organism: Psylliodes chrysocephalus; assembly: GCA_927349885.1. Lineage (NCBI taxonomy): Eukaryota > Metazoa > Arthropoda > Insecta > Coleoptera > Chrysomelidae > Psylliodes > Psylliodes chrysocephalus. The sequence continues at coordinate 15,720,901 of OV651813.1, forward strand.
CTTAAAACATAAACTGAATGACCTACTTTCACAGCCATATTCAGAGCTACAGAGTTCATAATTTTCAGATAGATTCTTTAGAGTAAAACAAGATAAAGCATACTCTAAATTGAAAGAAATTAAAGCAGAAGTACCATAGGGAAACGTCCTAGAATGCAGTTTGTATCTGTCATACACTTGTGACATATTCCAACTAAAACAAGACACAATGCAGATGATATTGCCATCCTAGCGATAGACAAAGATCATAAATAGGCTGAAAATAAACTACAAACATCAGTTAATCAAATCATTTGAATAGAGAGATGGGATAGCATACCAGCTTCACTTCTGAAAGTATGCATTGTCACGTGGCACTCTAGCGTCCCTCGTATATACATAGAACCATCCAGTCCTAACACAACTGTGTATGTTTGGTATATTAAGATTAAGCATTTGACTATATATCTTTATTTTTTAATGGAATTATTGCGTCTTCCAAATAAAATGTAGCCATCAGCCAGCCCTGCGTTAGGAATTTTAAATATTTTTGGTAAGAATTTCAATTTGAAGTGTATCTTTCTTTTGTAGATGTTCCTACCTTAATTGTTTAAATTAAGCCTAAAAATGTCCTTATGCAGTGTCGCAGTGAGAGTAAGTTTACAAAAAGATTTGGGGATTATGTTCCTATATCTCCTCTGGATACGCCTCTGGCCATAGGGTAAAAAAAAATATTTTTTTTATGTAAATTTACATAATTTTAATGTTTAAATTTTTTTTGTAAGTGTTTAAGAAAATATTTAAACAAAATAGAGGTTTCAGTAATTGGCAAAAAAACTTTTAAATTGTTTCCTATTATCTTTATCAATGAAAATAAATATTGGTAAATATTGCTATTTCGAGAATATAATTGGCTTCTAATACCACCATATTATTTCACTCATCGTCAATAAGTACAAGAAGAATATAAGAAGGACGAAAATAAACAGCAATAGATTTTTATATGTTCCTATTTATAAATTGAGCAACCGTAAAACAAACATTTTAAACGTGCTCTTAACTGCTCTTCATGACACACTTATCAAATCCTTTGTTAGTTTCGGATACCTACCTAATTCAGTTAAAATTACGAGGAAAATAAATTTTACATTTCAGAGATGTTCGCACACCAATTAGCACGTTTGGTGTAATATTTAATAAAATTAACCTAAACGCCGTTAAAACAATAAATTCAGGTGATATTTTAGAGAGGTATTTCGTTTTATATGGTTAATAAAGTTAAAGTGGTTACAGTTTCGCATATACAACGTTTCATTTTGCAGTGTATTCAACGAATTATTAATTATTTGGTGTAATATATCCCAATGCCTAAGCAATAAAAAGAGCAATATTATATCCTAAAATAACGAAAATAACTGGAACTTTTGTGATACCTTCTATTTTGTTCTATAAAACGACTTTGAAATAAAGTTTCAAGGATACGCCAGTCCAAAGCTAACAGAAGTGTTAGGAAAAACTTCTTGGTAAACTGTGATAAGGCACAACTCATAATTTTTATTGCGAAAACAAGGTTGGAGGTCTTAGGAACTCCAACTTTGTTTGGAGAAAGAGAAAAAAGAACAAACCAAGTAAAATATCTGAATCTAATCACAGGTAGCAAACTTACTTGCAACCAACATTTACAAAAAAGGGGCGGTTATCTGGTGACCAAAATAGCAGAATGTATCCTTCAATATAGGAGTATAGAGATAAACATGATTTTATTTGTATCACAGGAGCAGTGAGAAGTACACCAAATGCTTCAAAATTATTCAAAACCTCCAAATCCTTGACCTATTCATAAAGGGACAGGTCAGAATGAGCGTATACAGACTAAACCAAAGACACAGGACTATTCAAATATAGTAAATATATAGAGGAAAAGCAGCGGCTTGTGTGTTTTCATAAACATAGAAGGAGCTTTTAACAAAAGCACCTTCCTCAAGAACTAATAGAAATATTTCTCAGATGGTTAGTATGTGGATACCAAACATGCTCTCAAAGCGAGCAGTTAACATAAGTGTAAAAAAGGATTGGTTGCGAGGAGATGTCCACAGGAAGGGGTGCTACTTTACGGGAATTTTTAAATGTTATGAATTATTTTAAAAGACTCATACCTAATTTAAGTAGAAAGGAAATACCTTTAATTGAATTACTAGGGAAAGGAAATACATGGAAGTGAACAGAGGAAAGAGAAATAGCCTTTATTGATTTAAAAGAAGAATTTATAAAAATTTAAAAGTGTATTTTTCTAATTATTTAATACCTTTTATTATACATACTGATGCATCTAAAGAGATATTTGCAGGTGTTTTATTACAGATACAGAATGAAATAGAAGTTTCAAGGGTAACTAAAAATTATGAAAAAAATATTATAGGGTATCGGAATTAGAATTAGCTAGTATTATTTTTTGTATTGTGACGATAGTCTAATTTATTTATAGTTTATTTATTTGAAACACACTATTTACAAATTATTTAAGACGTACTTATTAATTTTTATAATACTTAGACACTAATTAACAATTCTAATTTATTTATTACACTTTAACTTTTCATTCTAATATTCTATACTAAACTAAACTGTACGCCAATGAGTCAGCTATTTATATCAAATCCAATTCTGTGCTCGTAGTTTCTAGGCGCTCCCGAAAATTCCATCTCTATGACTCAGCGGCAGTTTCTCGAAGCGTCAGCGGCATACCTAGAAGATTCCGTCATTTCTTGTATATTTGAGACGCGGTCCAACTGTCTTTACACGTCAGCATTGCTTTGATCATGAATCGAGTGGCAGATTTCCAAGGTCGCGCTTACACAGGATAGGCTTTAGGAATTTCATGACAGTATTCCAAAATTAGGATTTTATTTATTAGGGGCATGGTTCATAGTTGAGACAGATCATGCATCTTTACTATAACAAAAATTTTGACAAATAGATTTGGAAATAGTAGGATATATAGATGGGGATTAATTTTATAGGAACATGATTTTCAAATTAAGTATAAACAGGGGAGAACAAGTGAAGTATCAGATGCTTTAACACGAGAAGATTAAGAAAAAATGCCTTAGATAAAAAATTTGTTAAAATTGGGGTAAATGACATAAAGATTTGGAGGGAATATTTTCATTGGAACAAGTAATATAAAATCAAAAGTTAACAGATGATAAAAAAAGAGGCGAAAAAATTAAAGGTAAGGTTATAATAAAAATGAAGACAGAAAGGGAATTATTTATCATTGCACAAAAATTACTGGGAGATATTTTGAGGAGTTTACAAGAGGATAATGGACACAAGGGGTAGGAAGTTATGGTTATTATTTAGAGAAAATTATATAGGAAAGGGGGATTAGAGAATAGCTAAGGAAATAACTAGAAAATGTCACACATGTCAGATAGAAAGGGAAAAAACTTTTAAAAATATAAATCAGGTTAAAATAACACATGCAAAAAAAGTGGTAAAATAGTAGCGATAGATTTTTTAAGTAATTTAATAAAAAGTAAGCAAGAAAATTCTTATATATTAGTTATGGTGGATATGTTTTTAAAATTAATTAAGTTATATCCTACAAAGTCAATAAAATGTAGTGTAGGTAAAAAGTATTAGAGTATAGTAAAGATGAGTTAAAACCAAAAAAAAATATATTTTAATAATGAAAGATTTAGAAAGTTTTGTAAAAAGCATCAAATTAATTTAAAGATATATAGAAGGGGTAATAAGATTTTTAGGATTATTAGTTATAGAATATCATACTGAATGGGATAATCATATAGTAGTGATAGAGGCAATTTTTAATAATAGTCCGACATTTTTAGTAAAAAAGATTAGAAATCGAAATAAAATGGGAAAATAAAATTAAAAGAAATTATGAACATATTAGTGAAAAGGTAAATAAGAGTTTAGAGAGAAAGGCTGAAAAATATGTAAAGAAAATGAATAAAAGTATAAAAAAGGAACATATTTGAGAAAGGAGAATTAGTAGTAGTGCGAGCATTGAGGTATACTGATAGGAAAAGAAACATAGGAGAAAAAATAAAGATTACCATATGAAGGTCCATTTGAAGTAGTTACTTCAAATGGTGTAAATAGTTATAAATTAAATTATCTAGATGAAGAGGGAATAAGAGGAATTTTTCATATAAATAATACTAAATAAAGAAAAATACGTTTTGATATACATTTCATATAAAAAATGAGTTTTTTATAAGTGAGTGAAGTTGGTTATTTCATTTCATTACATAGTTGTAGTTAAAATTTGTTCTGGAACAGAGTTAATTTATTAGAATTTTAAATTGAGTTAACTTTTTTATCTTTGTTTCCATTAATTTTTGAAGTTTTAGGGGTAGTTATTGAAATGTTTTGGTTTAAATTTGTTTGACAATTTAAAAATTTCATATTTCAAAATTCATTATAGAAATAAATTTATTAAATACGAAATTTGGGGATTTTAATATGATATTTTAATTCAAAACTGGTATTATACATTTTTTGTTTTTTAAACTTGTAAACTTGTTAATTAACGTTTGACGGGTAAAGTCTGTCCCGAAAAATTGAAAATTATTTGAAAAATCAGGATTTCGATTTAGGGAAGAATAGTCATAACAATTTGAGAAGGTTGTCGTATAAAAATTTTTGAAAGAAAAATATGAAATGTTGGATATGTATTAAAGGATTATAGATTATATATTAAATGGAAATAAAGATGTAAGAAATAATCGATGTAATAGATATTTTCATTTGGAATAAAAAGAAAAATATTTTAAAAGGAAAGTAAGGAATAATTAACTAAAAACATTGAAGGAAAAAGTGTTAGGTAGGACACCAAGTCGAAATCTAATATATAGTGTGCATAGGGAAAAAGAGAATAAATAGTGAGATGCAAATAAGTTGCAGGGGAAGCCGGCGGGTCCAGGAAGAGGATAAAACTAGCATAATTATTATAATAATATTTTTTAAATTTTTTTAATTTAAAATTGATTTTTTGTAAATTCACCAAACATTGAGTGGACTCTCAATATCAAGTATATCATTGAAAATTGGAGGCAAGAATTTTTCACTTCTTTATTGTATTTGTTTGAACCTACCGATCCTAAAATTAAGAATTGATAGTCAAGTTTATAGAGTAAATTTAAATTTTTTTATATTATAAAACAAATTAATTTCTCATATTCAAGTTTTTTTATATTATACAGGGTGGGCCATTAGTGCGTGGGTGGAAGATTGCGGGTTTATTGAGGTACATTTTTAAAATTCATTTTTGGGGCATGATGTAGGACCTCTACGGCTACAACCAAAAGATATTTTCGATGAAATTCCAATTGTTCTACAGGGTGATTTATATCAAAGTTATGTTTTTTTAATAAGAACCCCCTGTATATTATTGCATATTTGGATTTCTCTGTCAATTTTAGTGTGACTTTATATATCACACATGGTATCTAAAATGAGTCGTTAAGCAGCAATTCATTATTTTTTCAAAAACTAGATGTCTAGTATAAATTGAATATCGCAGTTATTATAAAACTTAGAAGGCCGTGACTCTACAGTGTTACTACGCATAAAATTTACTAACATTTGTCAGATGATCAAAGTCAAACCCTTTTCTTGTTTAAGGTAATCTTGATTATTTTAAATGGGACTACCAATTATTTTCATTTCATTACATGCAGAATTCGATTACCTTTCTAAGGATATAAAAATATGATGATATTAATATTTTACAGATTTTTTTACTTAAAAAAATCTAATAATTCACAGTATTTTTTAATTTTTAAAACCTTTTAATTAGTAGGCTGTGAAAATAAAGTAAATTTGTCACTCCCAAAATGAATTAATTGATATGATTTTCATTCTCGGAGAATGTTTTAGAAATCCGTTTTTAGCAAGTCGTTGTTACGGGCTAAAAGTAACTTACTGAGCAATATAGTTAAAATTTACATTAGTTACCTTTTTTTTATGGTTTCATCATATTTTCAATCATATAAATATTTAAATTTAATTTTCTCCAAACCTCAATGCAATTCAAGAGTCAAAACAAAACAAATGAACTTTATTTAATAAAATATATTTGTATAACTATAAATTTTATATGCTATTTTTCGTGAAGAAAGCATTTTGCGGATTTTCTTCGAAAAACCTCATATTTAGTGAACTAAAAGATAGTGTGTTTATACTAAACAATAATCTCATCATTGTGGATAAAGGTTCCGAATATTTTAAGTTTTTCACCTTTTTTTATATCAACTTCAGTTGAAGCCCCTTTGTGGCCACCCATCATCCAAGGTGTTTTTAAGGAATAACCCCTATAAAAAAAAGAATATTATTAAACATTTTATCATCCTAATTTTGGCAATATATTTTTAGGCCTCTTATGCAGACTTCCACTCTTAAGCAGACTATCACTCTTATGCCGATTTTCAATCTCATTTCCATTCAAATTCCAATCTGAAGTATAAATTTTGATTTTACTATATCTAGTCTGGAACCCGGAGGTTCCTAGACACCGAATAATTTAAAGACATCAAATAAAACTAGTTAAGGAATCCAACCAGTTCATCTCTTTGGGTTTAAGATAATTGGAGACTCAACTAATGGTTAACAGTCAGAAGACCTGGAAAAACAGATAAGAATATTTAAATACTAACTTTATCTATACCTAATCATTTTTTTTATGCACTTGTCTTTACACCCAATTGGTGACGTTTAAGATTATTTGCTTTGATTTTATAAAATTTATTGTTTAATCTAATTTTATTAATATTATTTACTAACTATTTATTTCTAGAAATAAACTACATCTTACCGTAGGTTGTTACAGCAATTACTAAACTTTAATTCATTGTATTTCAAGCTCTTCAAGCCTTTAAATCTTCAGGATATCTTCGATTTATAATTGCTTTTCAAACTACCTAAAATCTTTTATATTTATATAAAATAATCATTAAGGTATATAATTACTCACCTGTTTATAATCCATTTGTGCTTATTTATCTAAAACCACAAAATATATATCTACTCTCATCACTTAATAGAAAATATTCCGCACTATATTTGTTTTCTTAAAAGAACCCGAATCTGTTTTAAAAGCAACCCAAAACTGTTTTTAACCCAGTACATCGTGTTTATAAAGAAATATATCCTGAACGAGAACGCCATCCAAGAGAAAAATCATTTAGAAATCTCTTGGACAGGTTTATTGCAACAGGAAATGTTTCTTATATCCAAAAATAAGAAAGAACTAAATTTGTTTTAAATGAAGAAAATGAAACTAATATTTTAATTGCAGTGGTAGAAAACCCTTATACTAGTACTCGCCAACTTGAAAGAGATTTTCAAATAAGCCGATCCTCTATCAGAAGAATAATAAATAAAAATAAATTCCATGTTTATCATTTTTAACTTCACCAAGAGCTCAATTTTTGCAATTGGGCAGAAAAAAAATTAAATGAAAATGAATATTTTTTAAAAAAAATTTTGTTTACAGATGAGTGTACCTTTCACCGAAATGGTTATATTAATCGGCACAATTTTCATTATTATTTAGATGAAAACCCTCACTATTTCAGAGTCAATAGTCAGGAGAAATGGTCGGTTAATGTTTTGGCAGGCATAATAGACACTTATGTTATTAGTCCTTTCTCTTTTGATGGTGTTTTAAATTCAGAAATTTATTTAAATTTTTTAAATAACCTTTTATTTAATCGCCTTGAAGATGTAGGTACCACTTGCTCAAATTAGAGATATGTACTTTCAACAAGATGGAGCACCTCCACATCGTGCCCGTGTTGTAAGCGAATGGCTCAACAATACATTTAATGGAAGGTGGATCAAGGGATGGATCATTGCGATGGCCAGCTAGATCTCCAGATATTACTACAATGGACTTTTTTTATAGGGTTATATCAATGAAAAAGTATATGCGGAACAACCAATCACATCTGAAAACATGAAAAACAGGATTAGAAACGCTTTTGAAGAAATTAACCCAGAAATATTGGATAGGGTTAAAATTTCTTTTCGTCGAAGAATCAAAGTTTGTTTAGAACAGGATGGTAGACATTTTGAACATTTATTAAAATAATCGTTTTTTTTATTTTGATGTGGTGTTATTTATTTTTTGTTTTCTGTTTTTCTTTGTTTTAATTTTTAAAATTTTTTTTAATTAAATGTTTTTTAATTGAAATTGCTATTTTTAATTTTTAACGGTCTACTAATTTCAAAGAGATTAGAAAGATTGAAAAATTCTGTGAATTAATAGATTTTTTTTTAAATAAAAAGAAATCTTTAAAAAATGAATATCAACATATTTTTATATCATTAGAAAGGTAATCGAATTCTGCATGTAATGACATAAAAAAAATCAAGTTACCTTGGATTGAAATTTTGCAAATTGGCGTAGCGATTACTTTAAACACAAAAAGGGTTTGACTTTTATCGTCTGGCAAATATTAGGACATTTCATGCTTAGTAACACTGTAGAGTCACGGCCTTCTAAGTTTTATAATAACTGCGATATTCAATTTTTACTAGACATCTACTTTTTGAAAAAATAATAAATTGCTGCTTAACGACTTATTTTAGATACCATGTGTGACACATAAAGTCACACTAAAATTGACCGAGGAATCCAAATATGCAATAATATACAGGGCGTTCCTATTAAAAAAACATAACTTTGATGTAAATCACCCTGTATAACAATAGAAATTTAATCGAAAATATTTTGAGGTTGTAGCCTTTAAAGTTATACACCATGCCCCAGAAATGAATTTTTAAAATGTACCTTAATAAACCCGCAATCTTCCACCCACGTACTAATGGCCCACCCTGTATAACAAAACTGATTTTCTCATATCAGTATGGATTTATGAAATACAAAAGTAAATGATTTCACAATATTAATTTGATAAACTTATTTCAACACAACAATGGCTACTTCTTCGAATAGAAGCACACGTAGAATGCCAGTCCGTAATAAGTATGTTTTATTTTATGGATGAATTTACTAATAGTATATTGTGTCACAAGGGCAGAAAATGAGCTTTAGCAGTCCACGGCTATTAGCTGCATGAGCGAGCGAAGCGAAGCGAGGGCAGCTGATAGCTAAGGGCTGCTAAAGCGTTTTCTGCATGTGTGACACACAATTGTTTTTCGCCTACCAAAAAAAAAAAACAAAGAAAAGGAAAATATAAAGAAAATCTTTGTACCTGCATTTACAATCTTTGATATTTCAGAAAGATAAGCAAGTAATACATTTTCAGTTAGGTTTTGCTTTTTTACTCCTTTTCCAGTTGTTAAACAATTCATAGTACTTTTCGTACCGTTCTCTTGACTTAGTAGGTAGTAAATTTAGAGAAACATTGTTGGCTTCCTCTTGCAAGTTTGGTGGAGTATTTGTAAATTCCTTGTCACTGTCTGAATGACTATTCATGTTCACTAATAGACTTACACTGTCGTTTAATCAAAATTTATGTGAAACGTCAAGTACGCAAGTTACAGTGACAGTCAAAGGTATCTAGATAGTTAGTGAAAAACTACAAAATCGGGTTGTTATGAATTTAGCAGCTCATGGGACGATATACGTTACTTTCGGTCATATTTTAAGGAGTTAATATGATTCATTTTCACATGTGATAGGCGAATAAATCATTTTAGTACATTTTTCTAAAAGTGATTTACAGCTAATAACACTTTTTCCAAAAAACTCTACCTAGCACAATTTACTTTTAAGATACTGTTATTAACCTTGTTATTCACATCAATTGTTTGTTTTTCTTAATTTTTTATTTTCTGTATTAAATATTTTCACTTTTCAATACATTGACACCTTGATGATCTATTTAGGTGTGTCTGAAGATGAAGTAGCTTGCTTCGAAACCTATCACTTTTCTTTTCTTTTTTACCTTCGGTATCAATTAATCAATTAAACTAAAATTTGACCCCAACCGGTTCAAAAGGTATCACCTTTAATTAGCAGTTTTTTTTTTCTCAAAGAGATTTATCTACAAATCTCGACATTAAGATTTTAAAATTGAAATAAAGCAGCCACCATTATCATTTAAGATCCGAAAAAAAGCAGGATCCTGCATAAAAACCCATCCGTAATTACTCAATGCCAGAAGAACGCTAAGCCCCGCTGTGTCTTATGTTAATCTGGTATAATCCTGTCTGGTTGGCTCCTGCTCTGCTGCCGGGATAGAGCCATTATTCACGCTGCTTACGGCCATGTTCACTTATTAATGTCGGATCTTGACTAACGTGAGCCCTCGCCCCCTCATCATCTGTCATGACGAACTTTCTGCTCTGCCATTTAATAATAATAAGTACAGCAAACGGTGGAAGCGTTGAAAGCCATTTATTTCTAAGTTTGTTGAATGTGTTAATGTCTTATTAATCGTCATCCAGCACAGCTACTGTTAATACGTTAGAGTGTTGCATTGTGGCAGGTGAAACATGTGAGGTGAGAGTAACGAGAGTTAATTGGGTTATTCAGTTTCGTAAATAAGTCGGTTATGACTTATGGCAGTTAATGTGTTTGAATTGGAAAATTGACATACTCTAGTCTATTGCTAACTATTTGTTATCCGTAAAATACTGCTTGGGTAATAGTTAAAGATTCGTATTTTATTAGTAAGTTTTAAAGTTAAATACTATATAAATTTATTTATTAATAATAATAATAATAATAATGAAACCTGAGAATCACAGAAATGCAAACGAATTAGACACCATACGCAGAGAGACTATACAATGAGATGACAACAAAATTCCCAGATTTAAGAGTCAAAACCGTTCAGAACATCTTGGATCAAAGAAGACAACTCTTTATAAAAGACAGATTAGATCCACAAGTAATAAGGAACATCAGAGCGGAAGTAGAGCTAGAACTAGGAATCACTCCAACTCAGAAGGTAGAGCCGGACGGTAGGAATAGATACCCACCACAAGATGTAGAACAATCAGCGGAAGACCAGGAAGCACTAGATGCCTTAAGCGAAGCTCTAGAAAAATACTCTGGAATGGATCCTGCATCAAGGCCAAATATTCCAAAAATTAGAAATGACACTAAAGCAAAGTCAAAGATAAAAATAATAAACAGCTTACTAATTTCCAAAATTCAAGACTGTCAATAGATCACAGATGTGCACAGTCTCATATACTGCGCAGCTATAGCCACGGCTGTACTATGTGGAAGAACACCAACCAATGCAGAGAGAAATGAAAATAAAAATGCCATCGCTCTAAAACCACAATGGGAGTCAAGACTAGAAAGGAAAATAAGCATCCTTAGGAAAGAGATAGGCCATCTCACAGAATACAATAAAAATCAAAAACATAGCCAGCGGTCAGAACAACGCGCTACAATAATTAAAGGATACACAAATGAAAATAATCACTCGATTGCAGAAATTTTGGACCTTCTCAAACAAAAATTAAAAGTCTTCTCCAGCAGATTGAGAAAATACAGGGAGGCATACCAACGTAAAGTTGAAAACAGAATGTTTAATCAAGATCAACGCGGATTCTATCGAAACATGTCTAACAACAGAACGGCGAATCAAAACGCAGAATATCGCGATCCGCAGGAAATACAGCAGTTTTGTGGAAATATCTGGGAAAAGCCTGCTATACACAAAACCTCAGCTGCCTGGATAAAAGACGAGAACAAGACAAGAGACAAAATACCGATAATGCCACCACCGGAAATTTTAGAAAAAGATCTTGAAAACGTACTCACAAGAGCCTCTAATTGGAAAGCCCCCGGACCGGAGAAGATCCAAAACTTCTGGCTAAAACAATTTAAATCAGTCTGGCCAAAATTAGCGAGCATCTTTGATACATTTCTAAAAAATCCTGACACCATTCCAACGTTATTAACAAAAGGAATCACATACCTTCTCCCAAAATCTGATCAACCAACAAAAGATCCGTCGAAGTAGAGACCTTTAACATGTCTTCCCACAATGTATAAAGCATTAAGCGGCGTAATATGCAACAAAATATACGAACATCTCACATACCATAACTTTCTCGCCGAAGAACAAAATGGGTGCAAGAGAAAAGCTCAAGGCTGCAAAGAACAACTTGCTATAGACACCACCTTAACACAACACGCGATCAAGAACAAGATGGACCTTCACACTGCTTTTATTGAATACCAGAAAGCGTTCGACAGTGTGCCCCACTCTTGATTGTTACAAAGCCTAAGTCTGTACAAGATAAGTCCAACCACCATTGAGCTGCTGAAGAATATGATGACCACGTGGAAGACAGAACTAGCTGTAGGAAACGATGCAAATCAAATCCAAATTACCGTCCAAGGGGGTATCTTCCAGGGTGACGGTCTAAATATAAAGTTGAGTATCATCAGCATAAAAATGACTAGTGGAGTATCTCAGTGATTTGTAAAATTCAAAAGTGTAGAAATTGAAAAAGGTCGGTCCCAAGACAGAGCCCTGGGGAACACCGTTCTCAACTGTCAAATATTGCGATACTATTTTGTACACAACAACAGCTTGCACCCTTCTCCTGATTGCTGTTGAGGTATGGTTGTATAATTATTAATGTGTAAACTTATTTGAACATGAACAATTTTTTTCGAAGCACTTCGCAAAAACACGATTTACCAACTTTGGGCACTAGATGGATTAGAGATTTTTTCCAGGTAGACGGAAAAACATTATGGGTAATGCAAGTATTAAAAATGTGACAAATAGATTTTAAAATAAATGGACAAGAGTACAGTAACATGTTAACACTTATAAGATCTGGTTCAACAGCTTTAGAAAATTTCAAATTTTTCGTTTTTATTCTATCAGTGAATAAATTAACACCGTGTATTTTCGTGAGACGTTATATTTTTTTAAAAGAGGAAATATGGCAGATATAGATTAACAGAATTCAGCAACGTCTGCGACATCAGCTTCCAGTTCTCCACAAGCTTCGTCGCCGAAAAAGGAGAAAAAAAACTAACAACCCCAGAACGAAACCATCTCATCTACCTACTTCAGAAATGGTCAATAACGCTATTAAAGATTTAAAGGAATGTGGAGGGTCTTCACTTCAAGCTATCAAAAAATACATTGCAGCCAATTACAAAGTAGATGCAGAAAAGGTTGCTCCTTTCATTAAAAAGTATCTAAATGATTTAGTTACTTTAGATTCATTGGTGCAAACGAAAGGTAAAGGTGCGTCCGGTTCTTTCAAGTTAGCTTCTGCAACATCTTCAGGTTCAGCTAAGCCTAGTTCTAACGAAAAAAAGAATAGCGCCAGTGGAAAAACTAAAAAAACTACGACAGTAAAACGTAGTATAACAACAACCGGAGAAAAACCAAAAGCAGCCAAGAAATCAGCGAAATCAAAGAAAGCTCCGACAGCAGAAAAGAAAGCCACCAAAGCAAAAAAAGATGATAAGAGAACTGTTGCTTCAAAAATTGCCACATCAATTGCTTGACCTGCAAAAGTTAAGACTCCAACAATGGCCAAAAAGTCAAACAAAGGAGGTCCAACCAAGAAACCTAAACCAAAAATTGCAAAAGACGATAAAATAGTTCTATAGATTTCTAGTTCGTTCGTTAATGAAAAATTAAAAGAAATAATATTAAGCAATATATTATTTTTGTAATAGTCGATTGTTAAATTACCCACAGGAAAATCAGATATCGATGCATTTACAAAATACTCGTTAATTTCTTTTGGATTTTTTAGTTTTAGTTTTAGGCAAGGAATGGTTCTTAGATTTAGATTACGTAATTCCTGTGAGAATGTTTTTTGATTTTCGCAGTTTCTAAACTTAAACTCTAGATAAACCTGTTTTTCTCTTTGTTTAATTTCTTAACTTTTTGTAATACTCCCAATGACCCTGAACACCTATTCTCTTAAACCTTGACAATGCTCTGTCTCAAAGGGACATCATTTTCTTAATAGTGTATGTGATTCAAGGAGCAGAAGGTCGGTGCGTGGTAGTCAAAAAAGACGAAAAGGATGTTATTAAAATAATCAATTTTATTATCAATATTGCGGAAATGAAAAACTTTATCAAAATTAACTGCTTCTAATTCAGCAGTAAATTCCGATCTGGGATCTTTTTTCGAATCTTTATTGGAAAATGTTAGAGATGACATAAAATGAACATCTACAATAGATGCATCAGTTACAGATACTTTGCCCTTGATAGTTTTAGAGCATATTACCAAGACCAAAGCAGTAGCACTTGTCGATCCATACCGCGTCGGTTCATGAATTAACTAAGATAAATCGTAGGACTATAAGATAGTATCAATCTTCTTATAGCCAGAAATATCAGGCACCATTGCATCGATATTAAAGTCTCCTAATAAGATTATTTGGTCAAATTTAGATACAACGATACTAAGTTTTCCAGGAAGTTAAAAACTGTGTGGGAATGTGGTCTATAAAAAATCCCCAATGCATATTTCTTATCTAATACAAAGGAAACCCACAATTCTTCAGTGTTACTTAAATTAAGCCCCTGAATAATGTTGGCTTTAATGTTATTTTTAATGTAGATTAGTAATTCACCTCCTCTACTTCCCCGATTTCTTCTGAATAGTCGATAACCATTAAGTTGTATAATATTGTGGGGAATATTATTTGAAAGCCAAGTTTCCGTTACTCCAATAAACTAAATCTTTAAAAGCATTGAGATGCAATACAAGAGACCATAATATTAACTCCACTTATTCTCATTTATATTTACGACAAAAAAACATCGAGTTGAAAAATTACTAAACACTATTAAACTACAAATAGCCAGCACATTAATATGAACAATTGCACAATATACACAATATGACTGTTATTTTTTATGGATACCCCTGGTAAGGACCACCTTTTCTCACTGACTTCTTAGGCGTTTATGACACTGACGATGCTCTAGTGATAACTAAAGTATTCTTTTTTGTAACAACTTCCTTGATGGGTGGTTGGGCCTTGACTTCGTTAGCGTTGGAACAATTTGCTTCTAAGTTGTCAGTTACTACATCAATATCAGTTGCTTATGGTAGATAATTTGCTGTAGGAGTTGGAGGTTCGCTTAGGACTTCTCGTTGAGGTTGAGATTGGAAAATATCTAATTTCGTTTCAATTTTTTGAATATTTTGTATATTTTTTTAACATTAACATGTTCAAATCATCCAACCTACTACTTTATATCTCGTAAACAATGTCTTTTCTTAAGGTACGGTTACATCTGACATTTATTGCATGAGATTTATGTCTGACAGTTGTTTAGTCCTCTGTAAACTCTCAAATATATATCTCCGAGAGACATTTTTATGTGTTTACACTAGACTAAACAACTGTCAGACATAAATCTCATGCAATAAATGTCAGATGTAAATGTACCTTTAGTCAAATTCTCTCTATCTTCATCCATCTTTTCCCTAACTTTCCTATTTCTGGTTGTTATCAGGAGGACGCCTTTTTTTTTCAAAACTGTTGTTAAAGGATTTAGAAAGGAGAAGATATTTTAAATATACCACCGAAAATTCCATAAATAGATTTTTTTTTAATTTTATTACATCATAAGGACATCATTATAAATGCGAGGTCTTGGCATAACATTTTCAAACATTTTAAAATGCTCTACTTTTAAATATTGCTCTTCATAAAAAACTTTTTTAATTTCTTATTTCCAGTCACATCCCTTGATTTATGTATCCATTTTGATTTAATTGCTGTAGTAGTATTATAAATAAATATAAGTATTACATCATCTATAAAGTAATAATTAATGAACTTTTAGAACATTTTAAACTTAATTACTTTGTGTTATCCAAAAGTTTTCAAAAAAGAAAATTTATACAGAGATACATTATCATAAATTAGTTGAATCAAGACCCTCCTGTAGAATTATTGCTTGGTATGATATAGCTTTGACCCACCTTAAATTCATTCACATTGAAATTCGTAATTAGGGAAATAGGCTTCAAAAACTCAATATTATTTCCATATTACCACTTTAAAAAACAGTTGTATACATATTATTGTGGGATGATTTCACATCAATAGCAATTTTGCTTTCGATGAATACTCTTTAACTTTAACGTGGGGTCAAAAAAATATCATTATTACCTTTATAAGTCCAACGTGTTACTTTAGATACCTGTTACCCATATTTTTACACGAAGCCAACCCTAGTCTTCCACTTTAACGGATATGGATATGGAATACATACTCCACTGGTAGCTTAGTAAAATAAACCTAAAACGTCTAGCCACCATATTTAACAAAATGCTAAACATTTCTAAAACAAACTAAAACTGGTGCAAATGTTACTAGTTTATAAAACAAAACCAACGTTAATTCATGAGATATTTATTGTAATCAGAATCAAACAGTTTTTTTTAATTAAATATATCACACTAGGGAAACGTTTTTTCATACAATGCTGTATCTTCCACAATAAAAAATTCAGTTTATTAAAGGCGGAGGAATCGACACCGGATGAAAAGAATTGAGAAATATCGATACAAAGACGCCATTATGTAACCGTTTTCATCATAATCTCATCACATACAAATCGATAGACATTGAGGCTTAGGTAACAGCGGCGTAACCAGAATGTTTTCTTTAAAGCAATAGAAACCATCCTAAAAAAGCTCATATTTCAATGTATTAGGACTTTTAAAAATAGGAAGTTCTGCTAAACTTTAACCTTTTAGTGAAAGTATAGTACCATTTAGCATAAAGAAAGTTAGGAAAATTTTATCGACTTTCAATATCCATACAAATTATCACCAGGTTTGTTTTTGTTTACTATACTTACTTCTGTGATACTCTGAGGTTTCTATTTAGATACCATAATTTTCTTAATTTATAATTGTATAGAGTAACAAGACCCAAAAGTAAACCAGAAAACAGCCCTCAATACCCTCTCAGGAGTACAGAGGCTGGCATGCCTTTTTATTATAGGAGCACTGAGAAGTACACCGACAGTCTCTATGGAAATCATTCTAAATCTCCTACTCCTTGACCTAGTCATAAAGGAGGCCAGAAATAAGTGCATACAGACTGAAAATCTCCAACAACTGGAACCCACTGGGATATATAAAATAGGAAGGAAGTACAAAAAACAAACCTTCCTAATTCTCTCAGATAGCCAAGCAGCTTTAAAGGCTCTTGATTCAAACAGAATCAAGTCAAAGCTTGTCTGGAACTGCCTTGGAATACTAAATGATCTGGCAACCCACAACAAGGTAAAACTAGCGTGGGTACCAGGGCACAAAGGTATCCAAGGAAATGAAAATATTGATGAACTTGCTAAAGAGGGATCAGATCTACCCG
Organism: Psylliodes chrysocephalus; assembly: GCA_927349885.1. NCBI lineage: Eukaryota > Metazoa > Arthropoda > Insecta > Coleoptera > Chrysomelidae > Psylliodes > Psylliodes chrysocephalus. The sequence continues at coordinate 15,738,226 of OV651813.1, forward strand.
AACCTGTATTTGGAATAAGCAAAACTTCTGCTCGACAGGCAGTGAACAGGTGGGTAACCACAAAACACCAAATTCACTGGCAACAGATAAGAGGGCACAGAATCAGTCAGCTTATGCTAAGGGTCCCAAACCCACGTATCGCTACTGAGGCACTACAACTCGTAAGGCCTCAGATATCCACCATTGTGGGATTACTAACGGGGCACTGCTTGCTGAAACACCTTCATGTAATGGGATTACACAACGATCTTCGAATGCGAAGCTCTTACTGGGCAACGTTTCATCCTTTTCGGCCTTGAACCGGAAAGAACACCCCAGGAACATTTGGTAGGGAACCTATTTAACCTATCCAAAGACACAGGACTATTCCAAAGATAGTACCTGAATACGGGAAAAACAGGAGAATACAATAGACCCAAGAGGCCGCAGTGTTCTGGGCCAAACCTAACCCTACCTGCTTGCAACCGATAAAGATAAAGAAAAAGAATAACAGCCTTCTTTTTTTTCCAACTTGACGTATTACAAAACTTTCTTAAGACAAATGTGGCCTGGTAGGGTGTATAATTAAAACGTTTTCTGAATCCGTGAATATCACATTTCCAATTTAACGGGATTGAAAAAGTCTTTTGTGAGATTATATTAGTTGTTTTAACAAGCAACAACATTAAAACGCATATTTTCGCATATGTTTTTAAGATAAACACCCCAGCATCCCCAACTATTCTTGTTCATTTTGTAGAAGTCTAAAATCTTGCTTCACAGCTATTGAGCGCTTAAAATCATATTGTGCTAAGTTAGAACTTCTCCTAAATGTTAATAATGCCAGACATTAGAAAACATGCAGAGAACCCTGTCAATAGAGTTTTTTGCATCCACATGTCGGTTCAGGACTTGCACATCTTTCAGAAGTCTCTAGAGACTTATTCTAAATCTACAAGCTATAGCAGTCAAGCAGTACTGACTCTGAACAGACCACGACTTTAGTCAGGTTTAGTACTAGAATGTCACGCAGCTTTGGCCGAAGTATGCATCAGCAATGTGGCCACTTTAAGATCGATCAAAGGTCACGCCACATCGAAAGGTCTTCACTAGCTGATTCACTGGCCAAGAAGGTAGCCAACCAAATACTTTTTGGACCTGACCCTTTTACTGGTCTGACAGAATCGTTAGTTACATACACATGCATTCTGGCTGGTCATTGCCAAGTACGAAAGCATCTCCATATCATGTGGCTGTCAGAATCCGCACCCTGTAGGGGGTGAAAACAAGAAGATGAGACCATGGATTAAATCATTTATGATTGTCCAATTTTCTTATTTATTAGACGATTTGTGTTCGGGAAATATTGGCTAACACCGGCCAATATAAGAGAAGCACCTGCCCTCTTAGCGACGTTGTCAACTACATTAAATCTCACGAGCTAGGAGATGCCTATCATCTTAGAAGCATGTATAATGAGCCAAGTACGGCCTTAGTGCCGTGGGGTAACTGACCTTCCATACATTACACATACAGATACTAGCTTCAGAATGCCTAACAGCATCTGCAAGAACTTGATGGAGGTGATCTGACGTTCTCACCACAACATTATCAATGAGAAAGCAGACTTCTAATTGAACCAGGATTCAAATGTGGTATTTTATGTCAACATGTTAAAGGGGTGCTAATAACAGGTATATAGAGAACACAATAAACTCTGCTTTGAACTTCTTGGACACAGGCAGTCGAGAACATTCATATAGAGTCCATTCAAGAGCAGACAAAATCAACTTCCTTAGTGCCGTAACTCTTTATAGCATTTGGCTACCTTAGAAGACAACTTAATATCTCAGGGATATCTGAAGTCTCCCTATGTAGACAATTCGCTCATCTGACATATTATTAAATACATCAAGAATATTAATATGATAAGGTTAAAATTAAGAGGGATACAACAAGTCTTAGAGCTTTATTACAAATGAGCTTTGAACCACATCCTTATTCAGATAAATAGATCATCTAGGTTCTGGGTCCTTTTTACACATCTTGTACCTGTTTTCTTTAAGTGTCATCTGCAAGAATTTGATGATGACGGTTTAGACTAATTAGAAAGGCTAATATTTTCTTCGAATAAAAACAAGTTTGAGGTCTAATTACTCTGCCCAGTATTGCGAAAGGTGTATAATTGTTACGAGAAAAGGTAATATTAGGAATATGTATCTGTTTTAGGTCTAGTCTGCCTCTAATCTAAGTTATGATGTTAAAATACTGTTAAGTTATTAGATACTAATGTCTTCTCTACTTTATCAAATAATCTTTAATTTTCCGGTCGCGCCACTGGCACCCACCACACGAAAAGACGACCGAGAAAAAAAAGGGAAAAAGTTTTCCCGTTTGGGTATATATGGCGTGAAAATCGCAAGAATCTGAATTTGAAATCCCACAGCTCCCGACATTTCTCTACTAACTAAACACCTGTGGGATTTTGATTCGATAATGCCCCTTTAGGGCTAAATCGACAGCTTTTTAAAGGAAGCTTACTTTTAATTTTTAACAGCCGCCTGTAAATCTTCCTACATTTGAAAAATCACTCTTAAATTTATCTGTGTGGATAAAAAAAATCGTAATATAATTTCTTGTGGTGATTTATAAATCTTATCTTTAATGACTCCAGTGCATAAAAAATTGCAAAAGTTATAAACAATTAAACACCTCAAAAACATGGTGTTTGGTTTTTCACCTATAGTTTGTAAACTATAAATATGTTTGGATTTTTCAAAAAAGATCCTTAAAGAGGAGAAAATTTGCTATAAATAAGTTCCAACTTCCAGAACTGTACCTCCATCATTTATAATTTTAATTTAACGCTCAAAGTAGCCTTCCGCGCGCCATTTTTAGGTTGGCGCACGGCGTCGAAACCGAGTACGTTACATAAAATAATTTTAAGTTAATAAAATTAAATTCAAAAATTTAAAAAAATTACGGTGTATTCTAAACACTTAGAAGAATTTATTCCCGTTGGAATTTTTCATAAAAATTAATTTTCCAACAAAGTAGGTTATTGTTAATTAACAAAATTTTTAGAATTTCTCTCATCATTACAAATTGATAAAAATATTAAATAATTACCGTACTTTTTTTTTGTTTCGTGGAGCTCTTTTTATATACATATAAAACAAAATAGCTTCATAAAAGTTTAAAAAATGTTAATACTTTATTTATAATAATTTTTTAAAGTTTACAAAAACAGAAAAGTCACAGTGGTACTATAATTTTTTTTTTAATTTGTTATAATATTACTGTTTTAATGTCGAGAAAAGACATTTATTAATTAAAAAAATGGAGTATTTCAATTTTTTTCAAATTTTTTTCTTACAACTTTCTAGACAATTGCCAATAATGATTTTTGAAAAAACATTTTTTTCTTAATAATTTAATTGTTTATAATCGTTTTTTTAATATATCTATTGTTTAAATTATTAGTTAAGAAAGGTGTTTTTTTTTTAAATCATAATTGACAGTCCTCTACAAAGTGACAGCAAAAAAAAATTTTTTTTATTAATAATTCCATTGTTTATTAAGTTAACAATTTGTAATAAACAAATTCCCAACTTTGGTTTATTTTTTCCTGAAACAAATAAAAATTCCAAAAACGACTAAGTGCATTAAAAATACGGAAAAAATGTTATTCCATTTTTTATTAAACTTTGAAAATATACGGAATTGGAATTGGAAATTTGCTGTTTGTAGATATGATCGTGATTTTATTGCTACTGGTCTTACAAGAGGCGGTGGTGTTGCACTCGCAGTAGACAAATCTTTCTTCCAGTGATTTAAATTTGAAAAATATGTCTGCATTCAAAAATATTTTTTTAATTGATATACTAGGTGTTAAAATTAATGTTGCGTATGCTTTTTTTTTATATAATTTTAATTTATATTCCCCCTAACACACTGCTTGCTCTATATAACGAGATTTTCGATGCTTTAGGTACGTTAGATTATCTTTATGGTAGAAACATTATTTTAATTGGCGATTTTAATATCACACAGTATGCTGAAATGACGGATATTAACAATTCTAATCAGATTACTGACTCGCTAATAAACTTTTGCAACTTTTTTGAATTTGAACAATTCAATGAAATCAGAAATTATAATAACAAATTGTTAGACTTGGTCCTGTCAAATTGTCAGTACACAGTATATGAGGCTTATGATCCACTTGTTAAACAATTAATTCTTCACCCACCACTTCTTGTTTTGCTAAATATCAATCACCTTTCCAAATATCGTAAAACCAAGAACAGTTCAGCCACATATTATAACTATAAAAGAGTCAATTTAGCCGATCTTTAAAGAAGTATAGCTGCAGCTGATTGGAGTGGTGTCACTGAGGGAGACGACGCGAATGCAGTGTGACAAAGTCACTAAATTTTATTTTTAAATAATTTTCAAAATGTATATTTTAATTAATTCCCGCCTGAGGACATGTATAAGATTTCTGTTTCCCAGTAATTATCGTTTTTCAACAATTGCAAGTACCCTCGTAGGTTAAAATATTTCTATATTTGCCGAAATCCGAATGGGCATTTTGTAGAGTCGATTTCGTACCGCTTATCTACTTTTATTTGTCAGGGTACTAAAAGGACATTTTTTTTAATTTTTAAATTATAAACAGTCGGCTGTAGTGGTGGTATCCCCCACTCGGGCTTACCGGTCTTCCATCTTGCCCAGCGAAAAAGCATAAATTCGATAACATTTGGGAATTACGGTCTCTTGATTTCCGGCAGATGTAAACTCTTCTCTCTCCTTTAGTGTCGATTTAAATACTCTGTGAGTGACCGTGTTATCGAAAGAATATTGAACAACCCCATTTATTTTCCTTAGGTAGGACCCGCATATTATTTTTTTTTATTTACAATTAGTTTGGAACACTCGTCCGACAAGTGAAAGAATTTTGATTCATGCCCAGCATTTTTCATTTCGTCCCTTAGTGGGAAACCGTTGGCAATTTTTTATAAGAAGCACCCAGTATTTTTCATGTAAGTTTCTCTTTCCTTTTATTTATTCATTTAATTATATTTGAATCATTCCGTTTCTCATCAACAATTAATTATTGAACGAAGCCTGACGTTTTCTATAAAACTAATTCACACACCGTCTTGATCGCCTTTTGGCAAATCTCAAAATAATGTTTAAGTTAACCATCGCATTCTTGTTCCAAACACCGCGCTGAAAATTATCTTTCTCGTTCAATATAATTGCCAGAGCGCCGATCGGTCCGAACTAAGATACAGGGACAGTCCGAAAATTTTGATTTCATTTATTTGCTTACATTTGATTACCGTCATATTTAAATAGTTTTCAACTGTATTAATTTATTTTTATGCAGGGAGTTTCATACTTCCCAGACCGCTAGCCTCCTGTGCGTGTGTTAGTTCACCAAGACCTTTAAAGATATTGATACGCCGATACTATTATATTATTCTTTATGTGCGCTCTAAACTAGAATATGCCTCAGTCATATGGTGTCCCTCACATATTATTTACATTATCACATTAGAACGAGTAAAGCGTAGGTTCTTGAAATATTTGAATTTTAAAGAAGATGGTCTCTATCCAGTTATCGGATACCCCTACATAAATCTCCTTAGCAGATTTTGTGTAAAATCACTGGAAGGCTTAACAGTGCAGGATTAATTTTTATTCACAAAGTCATAAGTGTATCTATTAAATGCTTCGAGGTTAAAAGTATTATTAACTTCCTTGTGCCTAGAATTACATCTAAGGTAAATTCATCTTTCTATTTACCAACTGCGAGGACTAACATACAAAATCACTTACCTTTGTACAGAATATGCAACTGCTATAATAAAATTGATTCATCACTTGTTTTTTTTTACTGTAGCATTGCTTCAATAAAACGTATAACAACTACTTAATATATATTGTGTACTTATTTGTAAATATGTTTTATTATTTTTATTTTTGTTTGTATAGTTACCATTTGTTTATATTTGTATTTTAATAATCTGTAAGTTTTCCTACCCTGTAATTGGATTTATCTGTTGGGTACAGTTTGTAATAGAATGTGCCCTGTTTGAATTATTCAATAATGATGTGGTAACCTTTGTATTAAATGCCACAACAACATCCAAAAGTAACTATCTTGACAATTCACTAAAAAGAAGGTAACAACCAAATACTTGAATCAGGCCTTTCTACTGGACTAACATCATCAGCCGAGGATAAACCTAATTAAAGAACATTATCATGCAAAAGTCAAAGAAATGTGAAATTATATAGTAAGCTACTTTGAAAACACAACAGCAAACAAGTACTTGACTATGATTATGACTAGATAAAAATTGAATATTATGATTCATACATTCTTATTTAATAATAATAATGTTACCCATAACTTCTAACATCTTCAATATTAGTAGAGCCGAATGGCTTATTGTACTGTTGATAGTATCGATTGTTACCTCTGGATTTTACTTTTGACCCTTTTCCATGTGGATCACTAAATAAAATTGGTTAAGCGAAAAAATTACTGAAATAGTGGCACGTATTTTAGTTTGAATATTTTTCCCGAATAATAAAACAATTACTCGTTTCGACAGAGTAATTGTTTGAATAATACCTTGTTTTATAAAAGTCATTACGCCAATTATATTATTCGCAATATGTTGTATAAAAACTACGCATCCATCCACATAAAAAGGTTAAAAGCATCGTCCAATAAAATATAAAATTACGGTTGTCAGTGAATATCGATCTGATACAAAATGCGTTAATTCATGTATTTCATGTCGTTTTTTAGTAGTGTGTTTGTATAATTTTTATTAAATGGATATTTAGGAGACGTATATTTTTATTACAATTTATTTATATTATATTATTATATTATGTCACCGATAATTTTTCCTAAAAAATATGTTCAGCAGTTTTGGTTAAATGTTAATAAATTGCAAAAGAATATTTATCTTTAATTTTTGGTTTATTAGTATTTCTTCTTATTTTGTGTAACAGTGGTCATTGTTATCCCTAGTTTTTTAAATGATATCTTAAAATTTAACTCATGAGAGATCGACACATTTGTTCCATTGAGATTAGAACAGTTTTTAAGAATAGATATTTTTTTAATTTGAAAATAAATTGTACCTTAACTAGGGTAACAGTGGTATATGTTGGTAATGTGTTCTGGTTTTATTTTAATTATTTTTGAAAGTAGTTAATTTTTTGAAAAACTCTTCAACTGTCACAATTTTTATTTGTTCTTTTATTCCAAATACCAGTATACTATTTTTATTATCTAATGATCATTTGCCTTTAACTTGCGTATATTTTAATGTTTGTAGTTGATCTAATATCAACCTTTAACCGGTATACACGTATTAATTTCGTCTCTATGAATTACAACTAATTACAAGAGTAAAAGTTAAAGTTATGTAGTGTAAATGACATCAATCGACTCAGTAAGTTTTACCTTATAATATAATCATAAACGTAATAGAAAAATAAATGTGCATTCCGCTAAAAACAAGGAACTTCCAACAAAATCTGAAATTTTCATGCCAATGTGAAACCTTATCACATATTAAAAACTAGCAGCAACAACAATAATATATAGTACGGAGGCTTAAGGCACAATTTGACATGAATTCTGAAAATATTGCTAACATTCTCAACCATATTAAACTTGAATTAAAAACCGATATAGCATCAATAAAAAACCAAAATGAAGATCTTTTAAATGAATTAGCAGAGATACGTGAAGAGCTAAAATCGTATAAAGACGAAAGTAAGGCTGAAATTGTCGAACTAAACTAGAGTTAATCAGTGTACAAGATAGAATACAAAATATAGAGAGGAAAAACAAAAAATACAACCTAATTATATACAATTTAGCACAGCCCAATCAAGAAGATTGTATTAATACCACTACAAACTTCATAAATCAAAAATTAAATATTTCTTGTGATAGTAATGCCATTCGAGATTCCTACCGAATTGGTAAAAAAATCGCGGGTAAAATACAACCAATGTTGATTGAATTTGTAAATAATAAACTAAGATCCCAAATAATGATCAAGGCTAAAACATTAAGAGGAAGTGGTATATTCATATCACTGGACTATATTTCCGAAGATTACGCCAAGAAAAAATATTTAGTTTCCAGACAAAAAATTGCAAGAGGCGAAAACAGAAGAGCTACGATTAAAGGAGACAAATTAATAATCGACGGGGTTGCTTTATCATATGAAGAATTAAAGCATCAAGCATCAAGCATCAAGGAGGTAAATCTAGGACAAGAAAACAAAAACCAAAAAATAAGTGAATCGTCTGTTGTGTCCAAAAAACATAATCAAGGTTTTAACTCGGCTAGAACATTACGATCAACGCTCAAACATTTTTCTTATGCACCCGAACTATTTGTTTCTTTATTCGCATACATACAATTCTTGTTACAAATAGTTAAGATTTATTTTAGTTCACCATTTAGATTAAAATTAATAATTGAAGGCTAATTTATAGGTATTATATAGAAAATTTTAATTACATTTAATTTGTCGTAGTTTTTAAATTTTTCTATTATCAATTTAACCAATATGGATCAATATATAGAAGAATACCATAATCAACCAATTAAATCTATTCAAATAGAAAATGTTACTGATTTTAATGCATTTATTTCTAATAGAAGTTGTTTCAAAATTTTTCACACAAATATCCGTAGCATTTCCAAAAATGCTGATGAACTCTATGTATATTTAAGTGCAATAATGGAAAAATTTAAAATAATCATTCTTACAGAAACTTTGCGTGTATATGATAAGGATATTTTTGGGATAGAAGGATTTAACACTCTATATAATGAGGGGGAACATAACAGGTATAACGGTATAGTGATTTTCATTAAGGAAAATTAAACTACGAATATTCTGTTATTAAATGGGAAATGTCAAAATATTGCAAACAAAAATTTTAACTGATTCCAAAAAACTTATTATTACTTCTATATATCGTTCACCCAATAGCCCAATACATGTATTTCTTGATGACCTACAAAACTTTTTTGAAAATTACAGAGAAATGGCAGATATAAACATAATTACAGGTGACATCAATATTGACCTGTTAACTACAAATGATGAACAAATAGAAAATTACAAAAATATTATGGAATGTCACAACTACACATCTTACATTAACGATGTCACCAGACCTGATAGTTTAACATGTTTATACCATTTTTTTGTTAAAACCAATCCACTGTAACATGAGCAAATAAATTCATTTATTTTTCATGATAAAATCACTGACCATCGTCCCATTTCACTTGTACTTGATTTAAAATTGGAAAAAAAGGTATCTAATTTTATTTAAAAAAAAAACATAAATTATAAAAACTTAATAGAGGATTTAAAACGAGAGTCGTGGACGAAGTTATATGCAACTAATCATACGAATGAAATTTCAGAAAATTTTATTAATATTTTAAAATTTTATTTAAACAAAAATACAAAAGAAATAAAAATAAAAAATATTCAAAGAAATAAACAATGGATTACGTCAAGTCTTTTGAACTTAATTAAAGAAAAAGGTAAAATGTATAAAACAATAAGGAAAAATCCTAATAATTTGCAACTAAAGCAAGCCTACAACAATTACAAAAATACAATAAGCAGATCAATTAAAAAAGCTAAAAAATCATTTATTCAAAAAGAAATAGACAAGAGTAACAATAAGTTAAAATCATTATGGAAGTGTGTAAATCATATCTGTAACAAATCCAAACCTAAAAAAGAAATTAAATCAATAAATGTAGATAATGAAATTATAGTGAACAAACAACGTAAGCGTGTGTAAAAAAAAATATTCTACACATTGTATCAGGTCCATCTGAAGCTACACGAGACACTGACTCACCTTTAGCAGCATTTCGTAGCAATATAAATGATAATATTTGAAAAAATTTTGACCCATACAAATAAGCATATCGCAATAAGTTCTAGAAAGTATAAAGTAGCAAAATTCACTGTTTTTTCTGTAACTAGGAAAGAACTTGTTACTCTAGTTGGTCTACTTATATTTGCTGGTGCTTAAAAAGATAATCATCTGAGTACCAGAGAAATGTTTGACTCCAAAATATTGGATTCTATTTACAGAGCAACATTGAGTTATGAAAGATTTGAATTTTTGTTAGATAACTTGCGGTTCGACGACAAAACGACGCGATCTAAAAGAAAGGATACTCGGTAAATTTTGCACCAATACGAAAAATCTGGGACCAGTTTATATTGTAACGTATCATATAAGCCCGGTAGCTACGTAACAATTGATAAGCAATTAATAGGATTTAGAGGTCGTTGTTCGTTTAAGATGTATATACCTAGTAAACCATCAAAGTAAAGGATAAAGATCGTTATGACTTGAGATGTAACTACAAAATATATGTTTGATGCTCAACCATACCTTGGTAAACATACACTAATGGAATCCCATTGGGTGAAGATTACGTAAAAGAGTTGATCAAAACAATACATGGAAGTAACCGTAACAGCACGATGGACAATTGGTTCACTTCCATCAGTTTGGCTGACCAGCTCTTACAGCCTCATTATAACCTGACAATAATAGGAACCTTGCGTCAGAACAAGCGTAAAGTGCTACTAGAAATGATTAACATCAAAGACTGGAAAGTTGCCAGCTCAATATTTTGTTTTGATAAAGAAAAAATCTTGGTATCTCATAAAATAGAGAAAAATAAAAATGTTTTGGTGTCATCCACTATGTATGATGTTTTTATTATTTATCAAACAACTAAAAAACCGGAGATAATTTTGCACCAAACAAAAAGAGGTGTAGATGCTTTTGACACAGAAGCTGTAGCAAAAAGACATGTAGATGGTCCCAGTGTATATTTTATGGTATGATTAATATGGGATGTATAAATGCATGGATTATTTTTTAACATAATTTACAGTGGTTAAAAAACTCTCACTAGGAAAGAATTTATGATTAAACCTCAAGAGCAACTGCAACGTTCACTCAAAGTTGTGGTTAATGAACACCTCTATATTTCGCTTCAGGAACTTCAAAAGAAACCTCGTACAGCCAAACAAACCACCTGTTATATTTGTCCTTAAAAAAACGACTAATGACGTCATTATATTGTAAGCATTGTCAACGTGCAATCTGCGCAGAGCATCCCGCACGCTGTTGTATTAATTGCTTTAATAAAGACTAAAATCACCATCATAAAAAATTTGCTACTTTTAATTTACAATAACGTGAAACTTTAGGGATGTTAATAAATCGGTACAATGTAATTTTTTATAACAGTCGCCTAAAAAACTTATTTAAACCGGTCTTCCGATGCATTTATGCATAACGCCAACATGCGACTCAAATACTCAAAAACCTAATCCGAACCACTCGATTGGTGGCCCATTTAAAGGTATTAAACACGTACTTTCTGCATGTATGACGTAACCGTTTTCAATCTACTGCTATGCAAGCGGCCCGTTGTGAGATATTGTACGAACTGTGAGTTGTCAATCGTTCTAATTATTTGTTGTGTCTTAAAGTAATATCGGGATCAAATAACATAATGTTAAATAATTTATGTATGCATCATTTAGCCATTTGACCTGACAATTGTTATAATTAATAAATTAAAATAAAAAAGGAATACTTTTCAACGTATTTAGCCCCTTAGGACAAGACAAGGTTACAACCTATAAATACTTGGGAAGGATACTGACATAAGACGGGGAAATAGAAGCTGAATTAATAAACAAAGCAAACAAACTTATCAAAAATTTGTTTTCTTTGTGTATGTTTAGAATCCTTGATTTAATAATATTATTGGTAATAATTGCTTCAGTGCTTAACACAGATATTGTGGCTTTAAACAAAGAACAAGAGGAAATTAACAGCAAAGATTAGAATTCCGCCTCATAAAAAAGGTCTTAATACCTTTTTAAATGCACCTACAGGGATATCGTAAATGGTAATTGAAATGTCTACAACGAAATATCAGAAGGTTTTCCTTGGCAACAACTTCTCTAAGTAAATATTTAAATTAAATTCGAGGCTCCAGAACTACCTTCCACAATTTGAATAGGTCTTCCAATATGAAGAGGAATGCCAAGAAACCTCAAAAGTTTTAATTAATGTTCCGACTTTCTTATATTACTCCACACAAAAATCTGTATTATCCGAACAAAACGGCGCTATGGTGCGATAAAATTAAAAAGAAAAATTCTTTTCACGTCTTCGCTGGCGGCTCTTGGAAACGAATAAGCACGAATCAGTAAAATGAGTAATTCGAAGTCATAGACAGGAAAATATGTTGTTCGGAATTTTTAAATGTCGAATTTAATGCCTTCGGATACGGGCATTTTTACGCGTCAACGACAACTGTGGAATTATTGCATTATTGTGTGTTATGAATAAACTTGGAGCAAATATTTTATGATGCTATTCTGTAAGGATTCTGTAAGAATTCAGAAATGATAGAAATTTTTAAATAATGTTGAAAAAGTTGTAAATATACAGGGTGTTCCTGAAAGTTATGTACAGAACACTAGCACAAGTTCGTAAGGCTAAAATATTGGTAGGATATTGTTCTTAAAATGAAACGTATAGATTAGCAGATATATAAAATCCTGGAAAAATCATTGACGCTAGAATGTAGAATATCAAATATTATGTGCTTTTAATATTCAGTCTGTTGAAAATATGTATTGAGATGAATATTTATTATGATACACAGGAGCATTTATCAGTTTTAAATGAAGAACCCATTATTCCTAAACATGATAATTATTGTTTTAAAAAAGAAGAAATTGTTAAAAATTCTGAAAATCATCATTTTCCAGAAACAGAACAACCTTCAAATGGAAGGCCTGTGCTGTATACAGATATAAGGAAAGTATAGGAATCATGATTTTTTTCGACCTCGAGTTTTCGACGGATTTTTACGTTTTGAGGTCCTCCTATTTTCGCGCGCGCGCGTGTGTGTGTGTGTGTGTGTGTGTGTGTGTGTGTGTGTGTGTGTGTGTATGTGTGTGTGTGTGTGTGTGTGTGTGTGTATATGTGTGTGTGTGTGTGTGTGTGTGTGTGTGTGTGTGTGCGTGTGTGCATGCGTGCGTGCGTGCGTGCGTGCGTGCGTGCGTGAGTGGGTGCGTGCGTGGGTGCGTGGGTGCGTGCGTGCATGCGTGCGTGCGTGTGTGTGTGTGTGTGTGTGTGTGTGTGTGTGTGTGTGTGTGTGTGTGTGTGTGTCTGTGTGTCTGTGTGTCTGTGTGTCTGTGTGTCTGTATGTCGCATAACTCATGAACCGATACACAGAAAAACACCAAATTTTAAATTTAAGCTTTATTCCAGCGTCTTATGAACGGATTAGATTTTGGGTAGGGTGGAAACATCTGGGGGGATACTTTATAGGTGGTCATTTTTATATTTTATGGAATATATCTGTTATTTACGTTTGCAGAAGAAAATTCTTCAAATAAAAGTTACTTCCTATATTATTATCTAAAATTTTTGTTTTATACAAAATTTTCCTAAAATGGTCCTTATTCGAGAAATTTGACAAAATGTAAAAAAATAATTTTTTATAAAAATTGTTTAAATAAAAGTTGTTTGTAATATAATTCTCTATAATTTTTATTTTATACATAATTTCTCTAAAATGGACCGTACTCGAGATATTTGAGAAAATGTGTAAATTTCGAATTTTAAAGAAAACTCAAAAACGGATAAAGAAAAAACATTAAATTTTAAACCTAATATTTATTTCGGCCTGACGTGAAATGATTAGATTTTGGACAAAGTCGGAACATCTGGGGGGGGGGTACTTTATGGGAGGCCGTTTTTATATTTTATAGAATATATCTGTTATTTATGTTTGGAGAAGAAAATTGTTCAAATAAAAGTTACTTCTATTATCTATAATTTTTGCTTTATGTCAAAATTTCCTGAAATGGTCCGTATTCGAGAAATTTGACAAAATGTGCAAAATTCTGCTTTTTATGAAAATTGTTGAACTAAAAGTTATTTGCGATATCGATCTCTATAATTTTTGTTTATACATGATTTTTCTAAAATGGACCGTCATGGAAAAGTGCTAAATTTAAATTTTTCAGTATTTTCGTTTTCAATGAATATCTATAGAAAAATATTTCGAGGTAGATGTATGTGTACAATGTATATATTTAGTTTATCCTCTAAACATTTATAGAGATGCTGCAATAGGTTGTACAAAATAACCGGAAAAAGCCTTTAATAACTAGATAGGAAAGTCATGTGTTGGACACATCAGATTTTTGGTCTGAAGATTGCGAAATTAATAATTTTACCAATATGGCAATGTTGGGTAGTTTTCCTGATACTATATTACTTCAGTTGAAATGTAACAGTGGATTGAAGCCATGAGAGATGAAAATAACTCATTTTTATTGAATGATGTATGGCATTTTGTTGATATTCCAAAAAATACTAATATAGTAAAATGTATATTGTTTTTAAAAGTAAAAATGGATGTTTAGATAAGTATAGAGCTCGCTTAGTCGCAAGAGGTTTCACGCAGCGATATGGCATTGACTATGAGAAAACCTTTGTGCCTGTAGTAAGATATTTCACCCTTCGCACATTATTAGCCGCTGTAGTTAAATTCAACATGGATATTGAACATGTTGATGTGACTGCAGCGTTTTTAAATGGCTATCTTAGTGAAACCATTTACATAGAGAAACCTATTGGTTTTGAGGTTGATGGCGATAATAAAGTATACTCAGAAACTGTATTTTCGCCTTAAAGCAGGCGAGCAGAGCTTTCAATGAGAAACTTAATGAATACAAGCAACTAAAGAGTAATATATGTATATAACAAAGTTTACATAAAAGACAAAATAATCATCGGTTTGTATGTGGATAATTTTTTGATTTTTAGTAATAGTCTAGATGGAAATAACTGAATTGTATGATATTTCGAGTAGTAATTTCAAAATAAAGATATTAGGAAAGAAGTTTTAGGGGTGAAGGTGGAAAGAAACAAGAAACAATATGGCCAACAAACAATAGTTGAAAAATATAGAGATATCATTCTGTTTCTCTAATTATAACTTTTGGATGTGATTTTCGACCATATTATTAAGTGTTCTCTCTGTACTTCTTAACTGTGAGACTTTGAGCGAAAGTACAATTTTTGCATGAGTAATAAAGATCATCAATAACGGGAAAGGTCTATTAGGAAAAAGAAATCAAAATCTCGGATTTCAAATACATTAAACTGACATGTATGGTAATCGTTTTGTCAATTACAAGGATACCTTCTCTTGGGATTTGCTGTTTTATCCTGTAACTAAAGAAAAAAGAGAAAAAATAGTGTTCTGGGATTTTAAATATAATACATGTGTAATTTGGAAATGTTTTAAAGAATATAATTTAAGAAATAGAAACAAAGTTAAGTAGTCCTTAAAATTTTAAGTTTAAGTTTCAACCTGTTAACCTAACTTTCCTCTTTCTCGTATGTATATTCGCATAATAAGAATCAGTTGTTTAAAAACAAAATCCAACTACCGCTTTAATCTGACTGTACCTTTCATCCGTCACTATATTTTCTATATTTTTTCACGATATAAAATGGTAGTGTAAAAATTTTAAAATGCGATGTAAGAAGTTGAAGGATGCCAGACGCGTCGCCATAGACCAAAAGAATTCGTTGCCAGAGGCAGACAGGAAGAAAGTCGGCATGACATTGTTTCTACACTTTATTTAATCTTCCCGTATAAAGAGACAGCGTCGCAAAGTTTGAACCGCGAAGCTTTTACTCTTTATTCCACTTCTTTTGTAAGTATTATAAAGTTGGGTAGTCATTTGCGAGAGGGGAAATACATTCGGAGAAATTGTTGCTAGTCTTTCTTGTTTTCTTGATACGGTTTTTACGAAGAGGTTGTTTGCATTTGGAATTCTTGATGTTTCATTCAATTCAAATGAAGTTTTGCAGGCAATTTTATTTAGTTTTTTTTTTTTTCATACATATAATAAAATTATGCATTTCAGTTTCCAATAATTTGCTGTTTTACTTGTTTTGTATTGGACACGTTAACTCTGGAGAGATACAAATTTCTCTAAATACCTATTTTGTCAAGTCCTATGTCTTATGTCTCCTACAAACTTATGATGTTTTATTTTAGGAAGAGCTTTTGTAAATAAATCTGCTACTTATTTGCGGCTTTATATTTAACAATGACTCTAACAAAATGTTAATGTATGTATACCAATATATTTAGTAGGCACCTTTTTTTTGTTTTCCAGATTATTGCATATGATAATTTAAATTACATAATATTTTTAAGTTACATACTTTGTCATGCCATAAAAAGAAATATTGTATAGTTTTGGAATCTAAAAAATGTATATTTTTTTTGTTATTAATTTTTTTACAAAAGATGTTAAGGTGGATACAGTTCGCGCCTAGGTGCGTACAGTGGTCACCACGAGTTCTTACAGTGGCCATGAACTAAGAATATTACAATTTTGTATAATATTTTGTCAGAAATAAGCACAAACAGTATTAGAAGGCATATTTATTATATTTATTGAAAAATAATATTTAATACAAACTAAAGGATGATAAATCTATTGAAAAATAATAAAGGCTTTGAGTCCTTGCAGTTCCCCCTGAAGTGATTGGCGTTGGGAGATGCATGACTATGTCAGTAACGTGAACAATAGATTCGTCTCTGACGTCTGGATACGAAAATTTGTTTTCTTTACGCTTTCTCAGAAAATTGACAAGGAGTTCTTCATTTTTTAGAGTTTCGGTTACCTTTCCTATGCAGTATTTCAGTTGCTTCTTAGTTGCAAATCTAACAAGCACAAAACTATCAACGGTAATTTCTTCTATCTTTTTTTCGTTTTCATATTCAGGCAGGTTCATCCAATCTGCTTCATCGGAATCAGTTAAAACTAAGCTTTCGTCACTTTCATCACCCGAGCTGCTGCTGATGTTTAGGATTGGTTTATTATTGGATTTTTTTAAATCTGAATCTTTGTTCTGTTCTTCAGTGTCCTCTAAACCAATTTTTCTTTTTATTCCTACTGTTTTGTTAAGACTGTTTTGTCTGGCTTTCTTTTGAGTTTGTTCTTCCTTAATTTCTTTGTAGACCGGTGTGCTTGTCAAAATTTGGGTGGTTTTCTTTTTCCGTTTCTGTTTGTTTTCTGACACCTTTGTTGATTTTGGGTATGGTTTTATAATTTCAGGACCAATAAATTGCTTTGGGGGTGTTTTTTCCTCATTGCACTTGCTAGTAGATGGCTGTGGCTCTTGAATCAAGGAATTGTTGGTCAGGAGCGGAGGGTCTTGAGTCAAGTCATTAAGAGATATATCCGTTACGGTTGATGCTATAAAATCATTATCAACAAATATATTTTCATCAAAGGGAAATATTCCTGTTGATTTGAATGCAGATACGCAATTCTTAGAAGAAAATGCAATATTATATATCTGTCCTAAAATTTCTGCAACGTCATATATTGTAATGCGCTGCCCTGGATGATTTGTAAGCCAGGTTTTACATGCATTATTATAATGTGTTTTTAACGGACCATAAACGGTTCTATCCAGGGGCTGGAGCTTATGACTCGTGTGTGGGGGAAGTGTTAGTAAAACCACATTACTTTGTTTAGCCAGTTCTATTGCCTCCAAAGAAATATGGCTATTATGGTTGTCCATAATTAGGAGGATTGGACAATTTTCAGTTGGATGAGTGTAAGAAATAAAGTGTCTGAGCCATTGCAAAAATATTTCTGAGGTAATCCAACCTGAAGGTGACGCTGCTCTAATACATCCATTTGGGCCCCCTTTGAGCATGTGCTCTTTAAAATATTTCCTTGGGAAAATTAATAAAGGAGGAACCGAGTTGCCATCTGCATTAATGGCCCCACATAAAGTAATCAATGTGCCCCTTTCCGCTGACGTTATTTGACCTACTTGCCTTTGACCTTTCATGGCCACTACTTTTCCAGAATCTTGAACTGTCGTAAGCGCAGTTTCGTCCATGTTATAAATGTTGCCTGATCGAAATGTGTATTTATTTAATACCTGCTTTAAATTTTCAAAAAATTTTCCTACAACAACCTTATTGAATCCCATAGCCCGTCCTAGTGAGGTCGACTCGGCAGTCCTAATTGAGAGAGGGTTTCTTCTTAAGAAACGGGTTAACCATCTTTTTCCAGCCATTTTATTTTCAGTCCACGAAGAAGGACATTGCTTATTATTAGCAACTGCCAATTCGTAAGCCAATGATCGAACATTTTTTGGAGTAAGGCCGTGGTGCAGTTGTGCAGAAACCTGCAAATAATTGCACAACTGCTGTTCTTCTTCCAATGAAAATATTTTTTTAACAGTATAATTTGGTGTTAAGCCAGTAGCTATGTTTTCCACTTCGACATTCTTAAATTTTGCAACATATCTTCTTAAAGTGGTTCTAGGTATAGAATGGCGCATTGAAGCAGCCTTAACTGATAAACCATTATTTTTTATATCGTCAAGCGCGTTTTTCATCGACTGTGCTGCGGTTTTTTCCAATACCAATTGTCTTTGGCTTTGGACGAGGCATTTTTCTGAAATAGAAAAATAGCCGTTGATATTTTTTTTATTTATTCAGACGTGACCAACAGTGGCCACCAAAAAAAGCAGTGGCCACTGTATGTAACTTAAGGCATGGCCACTGTAGGAAATTTACCGTTATAAAAACAAAATATAACCTCGGAAAAATCGTGCATAAATACGATGGTATGTATCGTTGAATCTCATCCCAAATAGTATATTTAAAAGCAGGATACAAAAATATATTTAAAACTTACCAAGGTAACAATAGATAACAATCAAAATGTATCACAAAAAAAAACTTTACTGATAAACAACGTCCTACGTACCTGGCGTAGCGATTGCAATAAACTAAACTGAGAATTTCTTGATTCTCAAGGTTAGGCGATGCATTTCGTTAATTTTTGGATAGATGGCATTTCTCTTCAAGTCCTGTAAATATTAAAAATTTCATGTGGCCACTGTACCTTACCTGGCCACTGTAAGTCGCCCTCCTCTACGTTTCAACTCCTGATTATAAACAATATTATTTGTACTCTGATTGTCATTAAAAATGGTAATTGGTTCCTGTAAGTATTTCTATAAACAAATTTCGTACAAACTTTGTTTCTTTTACAGCACTTCCTAAACTACAATATTCAGCTTCAGTACTTGAACATTATTAAATATTATTAAAGGTGGCACTGTAATATCGACATCCAAGATTTTGTCCAGATTCCACATGTTTTCTCCTTCTTTTAACACATGTTCAATTGCCTTTTACCAATTTTCCTTCGTAACAAGCCAACAGAAAATGGAAGAAAGAAAATAAAAATAAATTTATGCCCGAATAGAATTTGTCTAGTGGTCCCATAGAAGAAGAGTTTATCAGATGGTTCAATCCTACTGATGTGTATTTACTTTTGCTTGGGGATAGTTTAGATGATGTAGTTTTTCAGAGCAACCTATATGCCACACAAAGAAATAAAACGCTTAATGTATCAAAAGACGAACTACTCTCGTTCATTGGGATTAATTTAATTAATTTTTTGATGGCGTATCACCGTTTACCTACCTGAAAGCAGTATTGGAATGGTAGCCCTGATTTAGGATTACCTCTAGTTTCTAATTGCATGCAAAAAAAAACGTTTCAAAGAAATTCTGCGATTTCTACATTGCAATGATAATAATCTTATTCCTCACGATAATAAGGATAAGATATATAAAGTTAGACCAATAGTTACCACTATAAATAAAACTTTCCGTTAATATTAGAGAACAATTAGACGAACTAGTATTGACGAGAGCATTATCTTATTCAAAGGTCGAAGTTCCTTGAAACAGTACAACGCAAAAAATCCCATGAAACGAGGGTATAAGCTTTGGTGCCAAGCCGACGAAAATGCGTATGTATCTGATTTTCAAGTGTATCAACGAAAAAATTAATTAATAGAACAGGAGTTCAAAAACTTTGGCCTCGGCAAGCGTGTGGTATTGTCCCTTACTAAGCAGAATTGGGACAAATTTAAGATCATATATGCAGATAATTACTTCATGTCTGTAAACCTTATGGAGGAACTTTGATTCAGAAAAGTTTTAACATGTGGTAACATCCAAAAAGATAGAGCAGGATTTCCAAAACAAATGAAGAAAGACAATAGTATGAATAGAGGTGATAACGAATACCGTGTTTCAAACACAGATATAAGGGTTTTCAAGTGGAAGGGTAATAGAATTGTCCATTTTGCATCTAACTTCCATGACACCCAAGAAACCACAGTGAATAGAACCCAGAAAGACGGATCACGACTTGATATTAAATGTCCTATCATAGTAGCAGTCTACAATAAACATATGAGAGGAGTTGATAGAGCTGATCAACTAAGGGGCACATATGGCATAAATCATAGATCTAGAAAGTCTATTTTGGGATTTCTGGATATTGCATTCATCAATGCTTATGTGGTCCATAATATACTATTTAAATAAGTATCTACTCTTTAATTTAGAAGATCTGTTTCTTTGGGATTCATAGCTTATTCCTTATAACAGAAAAAGAATAGGTTCAACTCCCAAACGTCGAAAATATAATTATAGTGTTCCAGATGATATCCATCTTGGAAACCTAGGATTACATTGGGTTTTACATGAAAAAAATAAAGGGAGATGCGAAATGTTCAGTAGCAAATGTATACAATCTAGAACTTACATTAAATGTTCAACTTGTGGGGTTTTTTTATGTTCAAATTCAAAAAAAAATTGTTTTGTAGAATATCATGAAATGTAAAATCATTCTTGTTTCTAATTTTTTATTATTTGTTTTTGCTCAAAGTGTGTTATTATTTTTGACAAATACCCATTTCCTAAATAATATTTTTTAGATGTTGTGGTATTTGTATCCTGACGGTACTTTTTAGTCCAAAATTTTGAAATTTTTTAATAATAAACCAAAACATTTCAAAAAATGCACATGGCCTATTAAATACTATTTGAATGTAAAAATATAAAAAAAATTAAAAATTTCAATAAAATTCCATCATTGGGCACTAAAGGGGGTACTGCCTCGAATTTTTTCTGTTTCAGATTATATAGATGGTTCTCCTTCATGTGTTTTGTTACCCAAGTTTACAGGAAATTAAGTTTTAGTTGTTTTATTAAAATATTGTTCATTTAGAAATTGTATTAAAAATTAGTTTTAATGATATAATAGATAATACAATTATTTGTCTTCTGCATCTTGTACCTTGTCTGTGTTGTAAAATTAAAGTAGAGCTACAATCAAAATCTTGGTAATTTTTAAATAAAATATGTAGGTAACTATATTACCGACTGAAAAAATAGTTGTACAAATCCCTCCCACACAACGCTAATAGCAAACATGTTGCCATATTTATACAAAGAAACGGCAACTCTTAATTATCCTTCGTTCATGCTCCAGAGCTTTAAGGATACTAAAAAACATCACCTGCAGTTTATTGGTAGTGCGACTTTTACCAGTGGTGTTTCAGCGGTTATTTCTGAGTCATCTACTACATGTCAATTTTTGGAAGCATCAGTAGAGAACATAGAACATTGGACAGAGCTTAGTAATTTTGTCATTCTCAAAGTGAATGTTTGTAGTTAAGAGACTTGATGTACCAGCATACCAACAGTATGATCTACCCCTTAGTCATTAACTTATATCATTTATAAATAACCAAGCGCGGTGTTACGACACTGTCTTCTGAATTATGCATAAGCTCCTATGGAATATGAACAGGCTCCTTTAGTACAATGACTAGAATGATGATATGGTATATCGAAAACAGTTTTAATACCTGTAGAAAAAAACCATCCTATACAAATAAACGTTCCACTTGAATTAACTTGATCCAAACGACCCGTTCTTCTACGTCAAAAGAATTATTTATATTCGGTTAGGTGGATATATAAGCCAAAACGTAAAGCTAAAAAAACACGGATTCGGATAAAACTGTCTTTTAGAATAATTGAATAAGCCTGTGGGAAGCTGCAAAATCCCTCTTTTTTTTATATGAATCTGAAGTCAGTTTTATGTTTTCGTAATAACAGGAGAGAAAATCGGTAACTTCGAAAGTCCTTTGTTATTTTCGGCTTAAATAAAATTATTTTATAATTATTAAGCAGGAGTATAATAAAATGACGTAACACAAAGTCAATCATTATTTCTGTATTTGTAAGGAGAGGATGGTGGTGAGTTGCCTCATAGTACTTAGGACAGTCTCTCAGCTCATCAAAGTCCTGCAGGCTAATAACGTCGCAGATTCGTTCCTAGATGCCCCATTTCTGGGCTTCTACCACCCCTGTTGTTGCCCGGATGAATCCTGGTCTGTCTATCACATTACAGGGCTAGTCCATCCTTACCTTATTCATGTCAAATCAAAGGGTTTGTTATATCGATAAGGTCTGTCATAAACATGTTTTAAAACGCTGTAATCCAACGTCCTATTGGACCTATAGCTCTGGAAGTAGTTTTAAAAAGTAAAAAAGTTTGTAGGAAAACCAAAAAATTCGCAGGAATTCCCTTAATTCGAATCAGCCTACAAAACACTGGCAATGCCTGATCACGTTAAAGCTACGATTCTCAATTTTTGACAAAATGAGAATTAATCAGGGGAGGATTCATCTCACCACTATGAATCACCAACACCCCTGCCTCCAGCCCCGATGTTGATACATGTTGACGCAGAGGTCCACCCACCGTTACTGTCCCAGAGACCGCAATACACGTCACCAAAATCACTCATTCCTAAAAGAAAAAGGACAAACGGTATGTCACTTGAAAACCTGGACGAAATTAATGTAATAGAAATGGACACAGGCACAAATAATGCGAAATTTCAAACACCACAAAAGTTTTCAAATAACTTCATTAAAGTCCTGAGACAAAAAGCAGTTAGATTGTTAAATCTGAAAAATAGATTCTAAGGCCTGTCTGAAAAAGAATCCGAGACAGAAGAATATTCTAAGCCCCCCCCCCCCCCGTGGTACAAGAAGGAAACACTACTAAGCTCCACCCAAAACAAAACCTAAACTTACTAACATAGCAACAATAATTATTGCAGTTCCTACAGGAATTTAAATTTTTTAGTTGATTAGCAACTTTCCATTGAACAATTATTAATTATAGCCCAGTTACATTATGAGCACCACAAATACTGCGAAAATAGCAAAGAAAATAGCAATACCACCAACAACCATGCCAACTTAAAAAGGGATCTGAAAAACATTATTTCGGGACCCTACACAGTCAAATATACGGCAAACTCAACAATATTATTTGTGGAACAACAAACAGATTATTCGGACCTTATTACGAGCATCAAAGAGGCAAAGATCCCGTACCATACGTACACGAGCCGTGCAGAGAAGTCGCACGCATTCGTCTTTAGAGGGTTGACTACGGGAACAGAAAAGGAGCATATTAAAGAATATTTAATACAATACAATGACATAAAACCACGTGAAATCTATCAGATGTCAACCAAAAATCGACCACTGTTTTTAGTAGTCACAGACCCTGCCATCACTAGGATAAGGTGGGAGCCAGGAAAATTCACAATATACAATGCCAAAACTATCGGGCGTAGGGGCGTAAAATGCGTAGAAGCACATCACACTAGAACGTGTATTAAGACTCGTGATACCCCTGCAAGATGCGTAAATTGCGGGGGAGATCACCTGGCTAATTATAGCTAATGTAAAGCCTATCTGGACAGACTTGAGAGGCTAAAGGAACGGAGAACTCAGAGGCCACCACAAAAGTTTATCCCAGCACCACCCCCAAAGAGAATATGTGGGACACAAAAAAAAACAACCTCCAGGAACGACTCACAAGAGTTCTCACCCCTACCCACCAGAAGAACCCAGCAGCCACCACAAAATCAAAGCCAACCACAACAGCAGAGCCAGGGTACCATGGACGACATATTTGCCCTCACTCTCAATTCACTAGTAAATATAGCGGAACTTATTCGTGCAGTCAGAGATTTAAACACAGTGATTAGACGGTGCAGAGATTAAAGAGAAGTATTTCTAACATACAATAACTTTGTTTCCAACTTAAACACATACAAAATCAGAAATTAAATTTAACACGATATACAGAAACAAAATCAGAATCTGTTATTATAATGTACACGGCTTGCTATGCAAGAGAGGTTTAGTTACCAATTTCATTCATAAGCATCAATACGACTTCATAATACTAATGGAAACTTTCTTACAACCGACAAACAAACTTAAAATTATGGACTATCACATCATAGATAAGACAGATCTAACAAAGACAAGCAACGGGAGGGGTTGCAGTACTTATCAAAAAGTCAATAAAATTCGAACAACTCGCAAACGTGAACGTAGCTTTATGGTGTCAATCCTAATGTTATCGGAACCTGGTGCCTTGTGAGGTTAGAGTAAAATGAATATATTTTTAATTTCTCTTTCGTCTGCAGGTTCTAGAAAAAAGTTGTAAGGATTAAAAGCAGAACGTGGATTTGGAGTATTTGATTTTACAATGAGTTTTGCGTATAGCTCGCCGACATTTGCAAAATAGCTGTTAAACAGTTTGCCACATTTGTTTAATATGTTCCACAACCCCTTTGAATATTTTTTCGTATCACTAATCGATTGTCAAGTTTAGAAAGTTTTAAATATAGTGGTGCTTAACATTATTTTTCAAAGTAATTCGAGTTGTTTAATAACCTGACCCACTCCCCAAAATCATAGAGCTTAAAACACTATAAAAATATATAAAATAATAAGAACATATTACAAATTTTGTTTTTAGGATCTATATAATTCAATTTTTCTTTTAATTAACTCATAATCCCTTGAGTAATCACTAAAGTTCTTTTAATCTTATTTCTTTTTGGTTTTATTAAAGTAGTATTTTCATTTACTTATCAGTGTTTTTAAATCACTTATGGGTGCAGTAATCGCACGATCAGATCTCGTACTAAGGGTTAGTCAGTGCAGCGCAGCGATAGATGTAAAATTTCAATTTCGAATAATAGTAAAAGTAACTGGAGTGTAATATAGAAAATTCTTAAGTACAAAATCGTTAAGTATCAAACCGAATTGGATTGAATCGAAAAAAGCGTGTAGATTTTCTTTTCTGAATCCAATATTCTGGGAAAGTTCGCGTAATACATTGTACGTACCATTACAGTTAAATAAAACTTTACCAATTTTATTTCTTATACAGTGTCTG
The DNA here is from genome assembly GCA_927349885.1 of Psylliodes chrysocephalus. Lineage (NCBI taxonomy): Eukaryota > Metazoa > Arthropoda > Insecta > Coleoptera > Chrysomelidae > Psylliodes > Psylliodes chrysocephalus. Next base: position 15,763,544 of record OV651813.1, read on the forward strand.
TAGTCATTTAAACCCCTCACCATTGCAGGTGGTTCAGGATGCTTAACGGGATGGCCACAAACTAACTTAATTGGAATAAAGATGAATTATTTAAGTCAAAAGTACCGCAATTAAATTTATTAGAAAATCTCCCAAAATAATTGAAAAAGGAACATTCCCTAAATAAACAGACATATAAAATCATAAAAATTCAATAAATTCTTCACAAGAAAGTTGAAAATAAATTGTTATTATCATTAGTGCGTAATTGTTCATTATTTCAATTTGTTTTATAGACACGCAAACAAGTTTAAGAAAAAATTATATGGATATTTTTGGATATACAGCCTGGCAAATAAAAATGTATGTGTTTTAAATAGAACATCTTGTATTCTAATTTATTTTTAGACTGGGTTGGTGATACTGTATTCAACCCTGTATTGTTTTTAAAAAATATTACAGTGCTGCCAAGCAATTATTTTGTTTTGAAGTTAGAGAATGATGCACACCCCAAATTAAATCATCATAATTGAAGAGTAGAATTAATAAAGGGGGTTAGTGTCAAAATTTTTCATTTTGTGTTAGACACATAGAACGGTGTACCACCGTTTATGTCTCGACAAAAGTGATAAGTGCCAATCTTCATAATACGCTTTGTATAAACACCCCTAGAAGTTGCCACCGTGCTTGATATATTTCCTAAGAAAGGTGACAAGTGCAATTCGCCATTTATTCTGTGTTTGCCATTCTACTGTCCAGTTAACAATAATACAGGGTTCAATCTTGTTGTTTGTTGTTTTTAAAACATGAATGACCTTAATGTAAAAACTCGTAAAAGTAATGGCACTGAACGTTTCCGTGAAGGAGAGATTGTGAAAACAAGGACAACCTTTGCAAATTTTGTTCCATGGAACGAGTCTAATGTCTTTAAAAAGGAAAAAATTATGAATGACTTAAGAAAAGCCGAACTACATGTACTTTTGACAGGAAACAAAATTTCTAAAAACAAAAAAAGTTAGATTTCCATGATACCTTATCAATTTTTTTACAAAAACTTACTAGGAGTAAAAGAAGTGGCTCAAAATGATGCTGGTAGCAGCAGAACAGTAAATATGACTTTCACAGTGTTTTAAAATTGATAATTTTGTGTTGGTACTATTACGTTTCTATTTTTTTTAGAAATGTCATTATTTTTTGATATATTTTATACACCTAACTGGTTTTTTGTTTTTAAACTGGTTTTTGGTTTTTAAACTAAATTTGGAACAAATAAAGAATAAATAATGTATTTTGTTGTTAAATTATGTTTTTCTTAATTAGCTCAAAATATATATTTTGGCACTTGTTACCTTTGTTACTTCCACTGTTCAATTTAGGTAAGTTTACATTGATATCACAATTTTTTTAATATACAGACTTATAAGATACTAATCTAGAGAATGGTGGTGATAGTTATACAGCGTGCTTTAAAACATTTCCTAAATATAGTAAATTTAAAGTTCAATTCACTCATTTTTTTAAATGCAATACCCTGTATTATCTTAACATAATTTTCCTTATAACTTTGTCTATACAACGATATCCATATGTTAGCTAATAACATTTATACCGGGCGTCCCATCAGTGCGTAATTAATCGATAGCTCTTTTATTATTAAAAATACGATGAAATTTAATTCAATAATTATTCTTAAATATACAGGGCGGTCCATAAACGAGGTGCTCACCAAATCGATATTTTTTTAAAGCATAACAACCTGCAGGTAGTTATACGTATTTTATTGGTTTCACATTGTCAAACAATTTTAAATTACTACATTCATTTGCTATGTTGTATATAGGGTGTGTCAAAACATGAAGTTATTATTTTCTCAATTTTTTAAATGGAATACCCTGTATTAATTTATGGTATAACATATAGGGTATTCCATTTAAAAAAATGAGAAAATCGTTACCCTACATTTTAAAACACCCTATATCTAGCATAGCAAATAATGAAGTCTATTAAAATTATTAGTTTATGAGAAAACAATCGAATACGTACCTGCGGGGTTTTTGCTTTAAAAATGTATAAGTTTGCTCAGCCCCTCATTTACGGACCACCCTGTATATTTAAGAATATTTATTAAACATGGTCATAAATCTTTTATATTATTTTTTTTTTAATAATAAAACAGCTATCGATCAATTACGCACTGATGGGACACACGGTATATGTGTTATTGGAAAACATGTTGGCATCGTTAGATAGGTAAATTTATTAGTCATATTAAGGACATGTTTCAAGACACTCCGTATAAAATAAACCAGTTCTATCACCACTATTAGTTAGCTTATCTAAATATATATAAAAATTTCGTGTCACGATGTATGTTCGCGATAAACTCCGAAACTACTGAACGGATTTTGATAAAATTTGGTAACTATCTGTAATTTGGTCCAATTTAAAAGATAGGATAGTTTTTATCTCAATTATTGACCTCAATATTTGTTATTGCAAATTAAATATCTATAATACGACAATTAGGCATTCCAACGACCTGTCAAACAATAGCTGACAGCGGGAAGGGTTAGTAAATTTAAAAGGGTAGCGACATAGCCTTCCATCTTGGACGCTATTTTTATTTGAAATAATAGTCGCCGAGCCTGCCAATTTATAGAAAATTAGCGGTTTTTTAAAAATAATATTTTCATTGTGTTCAACATAAAATATTTAAATTTCATCCATCATTTGTGATTTCATATAATGCAGATAGACTACATCGTATGTCGCAACCCTTTAAACATACCAAACCTTAGCACCGCGTTTCATTTGTATGGAATGCCTAAATATTGTGTATTTATTGGTTAGTTCTATGAATTCCTAATAGATGACGGTGTAAGGTGAAGACTTAAGGTACATTTACATCTGACATTTATTGCATGAGATTTATGTCTGACAGTTGTTTAGTCCAGTGTAAACACATAAAAATTTCTCTCGGACATATATTTTTGAGTGTTTACACTGGACTAAACAACTGTCAGACATAAATATCATGCAATAAATGTCAGATGTAAACGTACCTTTAAATTGGAATTGCAGCTACTCATAAATGTAAATAATGACGTATTTCAAGGTTTTTGGATTTTCGCATTTAAAGGAGGGAGGCATGGGAAGTATCATAAAACCCTACTACTACATAAATGCGAAAGTTTAAAGAAAGGGTGAAATAGAGGAAATAGGAAAAGGGGGAAAGTGGGAAAGTGGGAAAGTGGGAAAGTGGGAAAGTGGGAAAGTGGAAAAGGGAAAAAATAGGGAGAAGGGGGAAGGGGGAAGAGGGATGAATGTATAAATTTTTTAAAAGTGAGAACATGAAAGTTGGAATTGTAGCGCTCATATAATGACGTATTTAAAGGTTTTTGGATTTTCACATTTTAAGGAGGGGGAATAAATAAATAAAAATAAACAAATAAAAAATTAAAATAAATAAAAAATTAAATAAATAAAAATAATAAATAAACAAAATAAATAATATTAATAAAAATTAATAAAAAATAATAAAAAATAATAAAAAAAAATAAAAAATAATAAAAAATAATAAAAAATAATAACAAATAATAACAAATAATAAAAAAAAATAAAAAATAATAAAAATGTATGGTTTATATTGAAAGATTGCACAGTATATTTAGGGCAATACATTTATAAAAGATATCATATAGTTTTTTTTTTGTTATATTTTATACATTTTTCTTTGTTCTATTTTTTAGTTTGTCTTTTATTTTTATGATAGATAAATATATTTTTGGATTATCACTGAACTTTTACCCTGAATAGTAGGTATTATTTGGAATAAAATTTATTTAGCATAATTATGTGTAATTATATCGAAAAATATTGATTTTATACAATAACGATATTTTAAGGTGCTTATTTTTAAGTATCAATAATTTTAAAACGATACGTATCGATACGGAGTATCGATATTTAGAACAGTATCGCCCTTCCCTATTTCGATAGCACCATGAACGTACTAAATTTTTACATTGCATGTCGTTTAATTAGGTTTTTTAATTTTATTAATAATACTAGTTGATATGTAAAGCGTAACTATATTAGAATCACTTAAGGACAACATTTAAATGCTCAGCCGCCGCTTATAAAATCCCTGTGACAGCTATAGTTGCTATAATCGGCATAGTCGCTATTATTATCATTATAGTTGTCATACCGCCTATAATTGTTATCATTCTTATAAATATTATAATTTTTATACTGCTATGTTCGCTATAATCAATATAATAATCGTAATAATAATCAGTATAATAATCGATATAATAACCGACATAATAATCGATATAATAATCGATATAATTGATATAAAAATCAATATAATATAATATAATATAAGCTAAAATAACTATAATTGTTTTATTGGCTATAATGGCTGTAGTGGCTACAATTGTTATAATTGCTATAATTGTTATAATTTATATAATTGCTATAATTGTTAAAAATTGTTATATTTGTTAGATTTATTATAATTTCTATAATTGATAAAATGTCTATAATCGGTATAATCGCTATATTTGCTATAATTACATTATTATCTATGATTGTATACTTGCTATAAGCCAGTCCATATTTGAATTTTTTAAAAGTAGCTTCGTTACAACAGAAGTAATTTAATTAGCTGTTTGGAAAATGAAAAAATTAAATTATGATTTTCGAGTGTCAATTTTTTGTAATTTTCAATACGGTTTAACACCATAGCAATATGTAAGAAAATATAGTTTGTTATTTATGGTTTTTTATTATAAAAAATTAAAAATGTAAAGCCTAGCGAATGTTTTTCATCGCCTAAAGAGGCCTTTAAAGTATTTAAATACCTTGATTTAGAAAAAAATATTTTAAAGAGATTGGATTCATCGGATGCAAATTTGTGTAAATTTTAAATTTCAATAAGCGAAAAAGTCATTTTTATGACCTAAATTGTGATTTGTTTTACATTTTTTAATAAATTTTAGCAGGGCTTCTCGTACGTTGATGAAGTGATGATGTTTTTTCGAATTTTAATTTTCCGATTTTTTTATTTCTCGATATTTTTATTTTTCTATAATTTTAGATTTCGATTTTTATTTTTTTTTTAATTATTTTATATTTTCGATAATCAGAAATTTTAATTTATATTACACCATCGATATTTTGATCCTGGTTATTTCCATTTTCGATATTATGTTTTCGGTATATTTCTGGTCAATATTTTGATATTCGATTTTTTTTATGTTTTGTCATGCCATGAAAATCATCTTACTTAATATTTTTATTTTTAAAGTTCTTTTAAATTTCAACCTTTTCGACGTCCTCGAAGGGCCACTGTTCCTGCCACGATGAATGTTAGGAAATGTTTTTAGAACGAATCAAGATTTCGAAAGAGAGAGGATTGTTTTTACTGTTCTCCGCGGAGTTTTATTTAACGTCTACTTGGTCCCCGAGTTTCTGTATAATTCACTCTCTGACTCTTTCCGGGGTTACATAAGTTAATTGGAATTTACTAGACGATGTTCCGTGTAAATAAAATAGTTTATCTGACTTTTTATTTTCTTGTTTAATTATTACTGACGCCGCGAAAAAAGACATTTTCTACGATACGATGGTTGTTGCACAAAGAGAGTCCACGAGCAATTTAATTAAAAACATGAACGATTTAATTGGAATCAACTTAAAATTACACAAGTTTGCCTAGGAAAAAAGTTTTAACAACAGATAATGTATTAAAAAATGTTAGCGACTTACCGACAACTGTCATTTTCTGATGATCCGTCACAGTCTCAAAAAAAGGTGCTTCTCCTGATACTTCGCATCTATATGTACCTGTCGATGACAGTTGAACTGACGATAACACTACCACACTTTCAGTAGAGTTGTGCATCTGAAACAAATTAAAGAAATAAGTATAATTTATTTATAAAAATAACATTTATTTATCGATGGTATTTTTAATATTGAAAGCTGTGACAGAGAGCTTGTATAATAATTCGTATTATCATTTTAAAATATAAATAATTTACCAAAAATTAATTAAAAGTATTTTTAATGTTTTAAATTAAAAATTCAAAAAAAAAACTTATGGAAATAAAACAAACAGGTTATTGCCCCAGTCAATGGTTTAGATTGAACTAGAGAATTCAAGGTAGAAAGAGGACATTCTAGCAAATACAAGACAGAAAGAAAAAAAGACTTGAGTAAGGACTGAGGGTCAGAACCCTCGTTTTTGGAACCCTAAGTTCCGAAACAAAGTAATGTGTAAAGTAAATTTTTGTGCAGTGATTTGTGAACTATGGGTAAATAGCTTTAACTTATTTTTAAAGTGTTTTGTTTGTGTTACAAATGGTCTTTAGACTTCATGGTTGTTACATATGGTGACGAACGGTGGTCTTTAGACTTCCTGATTATTATATTTGCTTCAAAATGGAGTTTACATTGAATTGTTTTCGGATAAATTCAATGTTTACTGCAAAGAAAGCTCGTATAGCCAAGTGGGAGGTGGTGTTATGTTAGAAATTGATACAATATCTTATTCATAGTATGAATACAGTACTTAAATATAAATTAAATAACAAAATCAAATACAGACAGGCAGCTAAAAAAATTAAATTTAAATATACTTGTGGTCCTAATGGCTTATCGCCAAAACTTATTAAATCTCACATCAATTACTTTTGTCACTCTCTAACAATAATTTTCAAATTTATAATAAAAAAATTTGAAATTCTCTAAAATGTGAAGACATTTAAAAATTTGCAACAAAAACTAAAAATAACCAAAAATAAACAAAAATAATCAAAAACAACCAAAAATAAATTAAAATAAACAACAATAAACAAAAATAAACAAAAATAAACAAAAATAAACAAAAATAAACAAAAATAAACAAAAATAAACAAAAATAAACAAAAATAAACAAAAATAAACAAAAATAAACAAAAATAAACAAAAATAAACAAAAATAAACAAAAATAAACAAAAATAAACAAAAATAAACAAAAATAAACAAAAATAAACAAAAATAAACAAAAATAAACAAAAATAAACAAAAATAAACAAAATAAACAAAAATAAACAAAAATAAAACAAAAATAAAACAAAAATAAACAAAAATAAACAAAAATAAACAAAAATAAACAAAAATAAACAAAAATAAACAAAAATAAACAAAAATAAACAAAAATAAACAAAAATAAACAAAAATAAACAAAAATAAACAAAAATAAACAAAAATAAACAAAAATAAACAAAAATAAACAAAAATAAACAAAAATGAACAAAAATAAACAAAAATAAACAAAAATACACAAAAATCTGAAAAGCGGATAGTCGGAACAATAGAAAAATCGTAAAAATCTAAAAAATCTGAAAAATCTGAAAAATCTGAAAAATCTGAAAAATCTGAAAAATCTGAAAAATCTGAAAAATCTGAAAAATCTGAAAAATCTGAAAAATCTGAAAAATCTGAAAAATCTGAAAAATCTGAAAAATCTGAAAAATCTAAAAAATCTAAAAAATCTGAAAAATCTGAAAAGTCTGAAAAATCTGAAAAATCTGAAAAATCTGAAAAATCTGAAAAATCTGAAAAATCTGAAAAATCTGAAAAATCTGAAAAATCTGAAAAATCTGAAAAATCTGAAAAATCTGAAAAATCTGAAAAATCTAAAAAATCTAAAAAATCTAAAAATCTAAAAAATCTGAAAAATCTGAAAAATCTGAAAAATCTGAAAAATCTGAAAAATCTGAAAAATCTGAAAAATCTGAAAAATCTGAAAAATCTGAAAAATCTGAAAAATCTGAAAAATCTGAAAAATCTGAAAAATCTGAAAAATCTGAAAAATCTGAAAAATCTGAAAAATCTGAAAAATCTGAAAAATCTGAAAAATCTGAAAAATCTGAAAAATCTGAAAAATCTGAAAAATCTGAAAAATCTGAAAAATCTGAAAAATCTGAAAAATCTGAAAAATCTGAAAAATCTGAAAAATCTGAAAAATCTGAAAAATCTGAAAAATCTGAAAAATCTGAAAAATCTGAAAAATCTGAAAAATCTGAAAAATCTGAAAAATCTGAAAAATCTGAAAAATCTGAAAAATCTGAAAAATCTGAAAAATCTGAAAAATCTGAAAAATCTGAAAAATCTGAAAAATCTGAAAAATCTGAAAAATCTGAAAAATCTGAAAAATCTGAAAAATCTGAAAAATCTGAAAAATCTGAAAAATCTGAAAAATCTGAAAAATCTGAAAAATCTGAAAAATCTGAAAAATCTGAAAAATCTGAAAAATCTGAAAAATCTGAAAAATCTGAAAAATCTGAAAAATCTGAAAAATCTGAAAAATCTGAAAAATCTGAAAAATCTGAAAAATCTGAAAAATCTGAAAAATCTGAAAAATCTGAAAAATCTGAAAAATCTGAAAAATCTGAAAAATCTGAAAAATCTGAAAAATCTGAAAAATCTGAAAAATCTGAAAAATCTGAAAAATCTGAAAAATCTGAAAAATCTGAAAAATCTGAAAAATCTGAAAAATCTGAAAAATCTGAAAAATCTGAAAAATCTGAAAAATCTGAAAAATCTGAAAAATCTGAAAAATCTGAAAAATCTGAAAAATCTGAAAAATCTGAAAAATCTGAAAAATCTGAAAAATCTGAAAAATCTGAAAAATCTGAAAAATCTGAAAAATCGAAGACATCGGAAAAACCGGAAATACCGGAAAAATCGGAAACATCGTAAAATCGCAAAAATCGGAAAAATTGGCAAGTGAGCTAAATGTTCGTAGTGATACATTCCAAACAAATAAAATAGGGAACTTGTTAAAATAAACTTTTTTTTTAAATAACTTTTTCAGAAACTCAAAAATAAGAAATACAGAATTTAAAAATCTGAATCCGGGCCTTGACTAGTGTCTTATATCGGTTCCTTAACATGTAAACCTTCTTACTTCATAAGTAATAATTTTACAGGAGAAGACAAAACCGTTTCATTTAGATATTACAAGGAAGCTTTTAAAAAAGACCTAATGATCTAATTCCTTTTTTTTCTTCTAATATCTAAATGAAACGGTGTTTCCTGTAAAATTATTACCTATGCTGTTAGAAGGTTTAAATGTTAAGGTAACGATATATCATTTTTTGTTAATTGTATTGCATTCAGGAAAAAAAAATTGAAATTTTTTTTTTCAAACCTTCAGATTACGGGTCAACACGACAAGAACATCAAGCTGAACCGTCTATATATTAATCTGATGCGCTCGAGTATTTCAGTTTTGGTGGCGTCCAAATCAGTCTTTTAAATAGGAGCTCCTTATGGGATTATTTAACATCCCTTCTGAATATCAGACGCGCTTGATTACCATTTTTTTTTACTATTTTTAACCCTTTGTACGACCACCCCCACCATTCAAACCGGCAGATTAATATTCCTCCGTTATCCGAAACACGTGGGACGCATACACTATTAATATCTAATGCGCCTAAGTATTTTTTTGTGACTATTTTTTTTCGCTTTCCCCCCACCCGTGAAAATGCATACATCATATAAAAAATTTTTTCTAGCATCTAATCTTTACAATCCAAAAGGTCCCCAGGACTTACGAGTAAATCCCCATTTATCCTCTTGGGGTCCCCTACTATAAAGAGTCGATTGAAATTATGCTTAAAATTCTTAAAATAGGTATGTCCGATAAACTTTATATGCTATATTCTCACCTGGATCAATTTATCTTACCCTACTGTTAGTTTTAAATAACCTTCACCTTGTATTGCAATTTATTTAGTACGTTCAATATGACACTTCCACCTCCCTAGTATAAAGCCACAAATCTCTTAGTTAAAACAAAATTCATCAATTAACAACCTCGCAAAAGTTTACATTTTAAACCGGTGCAAATTGAAAAATCGAAGAAAAATAAACAAAAAAAAAAGAAGTGTAGAGAATTGATCGCTTTCTAGCACCGTGATATGTTTTGGAAATTGTTGAGTCCTACGTTTATATCCTCTGAGTGACAGCATGCGCGATTGGTTTGAATGATTGCTTTTCAACACAATCGATGACACTAATACGGAAATTCCAATTTATTTTGAAATTCCAATTTATTTTGAATTCATTCGATTTCCGAATAAGTTTGAGTAACGGGATATAAGTTTTTCTGCTCACCCGAGTTTCATATACTGGTTATCCCAGATTTTATATTACAGCCATGTTAATTTAAATCTGCTTAAATTTTTAAATGTGCTCTTCGAGTATGTAAGAAAGTTATTTTATTTTATATACTACACATCTCAGATTTTTCGGAAGGTTGGTTGTTATATGGTGATCCCATATGAGTACAATGCCTAAATATTTGATAGAGTTTGTGTATTTATTTTTGAAATCACCTTAGAATATTTTATTAACCCTAGAGTACTAATACGACGACGAATTATTTCTCCCGAAATTTAGCAACAACGAAAAGTCTTGCAGATTTGGGTTTCCCAGTAGCTTCCTCTTTAGTACTGTGCTAATCGTTGGTGGGTCCACATTGGTCGGATTTTCAGCGAAAGTGAGGAAATTACGCATTGCGTCGTAAATATTACGACGATTTAGTGTTGTATTGGCGATAAGAGTATTGTGAGTGCTTTTTTTTATGCTGAATTTTCGATTTATTGTGTAAGTAGACTCATAATATTTCTTATTTTGTAGAAACAATATGCATATTTTACAGTAAAGCTAAGATTTATATATTTTTACTTTCCTATCTGTATACAGATATAAGGAAAGTATAGGAATCATGATTTTTTTCGACCTCGAGTTTTCGACGTATTTTTACGTTTTGAGGTCCCCTGAATCCGTTTTGACTATTTTCGCGATGATGTGTGTGTGTGTGTGTGTGTGTGTGTGTGTGTGTGTGTGTGTGTGTGTGTGTGTGTGTGTGTGTGTGTGTGTGTGTGTGTGTGTGTGTGTGTGTGTGTGTGTGTGTGTGTGTGTGTGTGTGTGTGTGTGTGTGTGTGTGTGTGTGTGTGTGTGTGTGTGTGTGTGTGTGTGTGTGTGTGTGTGTGTGTGTGTGTGTGTGTGTGTGTGTGTGTGTGTGTGTGTGTGTGTGTGTGTGTGTGTGTGTGTGTGTGTGTGTGTGTGTGTGTGTGTGTGTGTGTGTGTGTGTGTGTGTGTGTGTGTGTGTGTGTGTGTGTGTGTGTGTGTGTGTGTGTGTGTGTGTGTGTGTGTGTGTGTGTGTGTGTGTGTGTGTGTGTGTGTGTGTGTGTGTGTGTGTGTGTGTGTGTGTGTGTGTGTGTGTGTGTGTGTGTGTGTGTGTGTGTGTGTGTGTGTGTGTGTGTGTGTGTGTGTGTGTGTGTGTGTGTGTGTGTGTGTGTGTGTGTGTGTGTGTGTGTGTGTGTGTGTGTGTGTGTGTGTGTGTGTGTGTGTGTGTGTGTGTGTGTGTGTGTGTGTGTGTGTGTGTGTGTGTGTGTGTGTGTGTGTGTGTGTGTGTGTGTGTGTGTGTGTGTGTGTGTGTGTGTGTGTGTGTGTGTGTGTGTGTGTGTGTGTGTGTGTGTGTGTGTGTGTGTGTGTGTGTGTGTGTGTGTGTGTGTGTGTGTGTGTGTGTGTGTGTGTGTGTGTGTGTGTGTGTGTGTGTGTGTGTGTGTGTGTGTGTGTGTGTGTGTGTGTGTGTGTGTGTGTGTGTGTGTGTGTGTGTGTGTGTGTGTGTGTGTGTGTGTGTGTGTGTGTGTGTGTGTGTGTGTGTGTGTGTGTGTGTGTGTGTGTGTGTGTGTGTGTGTGTGTGTGTGTGTGTGTGTGTGTGTGTGTGTGTGTGTGTGTGTGTGTGTGTGTGTGTGTGTGTGTGTGTGTGTGTGTGTGTATGTGTGTGTGTGTGTGTGTGTGTATGTGTGTGTGTATGTGTGTGTGTGTGTGCGTGTGTGTGGGTGTGCGGGGGTGTGTGTGTGTGTGTGTGTGTGTGTAGGTCGCATAACTCATGAACCGATACACAGAAAAACACCAAATTTTAAACTTAAGCTTTATTCCAGCGTCTAATGAACTGATTATATTTTGGACAGAGTCGGAACATCTGGGGGGGTACTTTATAGGGGGTCATTTTTATATTTTATGAAATATATCTGTTATTTACGTTTGGAGAAGAAAATTCTTCAAATAAAAGTTACTTCTAATATAATTATCTATTGTTCTATTGTTCTATACAAAATTTTCCTAAAATGGTCCGTATTCGAGAAATTTAACAAAATGTAAAAAAAATATTTTTTTATAAAAATTGTTTAAATAAAAGTTGTTTGTAATATAATTCTCTACAATTTTTATTCTATACATAATTTCTCTAAAATGGACCGTATTCGAGATATTTGAGAAAATGTGTAAATTTCGAATTTTGAAGAAAACTCAAAAACGGATAAAGAAAAAAACATTAAATTTTAAACCTAAGGTTTATTTCGGCCTGACGTGAAATGATTAGATTTTGGACAAAGTCGGAACATCTAGGGGGGTACTTTATGGGAGGCCGTTTTTATATTTTATGGAATATATCTGTTATTTATGTTTGGAGAAGAAAATTGTTCAAATAAAAGTTACTTCTAATATTATTATCTATAATTTTTGTTTTATGTCAAAATTTCCTGAAATGGTCCGTATCCGAGAAATTTGACAAAATGTGCAAAATTCTGATTTTTATGAAAATTGTTGAACTAAAAGTTGTTTGCGATATCGATCTCTATAATTTTTGTTTATACATGATTTTTCTAAAATGGACCGTAATGGAAAAGTGCTAAATTTAAATTTTTCAGTATTTTCGTTTTCAATGAATAACTATAGAAAAATGTTTCGAGGTAGATGTATGTGGACAATGTATATATTTAGTTTATCCTCTAAACATTTATAGAGATGCTGCAAAAGGTTGTACAAAATAACCGGAAAAAGCCTATAATAACTAGATAGGTAAGTCATGTGTTGGACACATCAGATTTTTTAATTTAAGAAACTGAAAAATGGCAAATAAACCACTTACTGCGTTGCAGTTGCAGCAAGAAATGAAAAAGATGATGAATGGAGAAAATAATTATAGTGAACCGTAGGAGGATAGTGAAAGTGACTAGTAGGAAAACCATTTAGAAGAGGATTTGGTTATTCTGACAGAAGTTCAGAAAAATAAAATACAAAAGAGGAAAAAAAAGTCAAGATCTAGTAGAGGAACATCCAGAAGAATATATTTTGTTATATGTTCAAGAATCATCAGATAATGATGAATCTTCAGCCAACCTATGTTGAAGCGATCCACATATAGTTTATATCCCAAACAAATAAACATGAAAGGTAGGAATGATCATAACTGGTCATCTAAACAACCAGTAATGTCAAAGAGAGTTAGCTCAAGGAACATCGTTCATTTTATATCCGGTTGCAAAGGAGAATCTAGTAATTGTTATTCTGTAAAGGACCACTTTCTGCACTCCTTTTACGACAACATTCTTGACATAGTTTTTCGTTCCACTAATGAAAATATTGTTGAACAGTCTACTAAATACGCTGCAAATTCCGAGGAATACTAATTTTTTTCAGCAGTCAAAAAAGATAGTCATCTAAATACTAGACACATGTCTGAAGGGACCTTATCGGGAACTTTTTATCGCGCTTGTATGAGTAGAGAACGTTTTGCTTTTTTGGTAAATTGTCTCAGGTTTAATGGTTAAACTAAGAGGGAGGAACGAAAGAAAAACGACTCATTCACTCCTATTGGTGAGATATAGAATATGCGAATGGATGTATGCAGAAGTTCCTATATTTTGTCATCTTATCTCACCATCGATGAATCGCTTTTAGGATTTAGGTGTCCATTCCGTATGTATATTCCTTACAAACCGTCAAAGTACGGTATAAAGATTGTTATGGTGTGCGATTCATCCTCCAATTATATGATTGATGCTAGTTTATATCTGGGAAAGAGCACTGATACTGGAGAACTACCTCTTGCAAATTATTATGTAAAAGAATTAACAAACTCTGTTCATAGCAGTAACCGTAACATTACCATGGATAATTGGTTCACGTCAGGTTCTTTAGCGGATGAACTTTTCAAATAATAAGAACTCTGAGAAAAAATTTAAAAAAATACCACCAGTGAAAAATGAACCACAGGGCACATCAATGTTTTGCTTTGATAAGAAAAATACATTAGTTTCCTATTTATCAAAACCTACTAAAATAGTGTTATTACTTTCCACTATGCATGAAGGTGCAAGCAATTTTGAAAATCGAAAACCTGATATAATTATAAATTATAATGAAACTAAGTCAGGAGTAGATACTTTTGATCAACTCTGCAGTAATATGAGCAGCTCCAGAAAAATACGGAGAGGACCTATGTTGTTTTTATGGGATGATTAACATAGCCACCACCTTCAGTTCATTTATAGTATACTGCCATAACTCTCACAAAGCTAATGCGAAGCCCGCTTTCCACTTCCAGTTCATGTTTGATTTAGGCAAAGGCCTTGCTAAACTATGGATGCACTAAAGATTGAACATCCCTAATTTACGTCGCAATATTTGACAGGATATAAGCGAAATCCTAAACATACAACCTATTCCTGAAACAGTCGGCCCTATAGAAAAGAAACGGATGCTTCTTCAGCCCTAACCGTCTAAGAAGAATCACAAGAAACTTTTGTGTATAGTGTTAGCGAGCAATCTGCGGACAACACAACAGAAATTGTTGCCCAGAATGTTCATTTGCTTAGAACGTAATACACTTTTTGCAAACCACATCCTACGTTATCGATTTTATTTAATTATTTGATGATAAATAACTTAATTTTTCTACACCCACATGGATATTAGCTTATCTACGAACAGATTACAAAACGAAAAAGTATGCTATTGCCTTCAACTAAATGAATATATTTCATATCCATTCTAGGTAGTGAGAATACTGCAAAAAAATGAAATCCACCAATCACCGTTCATATTTTGATCAACCGACTGCTATTATTTTTAAAATTTTAAATAAGTGACAATTCTGTCAAACTAACTGTCAGTATATTTTTTGAGATTAAACATACATTAAAATGGGTTATTCTTGTGTAGAATCGATAAATACTCGTAATAACTTTTCTGTTCTATAATTATAAATAATTTATCAATTTAATTACGAGTATTAAAGCAACAAAAATAAAAGAATAGATGGTCCTGTGGTAAGCGTTCTTGGAAGACTCGAGTTCGATTCTCAGAGAGGAAAAAATGAAATGAACTTTTTCTTTTTTTTTTCCTTTGTTTATTTTATTTTAAAAGTTATTAAAAGTCATATATTTTTTAAAATTATTTATTTTGTCTTAATAACCTAAAATATTTTTTTTATTTGTAAATTTTCGTTATTGGGTCGTAGAAAAAATATACTGTACAACTCGAATGGATTGTCCATATCGCACTCAGGCGATTGAGCGCTCCGCCTAACGGCGTCGTACTCAAATTTCGTCTTCGTGCGATATGGCCATCATATCCACTCTTGTTGCACAAACTACTATTTCTTGTTGAAAAATATATTTTAATTTTTTAAAATGCGTCTTATTTTAAACTCATAAATTATACGACGTATTAGTATTACAGGATAATGAAATCATATTAGTACTCTAGGGTTAAAGTACTCTTTATTGGTTTTCAAATTTGAATAAGTTGTATTCTCGTAAAAAGTGACAGTATCAGCTACAAGTCTAATGATTTACTTGACTAGAAGAAGATTATATAAATATATTATAAAAACAACTGGCCCCAATACCGTTTCTTGAGTTACACCACTTGTAATAAATTGTTCATTGCTAAAGAAATCATGTATGTTAACTTGTTAAGATCTATTTGAAAGATATGAATTAAAAATCTTTTAAGCTTAAGAAAATTTGGTATTTTAAAATATTTGTTTTTGATTGTTATAGAAACTGTTAGTTTTAATTAAAATAAATCATTATTTTTTGAAGTAATAATATAATAAAGATAATAATATTAATTTTATTGAGAGATAACCTGTACAATGAATATTAAAAAAAAAATGTTAAACGCCCACTAAAGATCATAACTGGTTGCGCGTGAGCCAGATCATTTATTTTAACTATTTCTGTACACTTTCTAAATATTAAAACATGATGATAAATACAATAATAATAACAGTAACAACAACAATAAAAACAACACAAAATAATAACTTAATTAGGGAACTTGGTTATTATTATTTTTTGTATTTTTTTTTATTTTATTTTTCATTGTTTTATATTTTTTTTATTTTAAACTTTGAATACCATACCTACTTCAATATTTAGCCAACAGGGTTACGTTTTCTTACTTTTTATTCTATTTTATTTGTATTTATTTCGTGGATTAATTGATTTTATTAATATTTTTTTGTTTAACATTGGTAAAAATTTATTAAACAAAGTAATTATCTGATTTTTAAAATTTTATGTCATAATTCATTTATTTTCTAAGTAACTTGTGTACATGCGATTTTATATAGATTATAAAAAAAATAATATACAATAAACTTTGAACTTTTGAGATAAGACAACCTAACCGAAGGTTTCAAGTGACAGTTTAACCCTAGAACGGTATCGTACGTAAAATTTAAGTGTGGTTTGTAGCGAAAGAGCCCCCTGCACTATTTCTTTTGAGTCACGATCTTGAGCTTCCAGTAGTGCCTCAGGAAACATCCACTTGCGAAGATTTCTAGGTGACAGAGTCGCAACTATTTAGCAAAAGAAGATGTGGATTGATTTTGAAAAGTATAGACGTAAGAAATACGCATCGATACCAATAAGCAGTTATTTGTTGTACTTTTATCTGACGTGTCGCCAAGCTTAAAATTTTAGGCTTCGCTTATTTCTTAACGACTGTAGCTGCAAATGGCCCTATGTGTCTTTTACAATATAATAAACATGGCTTGCATCAATTCATACATAATTTAGTCACACAATGTTGAAGCATTAGGTGGTAATACTTTAACACGTTTTAAGTACTTCACAAAAGTCTTATTAAACCATGGTAATCACAACGTCAACAAATAGGATACCTAAGTACAGTAAGTGCAATAGATATTAAAGAAACCTTTTTGCCCAGTACAAATATCGAAAGGGAGGGAACCAAAAAGGGTCCTTTTCCACTTTTGTCCTACATTAAAGGAAAGAATGGCAACTACATACTGCGGAAAATGTACCAAAAGAGTATGTGGGGAATACCAAATAAAAATATGCAAAAAATCAAATGAAAAAATGTTCTCTTCATTTTTAAATTCAGTTAGGTACTGTAATTTTTTCATTTTAAAATATTTTTTTGTTATTAAAATATGTTAAAAACACTATTTTATGTTCCACTAAAAAAAACTAATAAAACAGGTAATTTTACAAAGTGTACATGTAAAAATTTGCGAATGCGTAAATTTTACGTGTCCATACCAACAAGCGGTAGAAATTAAACGATACCATTCTAGGATTAATGGTAATGAACTGAATTTATTAAGGGTCTTTTTATACTCCCTTATTTTTAGTATTTGTATTAGTATTTTGATTAAGCATTAAACTGGACAAAATATTCAAACAGGGTATTTATACTCGTTTAATAATTAGTATAAGTGCATCTTTTTTATTAATCTTTTTTCTAATAAGATATAATTCTGCAGTCAACAAAATTTATGGTTACTGAACAAATGCGTAAGAGGCCAGTTGTGTTCTTAGATTATTTTTTAATATATTTGAGTTTTAAACGTGTTTTCATTAATATTTTTATCAGTTAATTTTATTTAAAAATAAGTTTAATTAAGGACATTTTAATGGATGTATGTCTCAAATTTATATCAGATAAAAAGAAGAAATTTGAGACAAATCAAATAAAAGAAAGGTCTTTGCTTCCTCGTGGTGACATGCCATTTGTCAACTTTATATTTGGTAAACACTGCTGATACACAAAAATTGTATACAGCCCATGATTTGTACCGAACTATCGTTTTCGAGCTTGTTGGAACAAATCTATAAACAATATCTGACAACATAATCATGTTTGTTTTGTCAATTGTCATTATCCGTTGTCTATTAAAAACAAAGGCCAAATACGTCAATTATTCATTTGATAGAAAAGAAGAAATTTAAGACATACAAGTTGAACCTGTCAATTATTAGGAATAAATATTAATGGTTATACTAATTATAAATCCAGTATAAATGTCTCCTCATTATATTGTAAAGGTTCAACTTAATCTTTAACATAATACCAATGTAAATAATAATAATAATAATAATAATAATAATAATAATAATAATAATAAATGGTCTTTATTCATCATAGTTACACATTTACAATAACAAAAAAAAGTAGTAAAATGATGAAATGGAATACCAATAAGGGAGTATAAATAGACCCTAATAAAAATTTGTTAAATTAAATACAATTATAAAAAAAAAAAAAAACTTTTATTTAAATAGGTAACTACAATTATTTGAATGGAAACAACAGAACATAAACAAATATATCGGGTGTTCAAATTGAAGTGTTACAGATAAATACCGCCTTTTATAAATAAAACGTTTCACACGAAAGTTTTATAGTTTTGTGGGAAAAATTTTTTGGCTAAAATCGTTTTTTATAGCTAACCATAATATGGACAACTTTTTTTTCGCCCTGCAAAATTTTCAATTAGCTGTTACTCAAAAAGTAAAAGTCCAATGAAAAAAATATCTCCCTCAAAAGTTTCTTATTTTTTTATGTACTTTAAGAATATGTAAACAAAAAATGGGGTTCCAATTTAAAAAAACAAAGTCCACCTCGATATGGCCATATTATAATCAGCTATAAAAAAATGATTTTAGCCAAAATATTTCCTCCAAAAAACTATAAAACTTTTGTCTAAAACTTTTTTTCTAACATTCATATTTTCGGCGGTATTTAATTGTAACACTTTAATTTGAACACCCGGTATAATGTAAACCAAAAATTAAAAGTTATTTATTTATAAATTCTGAAATAAGGGCTTTCATGTTAGTTTTTCTTCGAGTGGCATCTATTTCAAAGAAAATTCTATTTTTTGTTTGTAAAACTCTTAGTTATAATTTTTTTTACAAGCTCAATACTAAAGGTTGCATCTATCCTATTTAGTTTCTTATATGTTAGTTTTCCTTCGCGACCTTTTCCAGTTTTCACTTCTTTCTTTAAATTTGTTTTTATAAATTGTGAAGAATCATTTTCCACTTTATATTGCACCTCAAAAGGACTACCTTGCACAAATTTTAATTGGCAGACTTTGCTGTAGGTACATTACCATAATCTAAACTATCTGTACTTTTTTAATAATCAAAAAAATGTTTTGGCTTCATGTTAATAATGCAAAAATGCTTTTTTCTATCAGTCTTTAGCAAAAGTTTTACAAATACAAGTGGGAACCATATATCTTAGCATAAATTTCTCTATAGGGCAATGAATGCTGTAGACAACCTGTATATAGGAATGCCCGGGTAAGGAATATTTCATTGTAATATGTTTGATATTTTAATACCTTTGTAAAAAAATTGGCTACAACTAATGATATAAAACTGTTCCTATTTTGAGGGTTATTATTTCAGGGGACCCCAAAACCTAAAAATCCATCAAAAACACGAGGTCGAAAAAAATCATGATTTCTATACATTCTTTATCTGTAAACAGATAGAAAAGTAAAAAGAGAAGGGAACGTAATACAAAAGTTTCATTACCGCCGAACTACAGTATTTCTTGCGTCTTTGTGACTAACTGAGAATCTGAAATGAAAAATAAATGTATTATAAAACAAAGCAATTATCACCGTACAATAATGGATTCGAAAGGAATAATAAAGGTTTTAGTAAATTATGGAACACTCTGGATAAAAATACATTTCAGAAGTAAACACGAAAATAAATCACTCGTTCGTAGCAACCCAAATAGACATTATCATTAGCGAACTCCAAGTGCTTGGATATTATTTGTATTTGTGCTTCTTTGTAGGAGCGGAAATGAAAAATTAATATTTTCATTAGTGAAACTTTATGTACGTCATTTTTACCTTTGGAAACATGCATTAACCTGATGAGAAATTTTTTGTGTGCAGTGTTTTCAACTTCTATTCCAGATCAGTATTATTTGTTTAGGTAAAATTATTTATTTATTAAATAATAAGTAGACTGGGAGTGGTATACATACTACCAGTGAAATATAAGTGGAAATTCAAGGGCGTAGTTAGGTTTTTTTCTTGGAGGAGTAACACTCACATTATTGGTGAATGCGCGGCGTATTGTGTTAAATATGGCAACAAAGAAATGTCTAATAAGTGTTGCCAGACGTAGCGGAATTCCGCTATTTATAGCTCAAAATACCTTAAATCGTAGCGGAATTTGAAATGACATCCGTCACAGTACAAATAATAATGTGAAAGGCTAAAGACTTCACCTGCTGTGAAGGAGGAAGTCGTGTTTGACGCTGAGTCGCTAAAATTAGGACAAGGTTTGCTCAGACGCAAGTTTTACTGACGCAGTTTCCTCTGCGACCTTGTAGTACACTAGAGTGTACACTTTGTGTCATATAAAACTGGTACAACTATGAAGACTAGACAGAAGAAGGCGTATCGGCATACTCGAAATACGGTTTCTAAAAACCAACGTTAATCGAGCTTTTTTAATTCACCGCAAGGGCGCTGGTGCTAGTAGCGCTGTTCACAATACATGGCTTCTTATGGCAATTTTAATATAATAAAAATAAACGTGTTTATTGCCAAATAAACCACAGAATATACTGTTGTACTTATTTCTAAATTTTTCAAGTGAGCATCTCGTAATTTAGAGAATATTAATTTTAAATTTTGGATGTGTTCTTGCAAACATGTATTAAATATGATGAAATCGTCCATATACACCTTGCATATTTTGTTTTTTAGTTCTTTTAAGACTTCGTCTCTAGCTCTCTGAAAGGTTCATGGTAAATTTTTAGGCATTCTTAAAAATTCATAATGTCCGCCATCGACACTAAAAGCGTTTTTTTCGATTGAGCATTGACTCATTTCGATTTGGTGAAAGCCGCTTGCCAAATCGAGAGTACTAAAATATTGTGCTCTTCCCAGTTTGTCCAATATATCATCAATATTTGGTATTGGATATCTATCGCTTATCGTTTTCTCGTTCAGTTTTCTATAATCGATTACGAGGCGCCATTTTTGTCGCCCTAATGCATCCATCTTTTTCTGACTATCCATATTAAGGAACTCCATAGGGACATGATAGTCTAATAATTCCTTGGTCTAGCATTTCGTTTACTTTTCTTTGGACTTCTTCTTTGTGGACGTAATGATTTTACGTGTTTAAGCTGCTGTTTTCGTGGTTTTTTATTATATGTTTAGTTTTTTAGGTAAAATTTAAAGGGTCTCTCAGTTTTAATAAAATGTCAGAAAATTATCTCTTCTGAATTCATATGTTCTATCCTGATTAAATTATCAATTTTTTATTGGTATATTTTCGGTTTTAATATTATTTTTATAGTTAAAACTGTGCAACTCGTAGGGAAATATCTTAAACAGGGAGGTAACTAAAGGTTTTTCTGAGAGAAAGTAGTAAATAAGGCCACAAAAGTCCTAATGGTATGCAGAAACATTGCAGGTAAACGATGGGGATGTAACCCAAACATACTGCGATGAATGTATACTGCAATAGTGAGACCAATTATCACTTACGGGGCTACAGCCTGGAGTAACAGAACTAGTTTAGCTACTACGAGAGCTAATATTTCAAAAGTACAAAGACTAGCCTGTGTTTGCATTACTGGTGCAATGAGAACATGTCCTACGGCCGCAATGGATGTGATCTTAAACCTCACCCCTCTACATTTAAGGATAGAAAATGTGGCAAAAAGGACACGATATAGAATGACCAGGAACGGAGTAATCAGACAAAAGTCTACTTGCTTCAGGACTAAAGATACCTGGGACATGCCCCAGGATGAAATGCTAAAGAAGTACAGTTTTGTGAAAACCTTCAAAACCACAGAGCTGGGCTGAAAGAAAAAATGGAGCCAAGAATCCATCGCGCTTGCAACCGAAAGACGTGCTATTCAGTGGTATACGAACAATTCCAAAACCATAGAAGGAACTGGAATAGAAGTGTATGGGCCGAGAACAAAGCACTCCGAAAGCTTGGAAAAATACCCAAGCATCTTCCAGGCGAAAATTCACGCCATCGAGAAGTGTATCCAGTTTAACATCGAGAGAAACTATCATAGACAAGAGATTATCATCATGTCCGATAGTCAAGCAGCCATCTCAAAAATGGTCTGGAGATGCCTAGAACAATTGAATGAGCTAGGCGAGAAAAATAGAGTTTTTCTCACTTGGGTCCCGGTATATAACGGGGTACAGGGTAACGAGATTGCAGATAGTCTTACAAGGAAAGGGGCTCAAACACCCTTTGTAGGACCTGAGCCGTTCTGCGGTATCAGCAGTAACATAATATTAGGAAGATAAAAAAGAATTGGGCAGTAGAAGAACCGATAATTGGAACAATCTCTTGAGGCTAAGACAGGCCAAGATACTTCTGGGTAAATATAACCAGAAAAGATCGAAAGCCTGCATCTGCCTGAGCAAGAACAGGCTACGTATTGTAGCAGGGATCCTTACCGGGCATTGCCGACTAAGAGGACACCTAAGTAAACGGAGAGTAGTCAAGGATAGTGAGTGCAGATTCTGTGAGGAGGAGGAGGACGAAACCTCCATTCACATCCTAACTGAATATGTAGCACTATATCTAGGAGGATATCAAATAGAAGAGGGAGATTTACCTAACTTGAAGCCACTTCAAATTCTACACTTCTTTGAGAAAATAGAATTAGAAGGGTCGTTATAGTCATTGAGACATTTTCTTAGTGCATTGGCGATAGAAGGGGGCACAATAGATCTTTTATGTCGCAGTGTATTAGCACCCTATTTTCAATATAACATAACATAACATAAAGGTTTTTCTAGAGTTAAAGATAACCTTCCATCACTGTTATTAATTAATTCTAGAAAAGCATAATTATCTAGAACAATTTTTAGGCTTTGAAATATAAAGATTTTTCCAAAACGTGTTGCGTTTATTAAAATTTCCCCATTTGGGATATTAGCTGAAAATGCTTTTGATAATCTTTCCGAAGGTCTAACTGAAAACTCGAATTTAATATCATTAGGTTACCTAAATTTCATTAACTAATCTATTTTTAAGTTAATTATTCTAACGTTAAAGATCTATGATGCCATCGAAATATTCGTGAAAATCGTAGAGTATGAAATTAATATTGTAATTACAATTAAATTTGCAGGAAGCTGGTATGTCAGCTCGCTATTTAATTATTTTACTAAATAGGGACGTTTTAATATTTACATTAAAATGATATATGTAATTAAAGAAATATTTTTCAGCTATTCAGGGCTTAAGTATTGACTTGTGACTATCTGTGTCGATTAGTAATTTTAATTTAGGTTTTTTGATTTCAGTGTAATGTAAGAGGTTTGTTAAAAGGGTTCTATTAAGTTTGCTCTACATTAGAGGCTTTGTTGATCAAATTTTGACTTTCGTTATTTTGTTCATTTTGGTTTTCATAAGTGGAACTTTCAAAATTATGTTCTTGTTCCATATCGTAATGATAATTTAATTCACTATTGTCATTTTCATTAGTCGAATATTGATTATATTTCTAGTCTTATATAATTTGGTTTTTGATAATGGTTTTGAAAATAATTACTCTTATTATATTATCTATTTGAATTTGAGGGTCTAGTATAACGGAAAGTATTCCTCGTTGTCATTGACAGGTACTAGTTTCGGGAATTTATCTGGGGTTATTTGTCCCGGTTACATATTTTTTGCCTTTAGGTACTAAAACCTTTTATGGTCTTTGCATATTGGTAAACCCTGTTTTATCTAGATTACATAAACGTACTCCATCTGTAAAAGCCACATTTTTGTTTAGTACATGTTTAAGATTATTAAAAAATGTTTCGAGATTTGTTTCATTGTATGAAGTGGCCCAGGCTAGGCTGCATGCTTCGGGTTTTCTTAGAGATAATTCAGGATGACGTTGGCGAAAACCTTTAAGACAGTCTTCACCAGCAATTTGTTTGTTAACCCACGCCATTGGTATTTTTATTTTATTTATGTTTGCCATTTAAAAAGCAATCTTCTAAACTTCTTTCAATGTTAAGCCTTAAAATAATAAAGCACATTCTTTAATGTAGCATTTTAAATCGTTTTCTTGCTCTGGGCTAAAAATTTTGTTTACATCGTATTGTGGAGTCAGTTTAGTTTGTCCAGGAAACTGTTTTCTCTTAAGAAATGCCTTCTTAATGTCAAGTAGGCAATATTACTCATTGCTGCCGCTTTATAAATGCTATTTCCTTGTTTAATTAAGTCCAAATATCATTTGTTTTCTTTTACCATTCTTTGTGCGAGGCATTTTGATAAATCTGAAAAATATGTTAAGTATAATAGAAATATTACCATATGTATGGTACACAGAGTAACAATAATTTGGATTTAGAACCCAAAATTCTCATGTCAAAAGTTTATCTAGTTTCGTCGGCTTTCAGCTTTGACTTTCTTTGCAAGTGATATAACACGAAGCGACATTTCTTATGGCAAATTAAATGGGTCGACAAAAACAAAGGTAATTATTGATAGGAAAATATCTTTATAATTGTCATACTTTACTTTATACTGTCATTTGGAAAAGCGGCTTCATTAAATTTATCAATTAGCAGATAATTTAAGGAGTCACTAAAGTTATGGGTTCATTAGCTAACTCACATTAGCTAACAATCGTTCTTATTAATATATGAAACAACCTGTATGTTTAATAAGACGAAAATAAATTTATAGAATCAATGTCCTTTAGTTTCAGATTACGTAGAACCTACCAACCATTCAATTAATGCGTTACATCGGCGGTAGCTATAGCATATTTACAGTGCTGTCCACTAGTCCCGTTAAAACAAATTAAACCAACAAATCATATAAATTTCATTAAAATTAAATAAACAATTTGCAATCTGCAAACACGGTATTTTAATTATAAACAATATTTGAACTCTTTACATTCAACCAGAGGCAATGAATTTTGCGGCCGGTGACAAATAGGGAAAAACCAATCTTGCGAACCATAGGCGTACCGTCAGAGAGCGACGGTTTAGCATTTTCTATTAATTTTAACAAAAAAAAAATAGAGTATAAGGTCAAATAGTGGACAATTTTTTATTCTGTGTACCCTTTCTTTTTTTATATATAAATACAACGATGGCTTAGAGCACAAATGTGTGTTCAAAAATGTCGTATTGAGTAAAATCGATTTGAAAGTTGGAGGTGACTATGACGAGCTGTATAATTTTAATTCGCATTACTTTGCTGAATGCTAAACCTATTTAAGTGGATATACTATATTTGAAAACCATAAAGATTTCATCATGAAGGATACAGAATCCTACCTATCCCATTTTCGACAAAAATGGACATGCAATATTTGTACTCTTAACCATGGACAAGCTAAATCTTATTTAATTTTCTTAAACAGAGATATCGTAAAATATCGGTAAAATGGAAAAGAGCTTTTTTATTTTGAAAATTAATATTAAAATACATAAAATACCTATATGATGAAATACGAAGAATCTATTTGTATTGTATTTATGAAAGATATAAAAAAAATGTGTTTAAAGTTTTCATTTTAAATGAAGTTCCCTATAGCCTGTGTACGAATGGGTTAGACTGTTGTTTTGAAACATTTATTTAATAGGTTATAATAATTAACAATTCCATCTCTGTTTTTATCTATCTTGTTTTATTTTCTTTCTCTATCTGCTTCAGCTTAAGTAAATTATGACCTCAGTTCTTGACATTGACAATTGACTTAGCTCAAATAAAATCGAACTCTTAAATTATAATGAGATGAAAATTAAAACTAAAGGTAGGTAACTCTTTTTGTAACAACATCTTGTTTTGCTAAATAAAAGGCTGGCTTTAATTTGTCTACGTTATTTAATGACTAACATCTCTATTATGAAGACTATAGAGAGAAGGAGACGAATCGGCAATGGTCAATTTTAAATTTCCGTCCTTTTTTTTATAAAGTTCGCAAAATTGACTGTAGTTGGCATGTCTAATGACAGCGCAGTCAATTTTCTATGTAAGTCAATGTAAAATAAAGTGTTTTTTTAAAAAATTGATAAAAAGAATTTAAAAAATGTGAAAAAAAGTACAAGTAACATGAGTGACAAAAAATATCTAAGCAAGATTTACGTCATTTCAGATTGTAAAACAGGATAAAAATCAAATGTAGAACTAAAGAAAACACAAGAAGAAATCAATTTTATGTCTTTGTAAAGCTTTTAATGTAAGTAAAATAATGTATTCATGTCTAAATATAATATTTATTGTAAAGTAGTCACAATATGTATCTTACGAAGTGTAGTTTATTTTATTATAAGTATCTAGAATATAAAATTTTACAGTTATAGATGCTGACTTGCAAACAATAATAATTATGCATTAAATTTAACTTACTAAAAAAGAAAATTTATTTTTTATAGAGTTTTAATGTTAGATAAAGAGTTGCTACTGTTATTTTTTTTGACTTCAATTGTGCCATTGTAAATGTTTTTTATAGGATACTAAACGTTTAGAACAGTGGTAGCATATATATCGTTCCTAGTGTCGATAAAGCACTTTCTAGAGATGATGCTGTACTATACTTTTTAGAAGATATTATCAAATATGAGACTATTTTTACTGATGGTACTGTTAGCAAAATAAAAAGGGGAAAGCTGAAATTAAAGGATGAGGTAATACCATGTACAATCCCAAATCTCCCTTTATACTTGTATTACAACAATAAAAAATATGTTAACTGTGTTTTATTTTATTCTTAAAACTATATATTGGTTCAATTAAAAAAAAATTGCCACAAAATTGTTCTTTTTAAATTTCAGCAATTAAGAAACCTTTTAGAATTTGGTCATACATACTTAATTTGCATTTTATATAAATAAAATTAAAAAATTTATCAATTAAAACATGCAAGACTTATTAAGAAATAAATACAACAGTATGTTCTGTGCTTTATTTACCTATAAACAAGTTTATTTTTATTATTTTGACAAAATTGTATATAATTCCAATAAGAAGCCATGTATTTTGAACAACGTATGCAGTACCAGCGCCCATGCGGTTAATTATAGAAGCTCAATTAGCATGCGTTTTTTGGGACCGTATTTTGGGTATGCCGATTCGTCTCCTTATCTCTAGTCTTTATAATCTCTACTAATGACTTTATATGACCATTTGAAAGGGGGCATTAATGAATATTTAATGCCCTAAACTTTGACAAAAAACGAAATCATTTTTCACCATTTTCTGGTAAAATATAAGTTTTCTTCGTGTCATGTCTAGTTACCTAGGGACCACTAGGGATAAAACTATTGGATTACAATCTTGAAGAAATAGAGGCGAACTGAAGCATTGGTATTTGTCGGGGGTTAAAAACATATTAAAATTAAAAACGTCACAAGTTAAAATAACGATACTAAAATATTAATGAGCCTACATTATAAAGTCAAAAAACAGAAAACTGTCAAAGTTTTTAATGTTCACTAAAGCAAAATGGATACTGGCAATGAATATTGAAATGGTTTAAAGAATTCAAATTTGAAAACAATTAATTTTTAATTTATAGAGGTGCTGCCCTCCAGTAGGGAGTGGCAAAACTAATAGTTAATGAATTTCTAAAAATTATGTCTATAATAAATAATGAAAAATCTCCACTAGGTGGAACTACAAAATGTATTTTAAAAAATGGAAATATGACTAAAAAACGAAAATATGAATAAATTGAAAAAATGTGGGGACATGAGACGAAAAATTTGACAAAAAAAATTTAATATTTTTAGTTCAAAAATAATATTTATTTATGTAAACCCATGAACAAATTACTAATCGGAACATTTTCAATTTTAAGAGGAGTTGGTAACACCGTGACAACGAAATGGCAGATCAAATAAATTTTGAAAATTTAAGATTTGACAGTAGTACATGGGTAAAAATGAAAAAATTAAAAAATTAAACCACGTTTAGAAAAGATTCTTCGTAAAATTTAAAAAAGAGTCTTTTTAAATTATTGTAACGCATAGAAAAGTTTGGGGGGTTTAGGGGTTCAAAACCCCCTTAAAATTTTCATGGGCTGTAGAGATTTCGTAGTTTTATATAAAAAAGATGCACAATAAAAAAGCCATGTATTCATTTTCATTGCAAAAAAGTTCATGAAATATTGTAAAAATCGATTTTCATTTTGTACTTTCCAAGGGCTGTAACTTTTTTTGTGTGCATCTTTCCATTTAAGTAAGTTATGTTTAATCGAGTTAGTTTTGAGCCCAGAATATGTGGTTTTATTGATGACCTACATTTTTGTTACACCCCGTATATACAGGGTGTTAAAAAAAAGTGTCACAAAATAAAACGGGGGGTAGTATGGGCCAAAATATGCAGAAAAGTCTTAATAAACATATGTCCGCAAATGAATGGTTTCAGAGATACGGAGTGTTTTGTGTTTTGTATCATTTTTTGATTATCTTTTTTCATTCTCAAAAACTTGCTTTTCTTATCGGAGTCTACCGATGTTTTTTCATAAATACTATTTGCAGTTATTATTTTGTTGTGGGTGAATAATTTTATAAATTTTCATTATGCCTGTTTACACTAATAATGAATTAGCTGACATGCATTTTATGTACGGTCGTGCAAATGGCAATGCATTGAAATGGAGGGAGGGCACTTTGAACATCTCATTTAACTCTATATTGTTATTGATTGTTTATAAATATCATTGTTTTTTATAATAATAAAAAATTGTTATAAACACAAAATGGTCCGTATCTCCGAAACCGTTAATTTGCGGTCATATATTTATTAAGACTTTTCTGCTTATTTTGGGTCATACTATTCACCATTTCATTTTGTGACACTTTTTTTTTAACACCCTGTATAGACATATACTGGATGTATACATATCTGTGGTTCCTGTTGATGCTACTTAGATGAGGGTGTTTATGGACATTAGTGGTAGAGGGAGAACCTCAACCCTTGGGACGTACTGCCAAAGTTTGCAACTAGCATTGACTCCTATTGTGCTTAGCTCCAGCGAATAAGAATTTTGAACTGTCAGTATAGATAGTCTCAGCATAATAGATTTTTTCACAAGACTCTTGAGTTTTAATTCCTCAACAATACTGTAACCCAACTTTTACTGTAGATGTGCAAATATATTTTTATAAACGGTTTACAGGTTGGATGATATTGATTTTCACAATATCTTTACTAGAAGAAAGTAGCCTAAGTTTGGTGTCATAGTGTAATCAAGTTTTAGCTCCAGTGGCGCCTAAATTTATAACCTTTTAATTATTCTGGGACCAAAACTAGATATCTTTTGCAGAACTTTATTTTTAAAAAAGAAAATGAACACTATTTTTTCTGATCCACAATTTAGTTATCCAATAACCAAAGAGCTACTGGAGTTGTATAACAATTAAGTACCTCTGCACGCTACAATACAATGTGGTGATAAAGTCAATAAACAAAATTTATAATTGTATTATTCAATATTTTCAAGCAAAATGCTTGAACACGTCAATTTTAACATTTAATTAGCTACCTTATAGCATCAAATTTTTACTTATGACGTCATGTATTTCTGCACAATGACGACATCATTGTTTTTTTTTTTAAATGACAACCTTAATTTTTTTTGCTATTTTTAATAGATGGTCCAATTACTTAAATGATGGTTTAAAAATATTGTTACCTTAAATAACCATTTTTTTGAAAAAATAACTTTCCGAAAGAAATCAAAATTTAACTTTAATGAAATAAAATCTTAATAACACTCTAAAAATAAACAAAATTTAGCATAAATGTTTAAATTTTTCTCCTTCAACCATTTGGCATAGACCAACATGGGTGTAAACACTTTCTACACTCCGCTCAAGGACTTCAGGTGTAATGTGCTCCACTTCAGCGCGAATTCTTTACCGCAGCTCATCTAAATTATTTGGTCTAATGAATTACACCTTTGATTTTAAATAACCTCACAGAAACAATCTACGGGAGTCAGGTCTGGGGAACGTGGTGGCCACTTAATCGCTCCTCGACGTCCTATCCACCTTCCGGGAAATGTGGCGTCAATATACAGGGTTGGGCATAATTGGCGGAACACCCGATTTGTGGCTCAATTATGGATTGTATTGAAAATTAACCCAAATAAAGTTTTTTGTATATTTTATGTACTATTTAATGACGCTTGGGGATTTTCATTATCTGTCATATTTATCAAGATATGACGTCATCGGATGAAATTTTAAATGAATCACCCTATATTTATATTTTTTTTCAGATAGATCTTTTCTTTCTGAATCCATTAATGTAAGGTTTGAGGGTCTCCGAGTTCATAACAAAATAGAAAGTAAACATTTATTTAATAAAAAATAATAATTATTATCAATCGAAGTATTACAAATCTCTCAAAGTAAGTGTTCGAAGTGAAAGCCTCCAACTGCCTGACAATATCCTAGTCTATCAACAAATGATCTTAAGGCATTTTGATAAACTTCAGGTGTTATTTCTTGAACAGCAATTCTTATTTTGTATTCCAATTCTTCCAGCGAATGTGGCAGGTCCTTATAAACTACTGATTTCAAATGGCCCCAAAGAAAAAAATCCAGTGGGGTTAAATCCGGTGACCGTGCCGGCCACTCAATATGTCCTCTTCGACCCACCCATCTATGTGGAAATATTGTGTTCAGGTACTGCCTCACTCTAGCATCGAAATGAGGTGGAGCACCATCTTGCTGGAACCAAATTTCATCAGAAAGTTGTAAGTGATTTCTGTGATTTGGATATAAACGAACTAACTCTGGAACTATCTGCTCTTGAAGTAGTTGCAAATAACGATCACCGTTCAGAGTTCCTCTCATGAAGAATGGTCCAATAATTCTTCCTCTAACTATACCAGCCCAAACATTTAACTTTTGTGGATATTGCGTGTGACCTTCTTCCATCCAGTGAGGATTATGATCAGACCAATACCGGCAATTATGTTTATTTACAAATCCATTGAGACAAAATGTTGATTCGTCGGAAAAAACAATGCTGTTCATCAACATATTATTTCCATTAATGGCATCCATCATTACCTGGCAGAATTGCATTCGCCTATCTGGGTCATCTTCATTCAATTCCTGGTGTAATTGCACTTTATAGGGATGGAATTTATTGACTTTCAGAATCCTCCTTACAGATCTCTCGCTCATATTATTGTCTAACGCAAGCTTTGGAACTGAAGTTTTTGGTTCTTCCTGTACACTTAGATCCACATTAAGTGCATTTTCTTCATCAGTGGCTGTCTTCTTCCGTCCAGATCTGGGATTATTTTTCACACTTCCTGTTTTATTAAACTTGCTCAAATTTCTGGATACTGT